>CANSGD010000172.1:0-600000 GCA_947645195.1 Patellifolia procumbens | reverse complement strand
TATTATTATTATTATTGTTATTATTATTATTTATTATTTTTATTATTATTTATACTATTTCCATTGTAATTATTATCATTCTTATCTCTACTATAATAATAATTACTCTATTATTACTATTTTTATTATTATGATAATTTTTATTATCATTAATACTATTATTATTATTATATTTTTATTATTCAAATTATTATATTATTACTATTATATTGCTATAATTATCTATTATTATTGGTCTATAAGTCATTATTTGTTGTTATTGTTATTATTAGTTATTAATTTCTACGGAGGCAAACTTAAAAGATGCATATTAATAAATTCAAGAACAACCACCAACTACAATAGTTAATGTTCATAGGAACACTTTACAAACGACAATCCATAAAAATTGATATCCCTTATTCATGTAGACGAATAAAATTCTCAAGCGTACAACAAGCAACGACGATAGCCCAATGAATATAATAATAAAAAATATTATATAATAAATAATAATAATTATTACTATTATAATAATATTGTCAATAATAATAATAATAATAATAATGTTATATAAAAAATATATAAGAACCTTATTAGACCTTATTAGACCTTATTCGACCTTATTCGACCTTATTGGACCTTATTAGACCTTATTCGACCTTATTCGACCTTATTCGACCTTATCTGAACTTATCTGAACTTATAAGGACTGAAAATAAGTTGAAAAGAACGGACCCTTAGTAAGATATATGGTGGATTTAAAACATATCATAGAGGTAAATCATGCATCTGTAAGACGAACTACTTGTCCATCGATCTTTAAAAATTTAGGAATATCCTTAAAAATTCCCTTTTAACATACAAAATAATATAAAATAACCATGTAATTTTGGTTTTGTCCAACATAACATTTAGGAGTGAGCTCAATCTGGTACCCGTTGAAGAACCCTGAATCGGACTAGGGGCCATTTGCGCAGACTTGGAATTGGTTAAACTGAGTCCTTATTTTTAGGAATTTGTCCCCAAACCAGTTGGGACCGGTTCCAACACCAGGTAGTGGTACTTGATAAGTACTTTATTGTGCCTATCCATGCTGCATTTTTAGTGTCGATGCATATAAATTTAGAGCATTTTAGTCTTGCATTGCATGGTTTTGATTACTTTGAGCTAAATGGTTGCTTCACTACTCGTTTAGTTGTTTTGGATGATTTTCAAACTAACTAACAGGTTTTTGAAGTCATATATGATCATTCGAAGATTAGTTGTGGACTGTTGAACTTCAAATGGACATAACATTTGATCCGTAAATCGGATTAAGGTGATTCCGGTGGGAGGTGTTAGCTCGTTTCGATATCTTTCCAACGACTAGTGATGAGCCTAATTTCGATAAGAGACGAGAGAGATATGATCGTTCAAAGTTGAGCTGTCCGCTGACCAGCAGGTCACCACTGTCGTGGTGAAATCACCACGGTCGTGGGGACCTGTAGCGAGCAAAACAGACTGTTGAAGATTGGAAACTGATCCTATGAAAGTCAAGGGCCGTGGTGACCTGACTTCGGGTGTTGACCCGTTTTCTCCGTCTTAGTTTAATGACTCGTTTAATTAGTTTTTTGAGCTTAGACTCGACATTACTTCATACTTAGTTTCTAATTAACTCTCTCTTAGCCCTAAACTCTCTCAAACACTAGTTTTACTCCTTGTTTCATTATTGAAGATCGAATTCATCAATTAATTCAAGTAATTTCTCTTCAATCTCTTTCCTTAATCTTATTGCTTTGTCTATGATGTTTACTTTATTGAATTTTAATTGCTTAGAATCCATGATTAGTGAGTAGTTTCTAATCTAGGGTTTGGGTGAAAGTATGAATTAGGGGCTTAATGTAGATGTTCTTGTAATTGCTTTATTCATGTCTACTATGCATTGTTCTTGGTGTTTTGACACCTTAGGGTAGACCTTGATCAAGTTTATGCTAGGGCTTAGATTTCAATTACTCTTAATTGATTATTGTTGTCTAGTCATTCTCATGAGTCAACTTAATTTCTAGACCAAGAGATTGGGTAGAAATTAAGAGGATCCTATTTAGGGGTTTTCCAATTAAACTGAATCCATTAATCAATTGGCTAAAGACCATTCGAGAGAGGATTTCGTCGATTGATTAGTTGATTACTCTTGAGGACCATTCGAGAGAGGACTCAAGGACCTTAGAGGGAAACTTAACCTTGCATGTTATTCTCTATAACTTCGTAGTTGCATTTGTGTCGTGTCTTGCCCGAGTTCATGCGAGTAACCCAAACTCTAGTGTCTTCCTTATCGTATTAATCCTCCTATTTGCTTTTAAGTCGGTATTCATTAGCTAGTCAATTAGTCGGTTACTTACTCAATCTTAAACCCCCAAAAACCCTTCACTTAGGTAGTTTTGGACTTAGTGGACTGAACTCAATCCCGATTTCCTTGTGGTTTGACCCTTGACTTGCCTTTACTACGTGCTTAGTAGTTGCTAGTTAGGTTTATAAATTGTGTTTGCTAAGCGGTTCTTAGTGCCTTAACGACACGCTAAAAACCTCTTATCAGTACTCAGTTTCTTAAGAAAGTGATGGAAATTTGATTTTAATTGAGTTTGACTTTCTAGAATTGTTCCCGAAATTGGTAGGAATCAGTTTCATTATCAAATACCCGGTTCACAGTGACATTCATTTAGCTAACTAAGAAGGGACTAAAACAACCACCACAGCATATTCGTACTAACATCACATATAATACACCGGGTACCCACTAAATATTAGGTCCAAAATTTTGCAACCCCACAAGTAAAATCAGTTACAACCGGGTTCTTATATTTAGAACCGACCCGTTCCCGACACGACCAATTCCAAGTTTTTGGGTCGGGAACCGGATACCTGTTTTTTCTGGTCACGGGTGGGTTTATTTTTTTTATTTTTGTTTTTTTCCTCATTTCTCTCTTCTTCATCCTCCATTTTTGGTTTAGTTGAATTAAACCCTAACCTCAAATTTATGGGTTGGAATAAATCTTTGTTTCATTTCGATTTCAGGTAATTGAAGTATATCACGATTTTTACTTAGTTGGATGGATCTCTTAGCCACTTCAGTTTACCAGGTAACTAATCCATGTTCAAGCTACCCTACATTTTATAGTAAACTTGGTGTTTTAGTCTCAATAATCATCACATTGGGTTTGCTTTTAATCTTGGAGCTGTTTTTGTTGATTACACTGGGTTCGATTCAACCCAATTTCAAGGTTAGAGTTTATTTCCAACTCAGAAAACAAAATGGGGGGAAGAAGGGTTAGGGTTCAATGCAACTCAGAAATTTGGAGAAGAAGCGAGAGATTTGGGATTGAAAATAAGATAAAGGGAAATTTCCGCTGGTAATCCTCGTTACCCATAATTTTTTTAAAAGCCGCAGTGGTATATTCGAGGTTTTTCTATTTTCTCAGATATGATCTTTTTCACCCAAGAGAATGGTTAGTTGTTGTTGCATGTAAATTGAGATGTTTTTGAACACAAATCGAGGTCTATTTTATCGTTTTATGCAAATTCCGACCTTAAGGATCCCAAAAACCTTGACCGAACTGTTTTTTTGGCAAGAAAATTGCGATGTCTTTGAAACACAAATTGATGCAAATTGTTTTTTATATATAAAGTAATGGAATATTTAGTTTTTAATAGAAAATTCCCTTAAAAAGTCACGATTGGGATTTGGGAGTATGAAAGAACCTGAGGTGTACCACTGAGAATTTTAAAAACTTGGGTGTACCACTGCGATTATGAAACATTATAGGTATACTATTGGGAGATGAGAGGAGAGAGAAAGGGGATGAACATGATCAATAAAAGGGGAACGATAGAGCGTTGCCAGGTTGCTATCCGTTAGATAGTATGAAAGACAGCGAGGAAGGGCCCACTAAACATTGCAATGAGTAGGTTATAAAATAGTTTATATTCAAAACAAGGTACTATAAATTCTCCAAAACAAGTTGATTTGCTTTGAAATAATATCCACTTCATCTACCACAAATAAGGTAGTACTTTAGTGCATTAGGCAGTGTACATCTTATAAAAAAGTAGTATATCTGGTTAGAAGGTAGAAGGTAGTATATCTAGTTAGAAGATAGTATTACATAATGTTTCCGTTATACTAATTCTCAATAGTGTTGCTTGGTTATATACCATAAATGCAATGCTTTTGGTTTTATTTACAAGAAATGTCACTGATATACGTAAACAATACACATTTAAGTTATATACTTGGCATTTCTCATGAAGAGTATGAGGAGAAATGAAAAAAATATAAAAAAGTTAACACGGTTACCGTTTCCGTTAAATATTAATAACATATTACCGATTTGAGCTTAATGAACATAGGGGAGAAAACGTGGCAGTTACATTAGAAATAATACACGTTTTTCCAAAATGAATTCACACCGAGATCTGTTCCGTCCAACCGTTACAAGCCGCTTTTGCGTCATCGCGACCAGCCGACCACATATATGATTTTCTTCCTTGTCTCTATGTCAAGGGCCATTACTTATGGCCCCGTCTAAGATGCTTCAGTCTAAGTTAGAGATTACAAGGAGTAGGACTGTAGGAGTGATCCAAATGAGTTTAAGAGAGTGTGAGGCAACAAAGAGAGGGAAGAGAAACATAATTATGAGTGTATTTCTAGGGAACAAACAAACAACAAAAAGGTCATGGTGCCTGTATACTGCTAGGCGGCTCGTGACCCATATACAGGCGGCTCGTGACCCGACTCGATTTAGAGGTTTTTTTGGACACCCTTATTGTTGGTTTTAAGTATATGGAGTAGTATACCATAAGTAAAACACTATTATTTTTGTTTTATTTGGTTATAGTTTCCAGTTTTTCTTCAAACCGAAATAATAATAAAAACTAGGTTTCAGGTCCCGTTTGATATCTTTCAACCGGAAACCCGAACTTGAAGAATTCTATGCAGGGGAGATGAGACCTGAATCAACCAGTTTTACAGTCCATATACTCTGTCTGGTTCGGTTCAAGTCCAAATTCAAATTCGCACTTATTGTGGAGAACGTGCAAAGCCGTACCTGCAAATAAATTACAATTTCTAATAGAAGTTGCTGAAAAAGAATATTCTTAAGAAATATAACATCTTTGACCATATGGTAATTTATATGAGCTGAGTAGCCGTCAAAGGAGGCAACTAAGGTTGAAGGCTTGAAGCCACTCATTCAATAAAAACATATCACATGCATAATGCACTCATTGTTGCACATAAACTTTCACCAACTGGAATCGAAGCACAAAATCAAAGGAGTAAATAGCTAATACTTCTATATTCCACATGTGGTCAATTCATCAGATTTTAAATTAAGGATCTTTGGCACAGTCATCATTTTTGAACCACAACTTAGACTGTTTACTATCATAGATGAATCTGTGATTTACTTGTTGATACGCTCCTATGATACTACCTTCATCAGATGAGTACATCATAAGGCAGAAATATTCCTGGCCTTCAGTTCCATCGTCCTTCCCCACTGCAAAACCCTGCTTGGGTCCAATCTCTAGATTACTGACTTCAAGCATAAATATAATGGTGGGAAGATTGATGTATCCCTCAGGCTCCCTCATGTAGTAGCAAAGCCGTCCATGCCTTGATGTTCTCTTGTAGTTCCTGTTTGCTGAAAATATTGAAACCAGGTATGTTTCTAGTATTTCATACGCTGGCTTCATAAGCATCGTCAAAGAAGTACCCGAGTCTATAATAACACCACCAATTCCATTAGCTTGTAATTTAAAGATGGGTGCAGGAATTCGGAGACGATTTCTGTTAACCATAATATCAATCACTTTTATGTAATAATACTCGGTATCTGGTTGAAATGGCGTATGCAGAAAATCTGTATCTGGAGTTATGTCTTCTCCAAAACGCAGGTAGCTGTTGAGCTCTTGGTGTTCACCTCCCCCGTTCAGGAGCGTATTTCGGAAGCAGTATGAGAAGTTTAAGCCAATACCGGCTGCTGGGTCTAACTGTATTTGTAGAGATTGTGCTCCGCGGCTCAGCCCCAGTACGCCAGCCAATAGCAGGGGTTTGCCCTTTGCTGGGCAAACCAGTCTGGTTAAAACCACACCCAAATACTATGTTCTTTATAGCTAAAGGGATCACAGTGTCAGACCTAAAAGTAAAGGTCTCATAAGCCGCCTGACCATGTGACCGGGTATCATCTGCAGCATTGTTGATGTGCTCTGGAGATGAACAGATGCCTTCGTACTTCTTCACAGGTCTGTATGAGTATGATTGAGAGTTGGGAAATGGGGGTTGAACTTGTGGGAAACAATGGTTCCTCTTTTTTAAACATGCTTCACACTGGAGCCAAGTGAGTGAAGAAGCAGTGTCAATCCCCAACAAGTAGGTTCTGAAGGTGGGATCCTCGTGCTCTAGTGTGCCTATGCCAATTTCAGCCAAGTACAGGAGATCATCGTAGATACCATAACCCAGGACAGGTGGGCGTAGTATTTTGGACTCCTCCGTGCATGACAAGGTCTGGTTTAGTGAAGTTTTAGCTGCAAATGTCTGACGGATGCTGTGAATTTGTTGAGCACGAACTCGAGTCTGATTGACTAGCCTTTCAATCTTCTCGGACAGAGTCAGGTTTCCTAGGTAGATTGGTGATTTTGGAGAATTTGGAGTAATGAGCTTAACTTTGAGGCCCTCGGCTTCAAATGGTTTGGAGATTATGCAAGACAGTAGCAGTAGAGCAAAGAAAAGAAAGAAAGTGTTCATTAGGGTTGAGAAGCCTGTAGTCATATTTTCTGTTGCTTTGTGATTTTTTGATGCTAGATTGAGACACAATGAGTTTGTGAGTTTTTGTTTCACATGGATATGTAATTTATAGTAGTACATCTGAATCATTTTATCTTTGGGGTTGTTTGCTTATGATGTGACTAATAATTCATTGAAGAAACTACTCCCCTTACTACAAAGCACAATATTTTTTGGTGAACAAGGAGTACATACGTTACTTAATAAGGTATAGTGCAAAGATGTTAACAATCCGATTTAAGTATTCATGCAGTAATTAGGGAACGAGGGAAAGTTCCGAACTACAATTTTCATGCAATTGACTACTCTTCTAGGTTCCTTAGCAAGAGTGTCCGCCATGACATTTTGCTCATAAGTTATGTGGAGGATCACTGAGTAATCTCTATTCAAGAGATCCACCATTAGATCCATCATTAAAGGTGACAGACTAATATTTGATACAAACGGTAGTCTTGCTTATAATTTATTTGACACAATTTTTTCTGTGTTGTTCCTTTTGTTTGCCACATTTCCTATTGAGTAAGAACAAAGGATAGCTAAGATGGTTAAAATTCCCTTGCCTCAACCAAAAGGGTGGCGGTTCAATTCTTATTTGCGACTTTGTGCACTCCATCCATATAAGGTACTTCTTTCTCTCAGTTGAAACTTGTTCTTACAGTGTGTGACAGTAGGACGGATATAGATTGATTCTTTTCTTGGACAGAAGAGATGCCTGATTTTAGGTACACATTGATTTTTATTCTAATTTCAGCACAAGTGTTAGGTAGATTAATGTTATTGCGCTTGTTAAACCGCATTATAATGATACATAATTTTACTGAAGTTAGTAATGCTTTCTAATTATAATGGGTCTGCAGCAAATGCTGGCTGTAGAGGGGGGTCCTTAACTATTATAAGCGGAATACTAGGTGGAAGGGGGAGCTGGATATTAGACAGAAGCAACTTGTAGCTTTTTTGGCTTTGTGTAGAAGGAACAATTTAGCCTTAAAGATAATATAATTCCTTCATGCAATTATTCTCAGTTGGGCCTGTGCATTTTGCTCAGTGACTTTTAATTGTGATACAGTTCTAGATGAGTGTGGCGTCCGCTCCATTTTTTCCGGTTTTTTTTTTGTGTTTTCATCTGAGATTCGAATCTCAAACCGTGAACCTAAGCCCACCTTGTGTTTGGGGCCCCATCCTATGTTGAACCTTTTGGATTGCAGAACCCCGCATAAGTGAGATAGTCCCTTAGTATTGCATGATTAAAGTGATTTCTCGGAGTTGAAGGTTGCGTAGTGGTTCAATACTTTTCGATATAAACACGGATCTTGTATAGGTTTAGGGGAAAATATCATGAACTGGGGATTCTGTGTCCGCGGTATAGGCCAATTGTTGTATAAGCAGCTTGAAGTGAATATGAAAGAGAGAAACAATGAAAAACTTCTAATCTATTATGTGCATCATTTTTTTTCTTAAATTATACTTAAAAGTATAAATATGTACTTTATCTTATGTATAGTATTCTAAGTTGTAAATATTCAGGATTCTTGTGTTCACATTGTAATTGTTGTCTATATATTGAACAATGGAATGCATCTTTAATCAGGGACTTTTCCATGAATTAGCAGTTACTACTTACTAGTATTACAACAACCCACTCTTTTTCATTATCAATTATAATACATTATATCAATCAATAAGAAAAAAAATGGTATATACAAAGTACTTATAGCAGAAATCATCCAAACGAGCAGATGACATGTACAGTTGCTATTGGAAGTCGAGATGTTGACGGCTAATAATAGAATGTATATCTTGCCAATTGATGTTCATGGCTAAAATTGAAAACACCAAAACCAAAACTGCAGCAAAGATGTAAGGCTTCATTTTGATATGCTTGTTCTTTGTCTTCCCTGAATTATCATTGTTCCCAGAATTACGGGCATTTTCATGGTTCGTACAATTGGCAGCAACAGAAGCAGCAGTAGCAACATCATCGGATATGCAAGAACCTGCAGCTTCTGCTTCATCGAGGTTTGTAAAATTGGTGGCAACAGCAATTTCGGCAGCAGCAGCAGCAGCATCATCAGATCTGGAGGAACCTGGAGCTTCAGCTTCATCTTTGCTGTTCTCTTCTGATGGCTCATCTATCTGCAGCGGAGACCAAATTATTAGGCATAAATATCAAAATGAAGTAAAAAGAAAAGCACGTAGAAGTAGAGACAATCCATGCTGAAGATGACAGTTTTTATAAGCATTTTCGAAGTCAACAAAGCCAAGCATGCAATCACAGACAGAGTAGTACGCGTTCTTGTATAATTGCTATGTACTAATGTTAGGCATCAACTTAGAGATGTATATACTCAGACCTGGCATAACTTTACCACAAACATATATACATCAATCCAATTGAAAGAACTAAACCTCACTAACCATTTGTCCTCAACTATGTTAACCCAAGCGTTCGTTTTACCTCAAGTACCCGTGCCAAGTCCTTGACACTTTGACACTACATTATGGCCAAAAGAATGGAAACTTTTTTTCTTCGTAAAATAGCTAATTTGGACACATACTCTAACCCGTGTCCGACATGAGTACCCAAGTCCAAGTAACATACGTCCTACCCAACCCTAGAAAGGGAGAGGTTATATTGATATGAATTGCCCACTCTAGGCCTTCAAAGGGGGAGCCGGGAGGGGGTCCGGCAAATCATAATGACTCTCATATGCTGAATGTGTCCCACATTCAAGGTTTCCTACAGAACACTTGCAAAATAGAATACAGGGGATATAATCTAATTATATGATCAAGCACCTGGTCACTGGCAGTGGCAGATGTCGGAGTCTCTACTACTTCCTCTGCAGTTGAGCATGTTGTGCTTATACCGGCAATAGGTTTATCAATGAGAGCGTCATCAATCTGTTTCCTATTATCCTCTTTGTTGCTTTGATTAGCCCTGAGTACATTTTTTCTCGCCTTACGCAACTCTTCCAGCAATATAGTGTTTTCTCTTGCTAAAGCTGATATCTGCAAAGCAGAATTTTCGGTAATCATGTGACGTCTGCACCCTCATATAACTTTAATGACAGAACAAAGAGAAATTAATTTGCAAATCATACCTGCTTCTGGACCCTCTCTCTTTCACTCGATAGCTGCATAACCATCTCACTAATAAGCTTTGCCCCATTATTAATATCCTTTGCCCTTGCAACTTTCATTTTGTTAGCTACTTTCAGACTTTCAGCCAATTTTTCATTTTCAGACTTAAGATAGCCTTTTTCTTTGTTAAGCTCTATGTTTGTTTCTGCCAATGCAAGATACTGCTTTTCTGCATTCTCTGCTTTACTCTCAGATTTTGAGAATTTCGATTTTAGCTCTGCAATTAATGTTTCCATATCCCATATCGCGGTGTACAACATACTTTGCTGCTCTTGACTGGCTTCGGCGAAAGTCTTTGAATTAAACAGTTTGACTTCCAAATCTCTCACCTGTTCCTCTAACACACTCATCTTCTCTTCATTACTATCACCACCTTTAAGAAATCCCACTTCTTCCCTAAGTTCCATGTTCTCTTCTGTTAAAGTGGCTATTTTTTCTTCCGCATCGTGGGCCCTAGTTTCTGCCATAAAAACGTGTTCTCTTAAAGTTTCTGTTGCATCTTCCATCTCTGAAAGTTGCTCGTGAGTAGCTTCATAACAGGCAGTCACTTCTTGTAACTTTGACTCGGAAGCTTGAAACTTTTCTTTGACTTCTTTTAATTTACGCTCCACATTTTCTTTCTCTTTTAGCTGCTTTAAGCTATCTTCAAGTTTGGATTTCAGCTCACCTTCTCTCCGAACTGAGCAATGCATATTAAACTCATATATTTGGAGACGTGACATCATTTCCTTGGCGATCCCCTTAAAAACCTGAGAAGAATGTTCTGCTTCCAACAGTCTCTCTAATGCAACTGCTAGATATGTTTCCATGCCTAAGACAGCCTCATTTGCAAGTGATAGTTTTGATTTCAGTTCTTCCTCTCTTTTTCTTGATTCTAGAAATTTTTTCTCGAGATTAAGTTCTGCAGCAAGAGACTTTTCCAGCATCCTAAGCACTAGTCTTTGTTGCCCGGAGATCTGCAAATCATAATGTGACCTCTCCGAATCCTCATTTTCAACCGAGTATGCTGCAAAAGAATTTAGAATTTTATAATCCACTCTTCTTTCTCCATAAATGTTTAGGAAAATAAAACCGGAGTATCTAACTTACTGCTTTTCTCTCGGAAAAATGATAGTGTTTTGTGAAAATTTGCTAATTGCCTCTTCAACTCTGAAACTTGCTCCTGCAAATGCTTCCAGGAGTTTTCAGAAGCCTGCAATTTCCCTTGAAAGATAATAAATATATCTTTTCTTTGCTTAAATGAACATATCGTCTCCCGCGCATCGATCATTTTGGCTTGAAGGACTTCTAAGAACCTCCCTAGCTCGATGATCTCACAATCTAAATAACCAATTGAAACATCAAAGATCAGAGCCTTCTCAAATTCTACTTCCGAGATATTGCTATTGAGCATGGTTAACTCTCCGAGTCCAATCTCTCCAAGGGAGACAATTGTCATGTAAAGATCCAAGTTTACCAGTTTCTCAGAAAAGTATGCTATATCCAAGTCCACTGAAGTCAGTAACTCCATGAGCATAGTTGTACTTGTTTCTATCATGCCATTTTCAACAATTGCAACTCCATTGGATACAGAGTTACCCGTACTTATGGGATCCGCTTCATTAATGCCATTGCCAGTACAAGCATCCATTCCCATAAGAAATTCTTCCTGTTTCACAAGCACATAACAGCTACTGAGAACAGCTGCTAATAGATCTAAAGAATTAGTGAAATATGACGAAATCACAGTAATTAGTACAATAACCACCCAACGAGTCGACACCAACTAAATTTGGTGATCAACCAATACCCGAGAAACAAAAACTAGGACTGAATCATATATGTAAGAAAAACTTGTATCTACCCAGTGGATCAAGTACCCACTAGAGAAAGACGTTAATGCATAGTGAAATCCAACTCAAGAACAGGAAATATATTTTTAATTTCTAATGGCTGGATACAGGCGTACAACATTCTCCGTCTCCCTATCTGCATCACTACCTAGATTAGCAGGGGAAAACCCACAACATAACTGCCACCTACATCAAAGTCTATGCCCTAGAGATGTCTTATAGAACGATAAGAGAGGTCGAATACGAATTTTCGACTGTACCATCTCATAGAGTCATAGTCATAGTCATAGTCCTTTGGACAACCATGGACAATACATGACTTAATATTGCAGAAGATTATGACAATTTCAACAGTACTGAAGTAGTTATTATGCTGTCACTGTGAATGTTTGATCCACCTTACTCCTTCAAACAACTAGTCAAAAGATCCGGCCAAATCGACCAATGATTCCTCGGTCTCTCAACTCTTAATCCATTTACACATCACACACCACATTATTATTCCACATTACCAGAATCTAGCATTGCCCATGCATCCAAGTTAACACCCAGCTATAGAATTACAGTCGGATTCGACGACTATTAGCTCATAGGTGCCAAAAAAAGCACAATTGAACATGACATTAGTCACTACAGTACCAATTTGGAAACTAAACACCTGAATTCTTCACATTACTTTATCAATTAGTCAAGTTGACCAAGTCTACACCCTGCAGTCTAATAAATCCTCTAAATTTCAGTTGAATTCATCAACTTTGACATGCAGAACTCATAATTCATTCATAACAACACCATAAATCCCACATGACCAGAATTGAGTTCAGTAAACATCCATAAAAAAGCAATTAAATGCACCAAATTCAGTATACATGATTCACCCCAAATAAGCAACTATTCTCTGAAGTATTACATTACAATGAAGAAAACAATTATGCCAAAAATTCTGAAAGAAGAAGTCAACTGCCCATCAAAATTCAAGAGCAAAAAAGGCAACCAAATTATGCAAAAGAGCTAAATCATATGAATGTAGCATAATGATAATAAGCAGCATACAGAATTATCATTCACAAGTACGAAGATTTATCTTACCTTATGAGAGAGAAGAAAACTTTTATTGAGAAATCCCTCCCAAGAATACTCTTGCTTTTGTTGTTACTAGTTTACTATAACTTGTTAAGCTTAAGTTTATCTGTTTACCAGTCAGAGTCAATCACAAGAAAACTGCTGGTTATGGGTGTCTTTTGGTGGTTTCAAAAGAGGGTGGGTACTAAAATGAGCCGGGAAAGTGCATGTTAGCAAGGTTAAGTGAGTGTTATTTTTGGGTTGGTGAAGTGAAAATGTCTTTACCGGATTGAAATCTCACGCAAGTCAATCTAACTCAACTAAAGAGAAAGCTCGTTGGATTAGATGATGGGGGAATATTAGAGGTGTTCATTGGTTCAGGGTAGATCAGACTGACCGATCCGATCGTATGTTAAAAATGGCAAAAATTTAAGACCGAAGACTAGATCGAAAAAATTACGGTTTGTGACCTGATTAAAAATTGAATTTTAAAAAATGACGAACAAAAAAAAAAAGAACATCCCAGTTTCGGTTTTGTCCAAGTAATAAAAATGATCAAAAAATTATTACTACTGATCTTAACTAACACTAACGGAACTAAAAACTTATTTTTTCATAAAGTAGGACCCAAACTTGACAATAAGATCTTGGTTTAGATTTGGTACGAACCAATATCCCATTCTAAACCATATTTTGAACACTCCTAACCTCTAGAATAAGGAAAACCGCGTCTCCAAAGTCCTACTAAAGTCTATTAATTTTAATTGGTGAGCAATTTTGGTGAGTAGAAGAAGGTGGACCATTAGGGGAGCGGTCTTGGTAGGTGCACGTTAGCAAAAAATAAAAAAGGTGAGATAGTTGAATGATTGAACGGGTTGCGAGTGGGGTTGGACGTGGGGCTTACTTGCTTGAGGACAAAACCTTGTAAGGTTGTAATGTCATATAATTACAATATTAAGCCTACAAATCACGATTATGCGGATACTTATTTATTCTCTTTGGGCAAGCCAAGGTGGACTTCACTATTTTCTTGGGGAACTTGGGATAATGGAACTTAGACGGACCTATATCTTGTCTGAACTTAGTTATGTGTGTCATTGGATATTTAGGTCATAATTTGGATTAATTCCAACTATCCCCTCTATCATAAGATATTTTGTGTGAAATATACTTTATACTATGATCTACTTTAACTTAATAAGTCGCGTCATAAATAATGGCAACAATCTCGAGGTCATAAGTAGGTAATTTACCTCATAAAGATTTTAAATGGCATAAATCACGCGCGATCACCTTCCCATGCTGCTAGGGGTGTTCACAAATATCCGATCCGCGATCCGGTCTATCCGATCCGAAATATAGTGTTTCGGATAATTCGGATCGGATTCGGATCACCCTTTTGGCTTTTTCGGATATCCGAATTATCCGAAAAATCTTTAAAAAATCGGATATTTTTCGGATAATTATCCGATCCGAAATATCCGAAATATCGGTAAAATTTTCCATTAAATAAATTTGATTTTAAACTTTTTTCCCCCATAAAAATCGGATCGGATAATCCGGGTATCCGATCCGAAATTTCGGATATCCGAAAAAATGGGTATCCGAAATGAACACCCCTACATGCTGCTGCATTACACACTCCAAATCATTCTTTGAAACATTATTATGTACCCTGAATCTTTCGCTTGCATGGAGTAGGTTTAAACCGACACTAGGATAAGTACTCTTTAAGGGTTTGAAATGTCTTGCTATCTTCGAAATATCTCTCACGTGTCTCCTATAACAACTAGCTAATCTTAGAAAGCTCCTTACATCGGACACACTTTTTGATACAGGTAGTTCATTCACAACTTTAATCTTCGATGGATTCATACCTTCTCAGGACACATAATGCCCCCCCCAAAAAAAAAACGCTACTTTTTGTTGTCTAAACTCGCACTCAGTAAATAAATAGCTTCATGATTAGTTTTTTTCTTTTTAAATAAAATTTGTATCTCGTGTTGTATGCTGATATGAAGAGAAAATAAGGTATTCTCAATTTGTTGGATCTCTGCATTTAAAGTACTCTTGTTTTATGTCTTAGTTATTGTGTCATTAAGTCATATGTGTATCAATGTTTACGTCTTGGTAAAAGATCTTAGTGTTTGTTTAACTATCGTCAATAAAAAGATAAATTTTAAAGGAAGAATATAAACACACTAAATGACACCTTTGAAATTTTACTTGAGTAGACCTTATGAATTAAAATCCGAATGGCAACAGTGGAGGTTGATTGAACAATGGAGACAGAAAATTGTGGAAGAGAAGCTTGGCCAACAATGGAGTCTCGTGTTTTGGGAGAGGAAGAGTATCAGAGAGGATAAAAGGGTAAAGTGATTTTGAGGGGAAAATAACTAGTAAACAATTTTGTTTACCGGTTTAACAGGTTGTAGGTGTAAGGTACAAGTGGAAGAATATGAGGGTCAAAGGTCGAATTATAGCTGCATTAATTGAAGGTGATACCAGTGGTAAAAGACCGGCCAAATATAGGATTTTTCCTGTTAATTTTTTCTAATAATAATAATAGTAATTTTATTATTATTATAAAAATAATAATGAGCATATTTTAAACTTGAGCATGGAGGAAGCTTGGACTCACCTAAAAGCCCAAGACCCAATAAAGGCCTTATCATAGGTGGAAGTGGTATGTACTATGTAGAATCTAGATCTCGTGGCCTTATCATACAGTTTTATACAAGCGGGAAAGGCCCAGAAAGGACCCAAGTCCACGACCAAACTGTCAGCACATATAAACTGTTCCATTAATTAATACAAGGGATTAAAATTTTAATTAGTAAAATGAATAAATGATTAATTAATGGATAAAGTAATGCAATTCAAATATTCTTATTCTTTATATCTTTTTCTTGTTTGGTGTCCTCCTCCTCTTCCCTTATAAAATAAAGGTGCATGAGATTTCTGATTTAGTAATTGTTAGACAAAACAATCATTGTATATCCAGATGTATTGTAATTTATAAGCAAAACACCGTTATAGGAGAGCATGGTACCCCGAAGTCTATTTGAGCAAAAAAAATAGCATCGTTGTAGTTATTCTTTTTGCTTATTGCTTATTTTATATCAGAGGAAGCAAAATAAACAATACAAAAACAGGGCTTCAAAAATTATATAGCTATTTGTTCCATTGCATCAAAGCAATTTATACCTTAAGGGGAACTATTTAACACAAACATATGTGTTAGGATCGGTGTTCTATTTGGTTATATATGTACAACTTGCAAGCAATAATAACGCTAAATAAAAGTAAGAAATAACGATAACAAAAGTACAAAAGAAGATTTACCAAGGAATCCTTCTCAAAAGAAAAACCACTATTGCAATTAATACATAAGGACTTTCAATGATGTGTATATACTTACAAAATTACAAGGCTTCCAAGACATTTTCCCGATCTAACCTAGTCACCCTAAAACTTGAATCTTTTTTAATTAATCACACAATAACCCCAAACACTCACATCTCGTGACATATTTTTTTTTTATTGGTAAGAAGAAGGACCCTGACCAAATCTCAACTAGTTCATTATCTTAATCTGGTATCTGCGAGCCAGACATTTGGAAGTAGAGGGAAAGTAAGGGAAAATTCCTACCCCCTTAACCATTAGGCCAAGCTTACTTGGTAATCCTTGACATACTTAGATTATGGAGACTTGTCAAAACGTGAAAGCTCTTCGTATCTCGATAACATGCTGGCATCATATTGTGCTTCATGATTATACGAATGAAACATGATTAACTAAGAAGATGATTGAGTACAAAACTATTTATGGGCCTTCAACTATTCGCTTAGACTTTTGGTTGAGTTGGTTTTTTGATATGGTATCGAAATCTAGCGCGGCCAGAAGGTCACGAGTTCAAATCTTATTCACCTCTTCTTCTAAGTGAAATATTTAGCGTTGGGTATGCAGAAACTTGTGTTACATCTACCCTTCACGACAAAAGTTGGTTCCTTGTAATATCCCCATGTAATCAACATCTTGAAAACGAGACTTGGTCCGCCCAAAGTGCCGTAATTTTCAATTAGCTCTCCAGGGTTAGTACAATTAAGTGATCCTTCACTACTATGCACTTACAAAACAAAAAAAATGGAAGATTGATGATTATGAGATCATGATATTTCTTTAAAAATGGAAGATTATGATATGTGGAGTTAAGAGACAAAACAAAAACTTTATTCCACATCAACTTGGGAAAGATATAGCTAAGGGGGAGTAAAACCGCTTAGATATAGGATCCAAAGCCTAAACAACTAGAAAATCAAAACACTTAATGAGACTAAATGCTTATGATTTTAGAAATAACTCGTACGTAACTCTCGCTTGATGATTAATAGATTAACTATCAATATAGTAATCAAATCAAGAGTGGTGCAACAAGAAGTTTAATGCCACCAGGCCCACCAAATACTCCCTCCGTCCCATAATACAAGTCTTGTTTTCTTTTGCAAAGTCTCCAATACGCATCTTTGACCTTCTATATCTTCAATTTTGTATTAATAAAATAAAAGGAATAATTGTTTTAAATAATCCTACCTTTTGGCCATATTTAATAAATAATCCAACCTTTTGATTATTCACTATGAATCCAACCTTTATACCTCAATTTCCTACACTAAACCAAGGTGACCTGTAACCTGTTGAATTGGTAATTTTTTTTTGGAATAATTGCTTTTAATAATCCCACCTTTGGCCCATGCTCTCGTAATAATCCCCCAGCCACCACGGCTCGAATTGCCTCGTTCTGTGTGCGTCCTACGCCTCGATTTAAGTGCGTCATGTGCCTCGATTTGCGTGCCGTGTAAAATATGTCTCCGGATAGGTTTTCGGGCAAAACTTAATCCCGTAAGGATCGAATCTGATGTCGGAAACGCCAAAAAATGGCTCGAAGTGCCTCGTCTTGCATGCGTTCCTCGGTTTGTGTGTCGTGTAAAAAATATATCTGCAGATAGGTTTTCGGGGTCAACTTAGTTCCTTAAGGGTCAAATCTGATGTCGAAACGCCAAAAAAACGGCTCGAAGTGCCTGGTTTTGCGTCCGTCCTGCTCCTCGGTTTGCGTGCCGTGTAAAAAATATGTCTTCGGATAGGTATTTGGGGTCAACTTAACCCCTTAAGGTTCGAATCTGATGTCAAAAACGCCAAAAAATGACTCGAAGTGCCTGGTTTTGCGTCCGTCCTACTCCTCGGTTTGCGTGCCTAGTAAAAAATATGTCGCCGGATAGGTTTTGGGGTCAACTTAATCCTTTAAGGTTTGAATATGTTGTCGAAAACGTCAAAAAACAGCTCGAAGTGCCTCGTTTTGCCTGCGTCCTGCTCCCTGATTTGCGTGCCATGTAAAAAATATGTCTCCGGATAGGTTTTCGGGGTCAACTTAACCCTTTAAAAATCGAATCTGATGTCGAAAACGCCAAAAAACGGCTCGAAGTGCCTCGTTTTGCCTGCCTCGTTTTAATATGGTTTAGAAAGTCAATCAAAACGTGACACGTGGCATAGGTGACCGGTTTGATAGGTTGATTCCGGTTTTGGTCTACTCCAGGAAATTGAGGTATAAAGGTTTGATTATTAGGGAATAATCAAAAGGTTGGATTATTTATTAAAAATGGCCAAAAGGTAGGATTATTAAAAGCAATTATTCCTAAAATATATAAGACGTTGATACAATCAAAGTACATATGAAAGCGAATCTAATAACTAAAATGAGTGTGTTTTCTTGTATATATTAATAAGAATGTTTGGTCAAAGATTTTGAAGTTTGACTCCCAAAAAGGAATGGGAGCTTATATTATGGGACGGAGGGAGTAATTTTTTACCCAAATTAGAACGATAAATACAAGAATATCATAATCAAACGCAAAAATAGAAGAGGAAACGGACGAAAAAGTTTGTGGCACTGGTCTTAACTCTTAGAAATTAGGAAGGAGCTTTTAAATGTGTTTTTAAACCATGCAATCTTGCGCGATTGATTGTACAAGCAAAAACAAAGCTATTGTAAGAATGTGACTTGATCAGGATGAGATTGTGTTGTAAACGAATGAAACGAAGAGAAGACTAAGAAACGCAGCAGCGACACAAGCCCAAACGGCCTAGAGGTGGGACCGATTCAACGACCCCTGTGAGCCCGGGCGGGCATTTTGGAGAGGAAAAGGGAGAACTTTGTGTTTCGGCAAGCCCGGGCGGGAGTTTTTGGCTAATTTCAACAAACTTTTTTTTGCCAAAATCTTCGTTTTTGTGCTCTAGTCTGTTTAGATTTACGTTTACACACATATATATACACCTTGTGGCCGTTTTTGGCCAAGAGTATCATAGTATTATCAGAGAGAGAGAGAGAGTCTTGTACCACGTAAGCATAGAGATAAAGATTGACATTAGAGAGATCCAAATTAAAGAGGAATCTTGTGAGCGAGATTCATCAAAGAGAGGTTTGAGTGAATTCATGCCTATTTGTAATCCTCTCAGGTCATTGTAAAAGGAGTATCCCTTGTCTACATATCGCATTGATAGTGAACTTCTTTAAACTTGTGCCTTTTATATTATTGTTTGTCTGATTTAATTGATGCGTGGTTTGTTAGATTACACGCCTCTGTTATAACAACTACTAAGGAGCCCTGAGGGGTTAGAGCATTTTTCATCCTTCTTAAAGAATTATGCTTATGGGCTAACCAAACAACTCATCTCATTTTAATAAAAATTAAATTATGAAAAGTGTATTACCTTATCACAATTGTACTATCGGTAGTATGATTAGAACAAATATTTCTAATATAATCCACCACCAGCTGATACGATTGGAACCAAAATTTCCTAGACGATTTCACCTAAGCTATTTTTACAAACTAGTTGAGTGCCACTATTCTTGTTTTTTGGCACCTTAGCTTTAGCTTAACTTGTAGGTTCAAATTTAAACATTTGGTTGAACCTAATTATTTTGAGTACACATTTTTGCCCCTCGCTCCTTTAAATTCGATATAGACACAGTAGCAAACAAAAGCTTTTGGGCATTAAGTAAATTGGGATTTGAAGATGGTAGCTCAAAGGAATACCATTTTGAATTAAAGGTCTTGTTTAGACTCTAAAATATAGACCTCGTCCAAATATTATGTTAAGGAGTTTAACCAGTATTCAAAGAAATATTTCGCAAGTCAATAGCTTACTAAAGGTTGACTTTGGACCAATTATCTTACCTAATAAAAGAAAGACTTTAAACACATGAAATGTGATGATTCAAATTAGAAATTTTACTACAAATGTATGAAGAATGACCTCCCACAAGTTTATTAGCTAATCTATTAATGGTTGTCTATCTTCGTAACATTTTACTATAACAAGCTAGCTAACCAGTAACCACTAGGAAAATTACTACTAGAAGTCACAAGACATATAATTGTTGTGTCTAGTTAACATACATCATACATCATACATCAATGAGCTAAACTTGGCCTTTGAACCTTTCGTATATTGATCTTTTGAGTCTTTGCAATGCATGCTTTCTCGATCTATCGACTAAATTGGTGCAAACAAACCAAAGATAATGCAACTATTCACGGTACCACTAGGCTCCTCTTTAATTGGAGATCTTTGGTTGAATGGAAAACATTTTTCCTTCCTCTTATCATCCATCATCCCTTTTCCATTCATTTATTTTTCCTTTACTCTCTAATATCTCATACAAAGAACCAGATCAAAGACAAGACAATGTACAATTGTGTCTGAACGAGTATTGAGAATAATGATTGGCTAACTGTTTAGGTTGTCTGGCATGTTATATATATAGGGAGATAAAGTATCTTTACAAAACCCTAATAAGAGTCTAATTACCAAATTACCCTAATACACCCCCACAATCTTTACGGGGAGGAATCACGGATAGATTGGAACGATGTTTACAAAACAACTCAGAAGAAAGACCCTTAGTAAAAATATCAGCAACCTGCAACTGTGTCGGAACGTGCTTGACCTGAAGTCCACCTTTAGCGACCATCTCACGAACAAAATGATAATCAACATCAATATGCTTACTACGATCATGATGAACAGGATTGGCAGTAAGATACATAGCAGAAACATTGTCACAATAGAGAATGGTAGGCCGACGATGAAAATACCCTAAATCAGCTAACAATTGACGAATCCAAATTGTTTCAGCCGCAGTGTAGGCAACAGCACGATACTCAGCTTCAGTAGAAGACTTCGAAACAGTAGGTTGCTTCTTAGAACGCCAGGAGATCAAATTCTTCCCTAGGAAGACAGCATAGCCAGTAGTAGAACGCCTAGTGTCAGGACACCCGGCCCAATCAGCATCAGAATAGGCAACAGTCACAGTAGGAGAGCCAGTACTATGAAGAAATAGCCCATAATCAGAAGTTCCCTGCAGATACCTGAAAATTCTTTTCACAGCATGAAGGTGAGTAGTACGAGGCGCATGCATAAATTGAGAAACCGAATTAACAGCATAGGCAATATCAGGACGAGTCATAGTCAAATATTGCAAAGCACCAACCATACTACGATAATCTGTGGGATCAGCAAGAAGTTCACCATCTAAAAGAGAAAGAGTGACACGAGAGACAACAGGAGTACGTACGGGTTTGACAGTATGAAGATGAAATTTCTGAAGAAGATCAACTACATATTTGTTTTGAGACAAAAGCAAACCCTGAGGAGTACGTAAAACCTGAATGCCTAAGAAGTAATGCAAATCACCCAAATCCTTCATAGCAAATTGAGCAGAGAGAACACTGATAAATTTCTGAAGCAAAGAGGAACTACTACCTGTAAGCACAATATCATCAACATATAGCAAGAGAATGATAATATGACTACTGTGTTTGAGAGTGAACATAGAGGTGTCACAACTGCTGCACTTGAAACCAATAGAGAGAAGAAAATTGCTGAAACGAGAGAACCAAGCTCGAGGAGCTTGCTTCAAACCATAAATGGATTTTCGTAACCGACAAACATAATGTGGTTGAGAAGGGTGTTCAAAACCAGGAGGCTGACGCATATAGACTTCCTCATTGAGGAAACCATGAAGGAAAGCATTTTTGACATCGAGTTGACGAATAGGCCATTTAAAAGTAGCAGCAAGAGTAAGAACTAAGCGAACAGTAGTAGGCTTAATTACAGGACTAAAGGTTTCAAAGTAGTCAATACCTGCCTGCTGATGATTACCAAAAACAACAAGCCTGGCCTTAAACCGCTCCACAGAACCGTCAGAATTATATTTAATCTTATACACCCACTTACAACCAAGAGAGTTTCTATTGTTGTTGCGAGGCACAAGTTCCCATGTATCATTCTTAATTAATGCTTCATACTCATCACGCATGGCTTGTTGCCAACGTGAATCTTTAGACGCTTGCTTAAAATTAGACGGTTCAGACTCAAGAACATCGGTTTTTAAATCCAATAAATTCCTAGTTGAAATGATTCCGTCTTTTAGACGCGTGGTCATGGTATGAACATTAGTAGGATCGACACACTTAGACGACTTTCTAGGACGCCTAGGGGGAGGGACGATAGGAGACGGGGACGACTCAAGACTAGACGGGGAGGGTACGTCACACTCATGAAGAGAGGAGACGTGTGACGGGGAAGGGGGCAGCAGACCGCCCGCGGACGCAGGGGGCTGCTGCGGACTAATAGAAGTAGGGGGAGGCTCGGCAGCGGCACGCTGCTGCTGGGCGAAGACTGCTGCGTACAGGCAGTAGTGGGGGGGAGCCTCGGCAGCAGCACGCTGCTGCTGGGCGTGGGTGCTGCGGGCGCGCAGGGGAGAGGCCCGGGCTTGCATGCATTCTGTGAGCAGGCAGCGGGTTGCTGCATGTGCTCCCGTAATGCTGCGGGCTCGGGGGAAGGGAGACTCGAGGACACATGCCGAGGGTCACTAGACAAAGGAAGACTCGGGATCCAACCTAAGGGGTCAAGAGACGCAGTCATAGGCGAAACAATGGGTGTGCTAGACACAAGAGAACGATAGGGAAATTTACGTTCACTAAACAATACATGACGACTTGTATAAACTTTGCCAGAAAGAGGATCAAGACATCGATAGCCCTTATAATTTGACGCATAGCCAATGAAAACACATTGAATCGACTTAGCCTGTAATTTATTGATTTTAGGATCTAAAAACAACGGAAAACAGGCACAACCAAAACATTTCAAGAACTCATAAGAAGGGGGACGATGAAAAAGCTTAGCAAACGGGGATGAACCCTGCAAAACCGAGCTAGGAAGACGATTTATCGTATAAACCGCCGTATAACACGCATCAACCCAATATCGAGATGGCAATTCAGATTGAATAAGCATAGTGCGGGCCATCTCAATAATAGTTCGATGTTTCCTTTCTGCAACACCATTCTGCGCTTGAGTCCGAGCACAAGACTTTCGAAAATAAATTCCCGAATCACAGAAATGTTGTAGTAAAGGACTGTTATCAAATTCACGTCCACCATCACTTTGGAAAAATTTAATTTTGGAATTAAATAAGTTCTCAACAAGTTTCTGAAAAACTAAGAAGGTCGAATAGACATCAGATTTCAGTTTAAGTGGATATAGCCAAGAAAAACGTGAATAATCATCAACAAAAACCACATAATACTGAAAAAACTGATTAGATTTAACTGGCGATTGCCAAAGATCACTATGTATCAAATATAAGGGATAGGGGCACGATGAGTCACAGACTCAAAAGGCAAACGATGTATCTTTCCTACTTTGCAATGAACACAATCATCATGAAACTTAGAATTACATGAAATCAAGTTTTGTGAACGTAAACTTCCTAAAACTCTAGCAGAAGGATGACCAAGGCGAGAATGCCAAACATCTCCAGACTCCTTGGTGGCTAGGAGGGCAGGGACAGACGACTCTGGACAGGCTCGGGAAGACTCTGAACAAACTCGAGAAGACGACTCTGACTCTAGGAACGAAGGCTGAAGAGGGTAGACACCATTCCTACTGATTCCCCGCAAGAGAACTTCCCCCGTGGTCTTGTCCTTAACACAAACAGAAGACTCGTCAAAACAAACTATGTAAGAATTATCCTGACATAACTTTTGAACAGACATCAGATTATGTTTTAACTGGGGAACATGACACACCTTCGTGAGGCGAAGGGGGCGACTAGGGGAAGACAGAAGCAAATTACCAAGTTTATTAATGGGAAGTCGTGTGCCATCACCAACAACAATAGAACTCGAACCAGTGTAAGGAAGAGTGTTAGATAGCTTACCATCCTGGGAGGTCATGTGAGAGGCGGCTCCAGAATCTGGATACCAAACGGAGTCATTTGTTTCACCACCAACAGACAGTGCAGCTAGGGTACGTGTGACACCATCAGGAGAAGAAGGTACAAAGCTATGATTAAATCGTTGAGGGCAATAGGCTGCTTGATGACCTGGATACCAACAAAGACCACAAGTATCGGAAGAAGGAGTATTGGCTAAATTGCCGTTAGATGGATTACTTCCTGCTGAAGACAAATCATTAGCAACATAATTGGCACAAGAATAATTAACATACGAATCATCATGAAAATTACCCATACCATTATTGCGGCCTGCATTGCCACGACCACCCTGTCCTCCATTGCCGCGTCCTCCATTGTTACCACGACCACCCTTGTTACGATTGTTGTTCCTGTTTTTGTTCTTACCACCCCCTTGACCTTTAGAATTCGAACCACCCGAAGAGGATGATTGTGAACCCGAAGGGCCAGACGGAACAGCAACTAAGGCCTGATGAGCTGTAGGCGTCTCGGCATAAGCACGCATAGCTTTAATGCGTTGCTCATGCTGAAGAAGCTTAGGGCGAAGATCATCAAACGACAAAGACGTTTGAAATTGAGACAAAATAGTAACAAGAGCATCATAATCACGATCCTGATCGAGAGCGGTCAAGGTATACTGAACCAAATCATACTGAGAGACAGGACACTGAATAGCAGCTAAGGAATCAACAATTATTTTAATATCACGCAAAAACACTTCCATAGACTGCTGATAAGTTTTTTTCATATGACTAAGTCGACCTTTTAACTCCATAGAACGGGCCATACTAGCATGCAGAAAACGTGTCTGTAACCTATTCCAAATCTCAACAGCAGTACGTAACTCATGCACATCCAACATAATATCACGAGAAATTGATGCATATAACCACAGTTTAATTTGCTGATCAAGTCTCATATACTCATAAAACTGTGGATTAGGCAACGATTGACCTAAATTATCAACATAAGTAGGAGAAGGAACAGGAATTGAACCTTCTACAATACCAAGTAATTGATGCGTGGAAAGAAAACATGTCACCTGAGTTTTCCACATGAGATAATCTTCGGGTGATGCTAATTTGATGGTAACATATCGGGTGATATCTTGATGGGCAAAAGAAGTCGCGGACGGAAGAGACGAAGGAACAAACGGCACGGAAAAGGGGAGTGGGTGGCTGCTGCCACCACTCGGAGGAGGGCCAAATCCTGGTGGGAAATCGAGAGGATTTCGGGACATGGAGCGCAACAAACTAGGGCTGGCCGCAAGAGAAGACGACGCGCCTAGGAGTGCGGGTGGTGGCGGAAGCGACCACGGGCCTGAGGAGGCGTAGCCACCACTGGTTGCGGCGGCAGTGATGGGGGCGGCTGCAAAGGAGCCGCTGTACGGGCTGCCGTGAAACGGAGCCACGCGCGTCTGGATGTGGCGCACGTCGGTCGTCGGCGGGGCAACGACGGAAGAACGCTGATGAAACGGCGTTCGAGGACTGACAACAGAAGTGTCGGCAGTGCTGGTGGTTTGGGCGGCGGACATGGTGGATGATCGCCGGAGAAACGCCGAGCAAAGTTGCTAGGGTTTCGGTCAATTAAAAAAATTTAGGTTTTGTGCGGAAAATAAACCTAGGCTCTTGATACCATGAACGAGTATTGAGAATAATGATTGGCTACCTGTTTAGGTTGTCTGGCATGTTATATATATAGGGAGATAAAGTATCTTTACAAAACCCTAATAAGAGTCTAATTACCAAATTACCCTAATAGTGTCTTCTCTTGAAAATGTTTTTTCATAGAAAATCATTCTCCATAGAAAATGTTGTGTGTCTGATGTCTAACCATATGGAATATGATGTCTAAAGACAAATCTGCATCAATGTGAGAGATTATTGAGCATTTGAACTATCACTATATAACATACAAAGAGTGCATATCATAGTAGAATACAACTTTTATGATACATCCGGGTGTACCTTGAGCATGATGCACCCAAGACTATTTTTTACTTATTGCTCATTTAGATGTCTACTTTTTATTTTTTTAAGACGTCTAATGAGCAATGAGCAAAAATATAGTCTTGAGTGTACCATGGTTATAGTACACTCGAATTTATGATGAATACTCTGTAATAGAGAAAAAAGGAGTCAATCTTTTTTAAATATGCCCTTATTTATGAGGGGATCCCTCAAAGTACTCGTATATTTCACAAAAGATACGCAATATACAACTAGACTATAATATGGTATTATTTTAAAGGTAATGATACATATAACTTTTAGGGTTGTATATAAACATTAAATATATTTCCTAAAATGAAATTAAGTTGGAATTTATGTCAAATTACACGTGATACGGTAATATTAATATTTGAAAATAACTTAAATTTTATTTTTAAGATTCTTATATACAACCCTATACTTTTTTTTTATTTTCTTTATTTTAAATCAGGATGATAATTTCGGACAAGCTCGATCAATAAATATGGAGACGGAAACGGCAACATTACTACATCTTCATCTCTAAAACGGAAAAATCCTATTCTTTGGGTCCAAAAGGAGGGTCCCGCATGGTTCAGCAACTTTCTCAAAAACACACATGAAAGAAAAAATGTAAGGGAAAAGAGAATCTAAACTCAGAACCTAAGTATCTTCTTACGAAAAAAGTTTGAATTATATACTTCATTCAACTCCCCAAGTTTCCAATATTACTAGAATGAAACTTTTGGTGTTTGATATAATAAAAAGTTGACAGAAAGAGTGGTGAAAGAGCATCAAAATAATAATGCACTAGAACATCATCATAATAATGATATATGTTTGAAGGGACAACACATTTTTATTATAAAGTAATACATAAAATTTATCAAAACTTATACGTGTGAGTGACCTTATGATCATTTTGCTTTTTGGAGCTTTCTTACAATTATTGTTATCCCTAATCCACTTCCATTTCAAAGTGTGCATAGTAGAGGTCGTGTATTTGGAGATGATAGCAACTAGCAAGCCTATATGCAGTTGATTATTAAGAAGTTGCTTTCTTTATACTTATCCAAGCAAGAGTCCTACATTGATAACAAATTATCTACTTCTTGTTACTTCTTGTAAGGTTTGTTAGAAGGCTAGAGCAAACACTCTAATGTTACCACACTCGTGCATAGGTTGGGCTTTGACGTTGGTTTTCTTAGTATAAACCTTTAGGTTTTGCAACCAAAATGGTAAAAAAAACATTTAATTAAATAAAATAGTCATGTGAAGTCTTGTGACATTCATCTCAATCAATATTTTATTGATATCTAATCGTTATAATTGTTATTGATATAGAATAAGAGGTCCAAAAACTGTATTTTGATCATTTCTCCAAAAAATTACGGACGAATCGCAAATCCTACCACATTTCTATTGTAATTATGCAATTATGAATAATATCCAACCAAAGAAATACTAGGATTTACACCTCAATCCTTGAATCCTTAGGAGTTAGGACTTCTTTTTTATTTTTGAAATAATAATATATATGTGGAAATATCAATGATATTCTGAATTCCTTATTTTGCTTTGCCTATTTCAACATAAGGAAGAAAAAGGAAAAAAGAAAAATGTCTATCGCTCATAAAAATGTAATATTCTTCCTTTGCATCAATTTTTACCTTCTATTCTAAGGTGAAATTATTTGTTGCTTCCTTTCTTTAGTCTAATGTTGTACTTCCTCCGTTTCTTTTTAATTGTAACAAACTCAAGTGGGTGGACTCCTAGGCAAAACTTTGGTTTGAGTGTGAAAGGGATGGAGAGAGAAAGTGGGGCATGTGATAAGGAGAGATACAAAGAAATGACTTGTAAAAAAGGAAAGAAAACATTGGTTGCAATTAATGTGATATTTCCATTTTTGACAATTGTTGCAATTAAAAAGAAACAGAAAAAATATATTATACTAGAGAATTTTAGGTATTATTTTATAATAAGAGGCGCAGATAGACCAATGTATTTAGCAAGAAAATTGGACAAAAAATCATCAATAAACAAATTGAGAACTCTGTCTAAGAGATCTCGAATCCCCAACTCCTTATCTCATGTTGCTTTTGCATCAGAAAAATTTTGGTCACTTATTATTATGATTCATTTAGTTCATGGCTTTATGGGTCCGGGTAATATTTCTTAGGTATCTTTTATCGTGTAGGGTATGGAATATAATATGGTGTTGACTAAAGTTTCATTCACATCATCTTTTTTCAATGAACTGTGTTTGGGCCCCTTCTAGTCATGGCCCACCTAACCGGTGAAATGACTAAAATATTCTTAGGGGGCAAAATTACCATTTTACCCCTAAGGATCCCACAGGCTGGGAAGTACAGGCCTTCAGTCAGGCCCACTGACTAAAAGGCTTTCATGACATCACCATCTTCACCAGATGACGTCACTTCAGTACTACATATAAATAGTACTCTCATCTGATCATTCAGGTACGTTTTTGGATATATTGCAGAGCATTTGCTAGTACTATTCTCTTTGACTTCTGAGATCAGATCTGACTTAAGCATCGGAGAGCCGATCCCGGGAACATCCCCGGGGTAGTTCACGGTGCTCGGTTTTGCAGGTGCTCGGATTCGAACACCTTGGACTCATTTGGTTACTACCCTAGCTGGAAATTGGACTTCCCCGAGTTACAAATTCACTGTGTTTCTTGTGAATCGAAACAGTTGGCGCCGTCTGTAGGGACCCTAACAAAACAGCTACATTTTCGAACACAATGACACGAGGACAAGGTAATCGCGGTACTGCTGCTCGAAGAACTGCGTCTGAGAACGCTCAGACTACTCTGCTGAACCAAGGAGGAGCTATCGTGGAGGACGAGAGCGACGTCCCAGAAACCGGAAGCCAGGCTGACATGGCTCTCGAAGCACCACCACCAGCAGTAACCTACTCTGATCTCCGACAACTCGAGCTTCGAATGGAAAGGCATATGACTATTGTCATGCAACAGCTCGTTTCAGTAATAAAGACTCAACAGACTACTCCCCCTGACCGAGGGACAGTCCTAGATCAACCACAGGCTCATCGAAGGGAAGCTCAGCCAAAACGTGCCCTAACCAAGCATGATTTTGGTGGCCCTTCGAGGAAGATACCTGCTACTTCGAAAGGAAAATCTATAATGTCACCGAGCCAAGATGATGCCCGGTATATCATACAACAGAAACAGAAGAGGGGTAAGAACTTCGACGCCCGGGAGATCATCGAAAAGATAAGAGAACAGTCCCAGGGAGGGAATTCGAAGCACACGGTGGCCACGCGAACCACAACGCAATCCCATCCCGTAACTAGCCGTCACACTCTGAGGATAGTGAACCCACAACAGATCGAAGAGCCCGAGGAGGTAGTTGAATTAGGCTTTCGAATGGGTTCAGCAGTGCCACACAAATCACCGTTCAGCCAACACATCATGGAGACCCCTAACCCGGGCAAAGTTAAGATTCCTTTGATAGAGCACTACTCAGGGATTACAGATCCTGCTGACCATCTGGCAGCACACAAGGCTCAAATGAGCGTGCAGACGTTCTGTGAGGTGACGTGGTGCATATATTTCCCGACTACCCTCAAAGGCTTGCCCCTCAATTGGTTCACAAGCTTACCAAACGGCATCATAACCAGCTTCTCAGCTCTCGAAGCTCTCTTCTCCCAGCACTTCATAGCAGCAAAACGTCACAAAAAGACTAGTGTTCACCTGATGTCTGTTTCCCAGCAGAAAGGGGAAAGTCTGAGTTGCTATATCAAGCGATTCAACAAGGAGTCCCTCAAGGTCTCCGACCTCCAAGATGGAGTTGCTGTTACGGCCTTGATGAACGGCCTTTATCCTGGACGGTTGAAGTTCGAGCTTGCCATGAGAGAGACTCTCACTTTGGCTGATGCCATGAGACAGGCACAGAAGTATATCCAAGCGTCAGACATCTGTAAAAATGTTCATGAAGAAGGGGGCAACAAAAGGAGAAATGAGCCGTCGAATCAGAAAGACTTGGCAGACATACTAAAGAGGCATCGACCATCCGATGGAGGTCATGACCCTCGTTTCAATGTTAACCGGCGGGAAATATACTTGGATATAAAAGAGAAATCTGTGTTACCTCGACCTAATCCAATCAAAACGTCGAGCTATCGCAGAGACAAAAAGCTGTGGTGCGAATACCATAAAGACTGTGGTCACACGACCAAGGACTGTAGGGAACTGAAGAAAGCTCTCGACAAGTTGGCTGATGAAGGGAAGTTGAATAGATATCTCAAGGAGCCTCAGGGTGATCGAAGGAGAGATAAGGGAAAAGAGAAACAAACTAGAAGCGATGAAACGAAGGCTATGTAGGTGTCATAGCTGGGGGCTACGCTTCGGGAGGCCTAACCGGCAACGCAAGGAAGAATCACCTATACCATCTAAAAGATGGTGAGAGAATGAAAAGGCCGGACACTCCTACCATGGTGTTCGGAGAAAGTTCGAAGGAAATACAGACCCCCCATGATTACCCCTTGGTCATCGAACTAAAGGTCGCCAACCATAGGATGGGTCGAGTGTTGATAGACAGCGGGAGCTCGGCAGACATAATTACTTGGGAATGTTTGCAAAAGCTCAAATACGAAAAGAAGGACATCAAGGCCATTGACCAACCTTTGGTCGGATTCAGAGGGCAATCCGTTCACCCCCTCGGAGTTATCAACTTACCTAGCCGGTTTGGCGACAAGGGAAAAGGACGATGCCTTCCAATCAACTTTCTGGTCGTTGACATCGACCTCTCATATAACATCATCATAGGGAGGCCCACACTGAATAGAATAAAAGCTGCAATCTCGACCTACCAGCTCCTGTTGCAGTTCGAAGCAGATGATGGGACAGTTGGAAGGTTACATAGGGACCAAAAGTCTGCCCGAGAATGTTATGTCAATAGCCTGAGAAGAGGCAAGCCAGTCGAAGCAAGCTCAGGAAAGAGGAAAAGAGAAGAAAAAGAAACTGACAAAATATCACCCCCACCATTGGGGTTGTTCTATAACGAGAACCCAATCAATTACAATCGACCTCAACCGGTCGATGAAGATGAAGAAATACAACTCGGACCTGATCCTAACCGGACAGTTCGAGTTGACAAGGACCTTAACCAGGTCGTTCAAAAAGAAATAGTGGATCTCCTCCAAGAATATAAAGAGGTATTGATAGGTTTTAGTCGTGTCACCTAATCAAAAATAAACCTACGGACCTCTAACTAGGTAGTCAGTGGAAGCAGGGTCGAATCCACAGGGAGACAGAGTTTCTAAATCAATATTCAACCAATTCAGCTACTCCAGATGAAATCAGGAAGGAATTAATTAAACTAAGGAATAGACTAGATGATGAATGGTCATTGGCTGCAAGTACCTTCTTAGTCACCTGTCTGAGATGACAGATTTCCCTGTCTGAGATGTAAGCAATGAAATTGCGTCAACTTCAAGTACCTTCTTAGTCAAACTCCTAGATGATGAATGGTCATTGGCTGCAAGATTTGATATGAATTCATAACCCTCATCAACTGCCTTGTCTAAAAACACTCCTCCTGCAGACGAATCAACAATACACTTCGTCTGAGGCTGCAGACCATTGTAGAATGTCTGCGTCAAGAACCATTTGTCCATATTATGGTGTGGACACTCTCTCTGTAAATCTCTAAACCTAGCCCACGCTTCCCTTAATGTTTCATCAGGCTCTTGGGAAAACGTGGCTAGTTTATTTCTGATTTCTGCTGTTTTAGTAGGTGGGTAATACTCTCTCAGAAACGCAGCAGAAATCTCACTCCATTCAGTTTCCTGCACATCGTTCAACCACTTCTGGGCTCTATCTCTCAAAGAAAATTCGAACAACATGACCTTTAACTGATCTGGAGTGACGCTGGCATGTTTAACGGTTCGACAAAGTTGTTGAAACCGTTGCAGATGATTTGCCGGATCTTCAGTAGGATGCCCACCAAACTGATTTTGCTGGACCATGCTGATGAGTCCAGGCTTGATTTCGAAATTTGCTGCGGCAATGGTGGGCATAGTAGGTCCAGTGGAGAGACCATCCGGGTTGGGCACCCCATATGACTTCATTGATTTTGACATTACTGAATTCAAGGTGTCTGTTCCAGAGGTGTTCAGCTGAACAGACTGCTTGTCTTTCTGCTTTATCTTTCGGATCCGCCTAATTGTCCTATCAAGATCAGGGTCAGCTGGAATGGGGGAACCGTTTCTTTGGGACCTGGGCATACAAAAGAAACAAAAAGCAGCAGTAAAGGGTACCTCGATTGAAACAATGAAGTTCCAATGAGGTACAGAGAAGTAGACCAAAAAATTAAATAAAAACTTAGAGAACTAGCCGTCTCCCCGGCAACGGCGCCAAAATTTGATAGGTTTTAGTCGTGTCACCTAATCAAAAATAAACCTACGGACCTCTAACTAGGTAGTCAGTGGAAGCAGGGTCGAATCCACAGGGAGACAGAGTTTCTAAATCAATATTCAACCAATTCAGCTACTCCAGATGAAATCAGGAAGGAATTAATTAAACTAAGGAATAGACTACGGAAGACTGAATAAATCGAGGATTAAACTATGGAATAAAAGTCTAGGGTATTAGGTCGGTCCACCATGCTTATACCAATCAAATAGGGTAACTACTATTAAAACCTAAGTCAAGAGTCGGGGGATTAGAGCCTATGTTGTGCTATGGTTAAGATTCAACGCTCATAGTTCAACATACACCGCATGTTCACTAACGTAATCAGAACTACTGACGTGTCCTAGGCCTCTAGTCGTAAGACGGATCTGTGCAAACAACTATTAACCACAAGCAATCAATGAAATTGTACACTGACATTAATTACTCAATAAGAACAAACCACATCACAATCACCCTAATCAAGCCCTAGAAATTGATAGAAATCTAAATCACAATCATGGTATAAACATGGCTTTCCTATCTAACACCCTAGAAAGAGAACTACTCACTCATAATCGAATTGGCAACAACAAAACTAATATGAAACCCTAAGAATTGCATCATGAATGATTAAATAATTAAACTAAGCAATCAAAGTAATTAAAGAGATAAAGAGTAGAGAAGAATACCAATTGACAGAAAGCAGGAACTTTTATTGAAATCGAATAGGTTCAATCACCTTTAATCTAATCTAAAGTGTTTAGACTAAAATAAAGCTAAACTAAGAACTATGGAAAAACTAGCATGAAAAGATGTCTCTAAATATATGAGGAATAAGGTATTTATAATACCCCTCAAGTTCACTAAAAACGGGAACAAAAAAAGTGAAAAAGCGCGATAAAGCACCAGACCCGATCGGGCCCGAGCACAGTACCCGATCGGGTCCACATACAAATTCTCCCAACTTCGCTTCTGGGCTCTGGCAGCAGCAGTGCAGCAATAAGGCGAGAAAAACGGCCCACCCGATCGGGTCGGGCGGTAGTCACCCGATCGGGTCGGGCGGTAGTCACCCGATCGGGTCTGGCGACAAAAAGTGCCAGCAAGCTCGCCTCCTCCGCAGCGTCCCAATAAGACCTAGCAGCACTAGACCCGATGGGATCGGGCGGTAGATGCCCGATCGGGTCTGGGCACATATGTTCTCGCCCGATCTGATCGGGCACGCCTTGCCCGATCGGGTCCGCAACTTTCGTACCCGATCATAATATTTCGCCCGATCGGGCCATTTCTGCCCGATCAGTGCACGGAAACCTCATTTGACTCTTTGGCTCTCTAATCTTCACGTTTAGGGGTCTTGGGACCTCCTAAACTATCCATAAAGCTCGTGAGCCATCCTACGTGCCTCGTAACATCTCGTAAAGCCGTGGTTGCTTCCAAAAGGCTCGGGAATAAGGAGAAAACTCCATAAAACCTGCAATTCAATACTAAAACACGAAACCACAACTACATACGATAGTTAGCACAAAATAGCTCCCAAGAGCTCCAATGACGCACAAATTAGCTTGTAAATAAGGGAGAAAACTCTATATAAATACGTGATATCAGGTATTCGCATTTTCAGCTGATGAGATGCCAGGAATAGACCCCTCGGTCACCAAACACCAGCTGAACATCAAGTCAGAATTCAGACCCGTCAAGCAGAAGTTAAGACATCAGGGTGCTGAAAGGAACAAGGCCGCAGCTGAAGAGGTGAAAAAGTTGCTGAGTGCCGGAATGATAAAAGAATGTCAATACACAGAATGGCTGTCGAACGTAGTACTAGTTCGAAAGCCCAATGGATCATGGCGCATGTGCGTCGATTTCACCGACCTCAACAAGGCGTGTCCTAAAGACGATTTCCCTCTCCCAAAGATCGACAAGCTGGTCGACTCCACAGCAGGACATGCACTTTTTAGCTTCATGGACGCGAATGCTGGTTATCACCAAATTCCCCTCGCCGAGGAAGACCAGGTGCATACCGCATTCATTACGAGTTCCGGGATCTATTGTTTTGTGGTCATGCCGTTCGGACTAAAGAACGCAGGGGCTACATATCAGAGGCTCGTAAATAAGATGTTCGAGAAGCAATTGGGGCGTAATGTTGAGGTCTATGTTGACGACATGATAGTCAAGAGCAAGCTAATCGAGAACCATGTCCAAGATCTGCGGGAAACTTTGTCGACCTTACGATCTTACAACATGAAATTGAACCCTAAGAAGTGCGTCTTTGGTGTTCGAGGAGGGAAATGCCTAGGGTTCTTAGTAGATGAAAGGGGCATCGAAGCTAACCCTGACAAGATACAAGCCCTCATCAACATGAAGACTCCTCGAACTGTGAAGGAGGTCCAAAGGCTCACAGGGTGTATGGCTGCCCTAGGAAGAATTCTGTCAAGATCAGCTGACAAGAGCTTACACTTCTTCAATACGTTGAAGAAGCCATGCTTCGAATGGGACTGTGAAGCAGAAAAAGCCTTTAAACAGTTGAAGACCCATTTAGCTTCATTACCGAAGCTTGTCTCACCCTTGCCAGTAGAGACATTATTCATTTATCTAGCGGTATCTGAAACTGCTCTAAGTGCTGTGCTCGTTGCTGAAAGAGAAAAACTACAACACTCAGTGTATTTCGTCAGTCATGCCTTTCGAGGGGCTGAGAGTAGATACCCCCAGTCGGAGAAAATGATATATGCCCTGGTGATGGCCAGTCGAAAATTGAAACCTTATTTTCAAGCTCATCCAATCAAAGTACTCACTAGTCAGCCACTAAGGAAGCTCATTGAAAGTAGAAATGACTCTAGTCGAGTTATCGAATGGGCTAATCAATTGTCAGATTATGGTTTGGAGTTCGAACCAAGAAGAGCAATTAAAGCACAAGCCTTAGCTGATTTCATCGCTGAGTGCCCGACGGAAGTCGAGACTGCGACCCTAACCGGGGCATGGCAACTCTATGTTGATGGCTCTTCGTCCAAAGCAGGTTGCGGAGCCGGTCTTCTGATCATAGACCCTCTCGAAAATAAAATGGAATATGCAATAAAATTTGACTTTGCTGCCTCAAATAACGAAGCTGAATACGAAGCCCTTTTGCTGGGATTAAAACTATGTCTCTCGAATGGGGCTAAGGAAATAACGGTCAAGACAGATTCACAGTTGGTCGTGGGTCATGTCACAGGAGAATTCGAGGCAAAGGAGGACAGTATGAGGATGTACCTAGGTAAGGTAAAAGAACGACAACAGAAATTCACCAAGTTCTCAATACAACACATCCCACGATCCGAAAACCAGCAGGCAGACGCTTTATCTCGAATGGCCAGCTCAGCATCTGGGTTGGAACCCCGAACCATTTCTTGGGAGGTGTTGTATAAACCAAGTATCAACAGCAACCTTCTCATTTGCAGCATAGACCGCTCGAACAATTGGATGCAAATTATTCGCCTATACTTCGAGGAAGGAAAACTACCAGAAGATGAAAAAGAAGCAGAAAGGGTGCGACGCCGTGCGAGCTGGTTTTTGCTGCACGACCACCTGCTATACAAAAAGTCCTTCACACATCCGCTTTTAAGATGTGTGACGCTCGAAGAGGGCTAGCAGATACTTCGAGAGATATATGAAGGCAACTGTGGGAGTCATCAGGGGGCTCGAACTATAACTGGTAAAGCTCTTCGAGCAGGATAATATTGGCCAACAGTAATGAAGGATGCCAAGGACATGGTCAAAAAGTGTCACAACTGTCAAGTGTATGCTCATGTACATCGACAGTCAGCTTCTCTTCTCACTACAATGCAAGCTGTGCTTCCATTCGACCAGTGGGGGATGGACATCCTCGGGCCCTTCCCAGTTGCTTCGTGTGGAAGAAAATTCTTGTTGGTAGATGTCGACTACTTTACCAAGTGGATCGAGGCTGAACCCTTGGCTACCATCACAGATAATAAAGTACAAGACTTCATCTGGAAAAACATCATCACTCGTTTTGGCATTCCCCGAGCACTCATATCAGACAATGGTCGACAATTTAACAGTGGTCCTACCAAAGCTTACTGCGCTCGATTTGACATACAAACGAAATTTTCTGCTGTCAGTCGACCGCAAACCAATGGGCAGGCAGAGGCAGCCAACAAAGTCGTCCTCAAAGGGTCAAAGAAGATGTTAGATGGAGCGAAAGGGTCATGGGTTGAAGACCTACCAGGAAAACTATGGTCAGCTCGAACCACGGTAAAAGAGGCCACTGGACATACACCTTTTAACTTGGTTTATGGAAGTGAAGCCGTGCTGCCAGTCGAAGTAGATATCCCCTCACCGAGGATAACATTCTTTGACTACGGGCAAAAAGAAGAAGAAAAAAGCGTCAATCTCGACCTCCTACCGGAAACAAGAGGAAATGCACTACTCAAATCAATAGCTCAGAAGGCAAGAATGACCAGGTTGTACAATCGAGGGGTCAAGGAAAGAAAGTTCGAGGTAGGAGACCTGGTCCTTCGAAAGATTGAAGCAACAGGAAAGAAGATGGACCTTGGCAAGCTAAGTCCAAATTGGGAAGGACCATATCGAGTAACAGCAGTTGTTCGTCCTGGAACATACAGACTCGAGAACATGGATGGTGATCCTTTGTTTCGTCCCTGGAATATCGACAACTTGAGGAAGTTCTACGTTTGAAGCCAACCACAAACAACTTAAGAGGGCTAATATGACAGCAAGATAGATAGTTCTTGTACTACTTCGACCTTACCGGTCTTGATTAAGTTGTTGTGATAGGCATTGGAATAATTGTAATGATCTTAAACTTGTACACCTTGCCGGTCCAAACAGACTTGTTAAGATTATGAATAAAATATGACCTCATCGGTCTTTCGAATTTGTCATCTATTTAAGTTATGCATCATGTTCGAAATTCTTAGCACCTAACAGGTCTCGAATTTCATTACGTTATGCAACTCCTCTAAGGAGGGCCTTCGAATTATTGTAGACCCTTCTTTGAGGGTGCTCGAACTTTGTCATACAAAAGAAACAGGAAACCTAGCAGGTCGAAATAAAAGCGAAAAGTATGAGATGAGCAAATAAGTACTTTTCATTCCATTCAAAATAAAGATTACAAAGAGCTAAGTAACTGAGTTACAAAAATTTAAATACATAGTGCTAAGTTACAGAGTCAAGGGGCCTCTATGTCGATATCTTCCTCCTCAGACGAGGACTCGGATGAGGAGCTCGCACCATCAGCTTCATCCACCTCAGGCTCATCCTCGACAGCTTCAGAAGCAGCCTCAGTGGTTTAAACTTCGCTTTCCTTGGCAGGAGAGAGGTCGGCAGGGGCTTCATCTTCAACGGCCTCAGCGACCTCCTCAGGGACAGAGGAGGAAGCTTCACCAGCTCCTCGACTGCCCTTTGCCTTCTCCTTTTCCATATAGGCGTCGAAGGCCTCCTTCTCATACTCAGTATATTTGGCCAAAACTTGTTGGAAATCAAGTCCCGGAGCCAAATCTTTCAAAGTCTGCTTGAAAAAACCCTGAATTTCACCTCGAGCAGATTGAAAGCCCTCGACCATTATCTCATTAGCGAAGTTTTTACCCTCTTGCGATCGCTTCCAGCGGCTGATGTACTTGTCCCTCTTCTGCTTTAAGTCCTTGACGGACTTATCATATTGCTGTTGCAAGACATCCCGCTGAGCTTGAACCCGTTGAAGCAGCTCCTTGTGGCCCCTAAGCTGTCCTTCGAGGTCCGCAACCTCTTTACGAGAGGCATCGAGCTTCTTCTCAGCAGATTTAAGCTGATTGAACAGCTCGTCCCTATTGGTCATCAGACTCGGCCTCTCGCTGTTAAAAGCCTCGAGGTTGTTAGCATTCAACCTCTTGGCTGCGTCAAGTTCAGCCTCGAGAGACCAGACCTTTCGAGAAGCCTCCAACAGCTCCTGTTTGCACTTATTAAGCTCCTCGGCCAGCTTACCCGAATCACGACCTTCCTTCTCAGTAAGGCAGGCCATTCGGACAGACATCTGCAACAACAAACAAAAGGTTAAGATATCGAAAGAGGATATAGACAATAAGAGAGAACAAAAAGGCTCACCTGTAACCAGCACTCATTGAGCGCCTCGATCTCCTTCGCTGGACTCAGCTTCGAGATATCATCCTTATCCCCAGGCACCAACAACGCCTCTCGAACTCGTTGGTAACGAGCCCGAAGAGCCTTTCGGCTGGCATTCTCGATGCTTACGGCGCCAGACTGACCTTCGACGTCGTCTAGCCAGGAAGTTTTAGTCTTCTTGACCAGGGGCTCTACATTCTCCTCAGCCAAAGGGCTCGAACCCCCACCCAGGTGAAAACTCAGATCCGGTATTAACGAATCAACAGAGGGAGAGGTGGGGGCCTTCCTTTTCAAACCCTCAGGATCCTCGACCACTGGAAGAGAGGGGGTCAGGCAGAGTTGCAGGAGGAGCAGGCAAAGGCTTCGGTGTCACCGATTTTGCCTTTGGTTTATGTTTTGGATTCTGTCAAAGAAAAGACAAGTTAAAAGAAGCATGTAAAACCAAAATACAACGAGAGGGTGTTCGAACTTACAGCAGGGGGTTTGGGAACTTTGAGTTCTCCCGTGTTCAACGACAGCCTAGCCATGGCCGCAATACCACTCTTAGCAGTGTTCTTCTTTATCTCCTCGTCGAGATTATTATAAGCAAGCACTACAAAAGCAGAGAAATAAAGTCAAAACCAAGGTTAATATCATAAACATAAGAAATAGATAAGTAATAGACCCCTACATTGGTCATATGCCGGGGACACGCCGAAAGCCGACAGGAAGTGCTCGTTGGCTAAATCCTTATAATTGGGCAGCCAGTGATCATTCTTGTATTTAGGCTTCCCGTCGACATGGAACGACGTGGCTTGACAGTGAATGGCCACAATAGCCTCATCGGCGTCCATTTCAGGCACATTAAGATTCATGTCAAAGTTAGGAGGACTATCGGACAGAGTTACCGGTATATCCCACGGCTGATCCCCTCGGAAGATGAAGAGAAACTCCCCTCGAAAAAGAGCGTGGTTGGTTGGCATCTCAGTTGTGACCTTATACGATTTCTTATCCCCGAGGCCATCTTTGATCATTATGAGATGTCTGGCCTGAAAAGAGTACCAACCAGGCCCATGGCTCAGCTCGGAGACGTCTTGTATCCGGAACATATTGCGCCAAAGGCGCAAGGACAGTCGCACTCCAAGCATGCGACAGATACACAAAAATGCAACTATCGTCCCAACTGAGTTAGGCATAAGTTGACACAAGGCTATGTTGTAGGCCTCTAAAATCTCCTTAAAAAGTGGGTGCAAAGGAAAGCGTAAACCCAGGTCGAAATATGATTTATATACACCGACGCACCCGGGGGGTGGTGACACTACCAAATCTGTGAGTTGTGGGGGATACATGACATAGGGCAGCTTTATATAATACAGAGTCGACAAAAACGACAGCCCTTCTTGAAGATCCTTTCGCCACTTCCCCGTTGACCAGTGGCCACTTATTCCCAATCTCATGTTGGGGGAAGGGCAGGGCTCGATATAATCAGAAGTCGAAGTCCTCTAATCCGTCATCTCCACAATTTGCACTACACCAAGAGAAAGGAAAGAATCTAAGTAACTCCTCTTAGTGGGAGGGAAGGCTATCGTTACTTTATTAGGATGATCTAAAAAATCCTCAGGCCCCTCGAAAACTTCCTCACACTCTTCTTCCTCAATAGGAATACGTCGAGCAAAATATCAGAATTTGGGACCCAATAAGCTATTGATACAACAGGAGCCCCATCTACCCATGTTTCTACCCAAGGCATATAAGGAACGGGCAAGGCATATGGGGCACTCAGTTCGAAAACAGGGTTCATTATTTATATTACAGTAACCCCTATCGAATTTATTAAAAGCAAGGAAAAGAATCAAAAATGAGATGTCATACCTGTCGAATTACACGAAGAAGGCTCCTCGCTCTCTTGACACGCTCTGAGCAGCACACAAGGAGCAAAAGGCTTCTTAAAAAGAGAGAGAAAATTAGAGAGAGAAAGTAGAGAGATAAAATGAAAAGTGAGTAAATGAGGAAAGAAGTGAGATATTTATATCCCACCTACCCTGAACAGTAACCTCTCTAATGTGAACAGTAACTCAACATGGGAGTTCGTGCCAGAGGATAGAAGGAGGTTTGTTTTAATATGGTATTTATACGGTTCAAACGTATAAAAAACGGTCAAATACGATTGACTATCCAAAGAGTGGACTTTTAAACGTTGACCCTCACCGGGCATACCTCGAACAAATTCGGCTGTACAACTCTCCCCTCACCGGGGCTACCTCGAACTCTTCAAAAGGTACAACCCTTTGACTGAGCTACCTCGAGTAGATTCAAGGATGTTCTTTGAATCCATACTTTAGATAAGTATGCTAAGCCCTTCATAAGGCATACCCTTTCGAAGTAATTAAGTGTTGGACTCAATTAGCCCTTACCAGGCCACCTCGAAATTATAAGATTGAGTATTGGACTCAATTAGCCCTAACCAGGCACCTCGAAGAATACAGATCACCCTATGGTGGGCGTTCCTAATTCCATTTTCGAACACCCTACATAGGACGTTCGAATTTTGTGTTAAACTTCTCTATTAAGGACGTTTGAATTTTGTCCTTCACAGACTTCCCTCAAGGATGGCTTTCGAATTTCATGTTAAACCACCCAATAATGGATGTTTATAATTTATATCGAACACCCTATTGAGGGCGTTCGAGTTCTCGTATTAAACCCCTTCTGGGAGGGCATTCGAAATTCACTGAACACCTCGAGAAGGAGGACTTTCGAATTTTGAAGTCACTAAATAGTGCACCCAAGTCTCTCTTAACCTCTCCTATAAGGGCGCTCGAATACTATGAGCTGTTCTCCTAGGAGGGCGTTCGAATCCCCATTGAACCTCTGTGTTGATGGTGTTCGAAGTCTATGAGGTGTTCTTCTTGGAGGGTGCTCGAATCCAATGAGCCATTCTCCTAGGAGGGCCTTCGAATTCCAACTGAACCTTTGTGAGGAAGGCGTTCGAAATTGAATAAGCATAGCTAAAGTCTGTCTCTCCTAGGAATGTGCTCGAGTTCAATGAGCTAACTTTCATAGGTTGGCTCTCGAATTTCCCCCACCCTTTAGGGTTGAGGGCTCTCGAATTTTCCTCACCCTTTAGGGTTGAGGGCTCTCGAATTTTCCTCACTGTTTAAAGAGTGAGGGCTCTCGAGTTTCCCTCACCCTTTAAAAGGTGAGGGCTCTCGAATTTTCCTCACCCTCTAAGGAGTGAGGGCTCTCGAATTTCCCTCACCCTCTAAAGAGTGAGGGCTCTCGAATTTCCCTCACCCTCTAAGGAGTGAGGGCTCTCGAACTTCCCTCACCCTCTAAAGAGTGAGGGCTCTCGAATTTCCCTCACCCTTTAGAGGTGAGGGCTCTCGAATTTCCCTCACCCTTTAGAGGTGAGGGCTCTCGAATTTCCCTCACCCTTTAAAAGGTGAGGGCTCTCGAATTTCCCTCACCCTTTAGAGGTGAGGGCTTTCGAAATTCCCCTCACCCTTTAGAGGTTAGGGCTTTCGAAATTTCCCTCACCCTTCAAGGGTGATTTGGTAAGGTTAATCCCACTTTGAGATACGACGAGTTTTTTACAACAACCGAGACAGATTATTCCGCTCCACATCGCAATCTCATCATGATCTGACATTACGACATAGAGCGTGGGGCTAATGTTTGGGCCCCTTCCAGTCATGGCCCACCTAACTGGTGAAATGACTACAATACCCTTAGGGGGCAAAATTACCATTTTACCCCTAAGGATCCCACAGGCTGGGAAGTTCAGGCCCACTGACTAAAAGACTTTCATGACATCACCATCTTCACCAGATAACGTCACTTCAGTACTACCTATAAATAGTACTCTCATCTGATCATTCAGGTACGTTTTTCGATATATTGCAGAGCATTTGCTAGTACTATTCTCTCTGACTTCTGAGATCAGATCTGACTTAAGCATCGGAGAGCCGATCCCGGAAACATCCCCGGGGTAGTTCACGGTGCTCGGTTTTGTAGGTGCTCGGATTCGAAGACCTTGGACTCATTTGGTTACTACCCTAGCTGGAAATTGGACTTCCCCGAATTACAGATTCACTGTGTTTCTTGTGAATCGAAACAAACTGAATTTATTTTTACTGAACTTTTACTTAATTGAACTTATTTTTACTGATTTGTGTTATTTTTTCTTCTTAGCACTACCGATTTTTTCTGAACCGAACTTATTTTTACTGAACTGAACTTATTTTTGCTGAACTGGACTTATTTTTACTGAATTGAACTTCTTTTTACTAAATATTATTATTTTAAGGCGAACTGAAGAGGGTATAAATAGTTTCTTTGAAAAAACTCTCACTAATGTTTAGTTCTTGTTTGGTTGTGAGTTAATAGATTTTTAGCAAATCAAGAGCATATTAAAGGCTTGACCATTTATAAGCTCATTTTATTATTTGGTAACCAATGGATTGGATAGAATAAGGTGATTTTAAAACAGCTAGCTCATACAGGAATATTTTAATAAGAGAATTGCAAGTTAACTCGTGATTTTTTCGTTCAAAAAAGAAACAACTATCCGTTAATTTGTCAAATACCTTAATACAACTATTTAATAGTCAAATTAATTAATATAAATTATCAAATCAATTACGTTAACAATCAAATAAGACCTTAGTTTTTTATCTTAAAAAAATCAATTTCCAAAAAAGGCAAAAGGGTTTTATTATATTACAAATAGATGATGTTAGAACGTATCACTTCATTATTACATTTGAATTAAGTTGTTAGTATTGTCATATCATGATATAGAAAGATAAATCACGATTTATAACTCTTGTTCACATGTTCTAATAATAACAGTAGAGTATATTTATCCTATATATGCAATATTATTTTATATTTAAAGGTATTTTTGCTTGTATATAATACTCTTTTTATAGTGTATAAAATGCTTATTAGAAATTTTTCAAATGAGTAATAAGTAAGAAAAAACTTTTATCCCATATTCGATTTGGAGTGTAGGATATAAAAGTTGTGTTGTTTTTGATAATTTGCTTTTTTAAAATAGCTTTCCTAAAAGAAGAGCCATGACAACCATGAACCAGCCATCCTTAAAATAAACAAGTAATTGTTTTGTCAAACTTAGCATATCGTCCAAAACCTATGCCTCCAATCAATACGAATTCTTACAAAAAAAAAAGCTACACATAGATACGTGGCACAACCCCATTAGCCCTTAGCATGGCTTCCTAGTTACTACAATCTAATCTATCAGACGTACTACACAATAGGAATCGGATTCGGATCCATTCCCTTTTAAGTATATTTTATAGGACACTAATACAGAAGGAGCGGCTAATTGGTGTCGTCTTTTATTGTTTTCTCCCTTGACTACTTCTGCCCCCTCCTGCCTTTTCATTCTTTTCATGCATGGTTAATGGTTTTTTTTTTCATACTATCTTTCTATTGCAAATGTAATCCACCACCCCATTTCCCATCTAGGGCTGTAATGTAAATAAGAGATTATTCGTCTTATAATCTGGTGTAGGATGCTCATTCATTCTTTATAGCGTGAGGTTCGGTCACCATTTGAAATTATTCTAAATAAGTAATATCGAAGTGATGTAGATGAAATTTGTGTGTTTAGTAGTTGTTTGCGGATAAGGTTGTTCAAAGCTCGGTCAAAATGTTTTTGTTAAGAGTAAATGAACAAAACCAAATATGTAAAAACTAACCTCATTAAATAATTGAGCCAAATAGGGTCTTACGTTTTGTCTTATCGTAAATTTTGATTTTATGTCATATTTAAGAGAAAAAATTAAACTTTCCCACCTTTTTAAATCACGTATTTCAAAACTCTCACCTTTGTTTTTTTTTTAAAAAACTCCCACCTCAAAACTACCAAACGTTTTAAAACTCCCACCAGTTAACGGAATCCGTCAAAAAATCTATTTTGTGGGGCCCACTTTTGTCTAAGTTTGTTCGTATCTTGTTCAAGGCCTTGAATTGGGGCTTATCTTGTTTTAAAACTCGAATTTATGCACAATTAGGGTTTTAATTACCTAAACAAACCTATAATTGCTAAATTAGGGTTTCAAACTAACTCAAATAAACTCAATTGAAAAGTAAAGGGACCCTAAGAAACCCTAAATCTGTAAAAAAACATAAATCTCAGCAAATATTAAAAATTACTTCAATAAATTGTAGTAAATCCCCAAAATATGATGCGCAATCTCCTACTTGCAAATACCCTAAATGCGATTGCAATTTTCCCCTCAATTTCTCACTTTAATGCCTTATTGACCGAAGATAAGCCCCAATTCGAGGCCTTAAACAAGATATGAACAAACTTAGACAAAAGTGGACCCCATAAAACATATTTTTGACGGGTTTCGTTAACTGGTGGGTGTTTTAAAACTTTTGATAGTTTTAATGTGGGAGTTTAAAAAATAAAAACAAAGGTGAGAGTTTTCAAAAATTTGCTTTAAAAAGGTGGGAAATTTCAATTTATCCTATTTAAGAATATGTATAATTAAAGAAAGCAATAGTTAATGGCCTGTTTGTGATCGTTATTTGTTTTCAGTGTCTGTTTTCTTTATAAACAAAAAATCAAAAATAAGAAACCAGAAAAAGTGGCTTCCGCTTTTGTATTGTCAAATTTTAGAATTATCACAATTTTAATAGGTTTGACCAATTTTTGATTTATTATATGACAACATATAACATAGGACTTTGAAAAACAAAAAACTATAGATGCTGAACATGCCCTAAGATGTGCATTGGACATTATAAAGCAGAGTAAAATGCAAAAGTAATTATAAATTAAAATAAAATCGACAATAGACTTTGTCAAGTTACGTTAAGATATATAAGTAGGTGCCGTTTTTTCAACTTATTTTTAGTACTTTCCAAAAAAAAAGATTATAATAAGTGATAATGAGACTTGACTCTCTCACAAATAATGTTTAAATAAGTTCCATATGTTCAGATAACCACTAATAAGTTGGAAAATATAGACCATATACTACATTTTTGAGAATCATGCATGTATACCTTATGAAAAAATGAAAGAAGTACGAGACTTTTTTGTAAGGAAAGAAATCCAGATGGGATATTTGAATTAAAGTTGAAATATCAACTCAGATGTTATACTTCCTCTGTGACGAATTACTTGAAATAATGAAATATTTTACCTCTCACAAATAATACCAAAACTATGATTCAGCTCCTAGCTTGGACTCAAAAAAGATACAAAGGAAGCAAATTCAGGAAGCAAATCATTAAAGCTAGTATTCTAGCTCTTGTCTATAGAATATGGCAGGAGAGGAATAATGCCCTCTGGAATGGAGTAATATACTCAATTGATACTGTAATTAGGGATATAATGCATACTGTAAAGAAAAGAAATGATAGGAGACTCCCTAGGAATATTAGGGATATAGATGTAGTGTGGTGGAATGGATTGTATTAGTTTCCTGGCATTCTGGCTAGGGTAGTTGGTCCTTGAGACTTAAGCTGTAATGTGCTTGTTTGTGTTTATATCATACTTACTTACTTTAAAAAAAGGAGTACAATAAAAGAAAGATAATAGAGAGTACAAAAAGAAACCTAATTTGTTCGGCCTCTTTAAAATTCCAAGTGAAATTTATTAGGATGGCTAGTAAGAAATGGTTGGGAGTGATATTTAAGATTCTTTATAAGAGTAGAGAGTCAAATAATATCCTTTTTTAATTTTATTTTGGATAAGCAAGGAAATAAATGGCTTTAATTTCTAATTTGCTAGCATGGATATGAGAGTTGATGTTGTCCTGTTAATGTAATTTGTAGAAGTATAATACCTCAATCCAAACTCTGCCTGGAGGGTAAGTACTAGATTCTATACCAAGTAGTAATTGATTTAGTAGTAAGGAGAGTACCCTTCCAACTTTAAGGTTGGGGGTTCAATCTCACTAAAGACACTATAAGGGTAGGGATTTCCCTTACCCTTCCCCTACTCTCAAGTGCCTGGTCCATTAGGATCCGAGCGGGGTGAAAGTACATGATTCTCAATGGTACAACTACATATTACTGGTCAGCTCCATTTATTATTTAATTATTTAATTTAATATTATTATTATTGTTGGTCTAATTTATTTTACTTATTATTATTATACTATTATTATTAATGATATATTATAATATTTTTTATATATTATTTTGTTATTATATCTTTACTCAATATTAGTACAATTATTATGGCTGAGCATAGTTTGGGTTGGTGCACGGTTTAACCAAATTTCATGTCAATACAAATATTCTAATTTGAAATTGTTGTTTTATTTTACCGACTAGATATTCACTATTACTTCATATAAATAAGCTACAAAAAATTAGAAAATATTAAAAAATTACAAAGTTGCTAATAATATTGAAGTACTATTTAGGGTGCAACATCGTCATTACGTAGAATATTAAAGATATTTTGGCGGTTCGTGGTGGGACTTGGTTTATAAATATTAGAGACCAACCCACCACAAATTGTGGTTTGGTTAGAAGCACAAACCAACCCATGTTTTAAGCTAATTATTATTATAATTGCTAATTATTATTATAATGGTAATATTAATTTAGTTATTAGACATTATTATTATACCAATCATCATCAAGTATTAATATATTAATACTAATAACAGTAATTAGTCATTGTTAATTATTATTATCAGTAGTTATTATTTTTTAAAATAATTTATCATTATTACTAGTATTATTTATTTATTTATAATCATTTAATAACATCAAAAATAATATTATCATTATTCATTTATTATTATTTTAAATCATTGAATATTAATTATTATTACTCATTATTTAATATTCATAATTATTATAATTTAACTATTATTTATATATTTATTACAATTTTTAATTCAATTCAGTTAAATTCAGTTCATTTAAGCTTCAATAAGTACACTTCAGTTCATTTAAGCTCCAATAAGTACAGTTCAGTTCAGTTCAGGCTGTTCAGCTCCAATAAGTTCAGTTCAGCTTCAATAAGTTCAGTTAAGTTCCAATAAGTTCAATTCAGTTCAGCTAGAATTAGACGAACAGAACAGCTCTGTACTAGTTTAATGTTTATATAATTAACTATTGTTGTTATAAAAAAATAAGATTATTTATAGAATTTTTTTTCTTTTGAATATAATTACATAGATTTAGCGCCTAGTGAAACTAAAGCAATCAGAGCAAATGATTTTCACAGCGTACAAGGATAATAAAAATTTGTGAATTAAAGTGCAATTTAAGGTGTAATTATTTGTAAACAGAAGTGTGGGAGAGATTCCATAATTCTACAAGTCTCTGGTAACTGTGACTTCAAGTCCCAAGGCCAACTAATAATGACATGAGATAAAGAGGAACGACAGTCCATCCACATACACAGGTAAACTTAAAGATATTGCAACAATTTCATGACTAATTAATATAGCTAGGAGTCCTAATTATTTATTATTTTTTAAATTTGGACAACCTTAGTACGGCTGCTCTTATTTAACGTCTCAACCACCATGAGTCAACTCAACTAATGTACTCTAAGAAATTATTTATGTCCAACCTTAGCATTTACAATTAATCCATTTTACGACTCATTTGGTAGGCGGTAATTATACCGATTTCCCGCAAGGAGGAAATCACTCATCATCTAATATACTTTCTCCGTACCAAGCTTGGCTTGGTCTAGTGGTAAATGTTTGATCTCATGACTTGAATGTCATGGGATCAAATCCCACTAGGGACATTTGAGGGTGGGGATCCCCTTACCATTCCCGCCTGCTCTCAAATGTCGGGCCCCGCAAACACCAGATCAAGAAACTGTGCTAGTTGAGATCTGGCCAGGGGTCCACCACATTACCTTAAAAAAAAAATACTTTCTCCGTATATTTATATGTGTTATTTATAATCACTTTATATGCGTGTAGTAAGTTTGAAAGAGGCTTAAGAAAATTTAAAGGTGTTTGATATAAATTCGAAGTCATCAGGAGTTGAAGGGGTTATAAGTAATTTAAACTTTTTAATGGGTTATTTAGGCTTAAAGGAAGGAGGTTATAGGTTTTAAAGATGGTAAGGACATATCTGATGAGGTGTTGCTTTAATAGCCATTGCAAAGATTAGATATAAGGTAGAAGGTCAAAAAATTATAATTCGGATTAAATACAAACTAAAACAATCCCTAGAGCATTGTCATTCAATATGAGTGCATGGCACTAGTCGCAAGGTCGAAGTCATCAATGAGGCCAACCACAAAATCAGCCCCATTTGACAGATCTCAGACATAAGATATCAACATCCTTCTACAAAGCCTATAGAACTTCCAGCTTACTCACATTTACAGAGTAGCAGACTGCGTAGCTAGTGTGTGAGTCACCTAGTGGCATATTCTCTTCTTATTACTGATTGAACACATTTCTCTTTGTCCTCTATACTTTGTAATGATGTTTTAGGTATTGTTGTTACGATATTTGTTGATATGGTTGTATAGGATTATCTTTTCCTAAATGTTAGGGGTTTGTTTAGTAGGTTTTCTTATCCTTTGTACTATATAGATTCTCTTCCTATCAATGATAAGGGGAGGCTTTTACCCTAATCTTTGATTCTAGAGCTTATGCATCATACATCCCGGTGTACCATGAATAAGATCAGCTCGAAATCTTAACGAGCCGAGCTGAGCTAGGTTAGGCTCGGCTCGAAAGCTCGTGAACAGGCTCTACTAGGATTTTTTAGAAAAATTTTAAAAATAGTAAATCATTTCCTACAAAAATAGATTCTTTTTCTAAAAAATGGTTCAAAAACGAGCCTACCATAACCGAGCCGAGCCGAGCTCGAGCCCCAAAATATTTCACGAGCTCGAGCCGAGCTCTCAATTTCCAGGCTCGCCGAGCTCACCAGTCGAGCCGAGCCCAGGGGTGTTCGGTCTCGGTTTGTGCGATAATCACCCCTAGGTACACCCAAGGAGGCAATGCTATTTGAGCAAAAGAATAGGCTTTATGGTACACCCAAGATAATTTGTGCAAAAAATAGCCTTGAATACACCCAGGTGTATAATGAAAATAGAGATTAAAATATTTTTTGGAGTTCAACTCAGTTGAACTCCCATTAATTCAAATTGTTCAACTAAGATTTAAACAAATAAAGTATGCCTTAACTATCTTTGCCTCTCTTTCACACACATACTCATTCTCCATATCTCATATGATGTGGAACTTCCACCAACTCTCTTTGTTAATCAAATTTCTATTCTAACTTTATTCTTACCAACAATTGTGCACCCATATATACCCAAGTTTAAACTCCTTCTACTAGTAGCTGTAAACTCCTTCTACAGTTCTACTAGTAGCTGTGGGAGATTATATTGCCATATGGCGCAACATATTTTATTTTTGGTTTTAGAATGGTAAGAATATTTTCATAAGTGGGTTATACATTTTGAGAGTATGGGAAGATAAGGGGAATTCCTAACCCCTTTTTTTTTTGTAAGAAGAAGTAGTCCGGACCCAACTCGGGTCCTATTGGGCCAGGCGAGACTACGGGGGAAGGGTAAGGGAAATCCCTACCCTCAAAGTGCCTTAGTGGGGATTGAACCCCCAACCTTGAGGTTGATACTCCTTTCCACTAGACCAAGTACTACTTAGTAAGGGGAATTCCTACCCTGAAGTGCCCTTAGTGAGGAATAAACCTCCAACCTCAAAGTTAGATTGTTCCTTCTCTACCACTAGGCTAAGATTTGATTAGTGCAACATGTATATGAGAATCATGTACAATTTTAATTTTGATGCATATTATTCTAGTAGAAATCGGTTTTGAACAAATTGCCTGATTTTAATATGCTTTCTTCGTTTATTTGGTTGATAATGAACCATGCTTAAGGCTGGAAGCTACTACTGGTTTTGTTACAAGTATAAATGGATTACAAGATAACAACCAGAATAAGAATAAGAACAAGAACAAGAACAGTAGTAAGATCCTTTACTCGTGAATCACTTTTTCAAAAGCAATATTTCAACACTACACCTTGAGCACGGAGTTCACTTTCGAAATACAAAGAAGAAACAACATAGGTCAAGCTCAGCGTAAACAATGTCAAATGAAACCAAAGTATGGGGGTGAGATTGTGATGATGATCAATTTTCAAGATCAAGATAGTGCAAACTGCAAAGTTAAGAGAGAGTTTTTCCTATGATATCTTCATCACATTACTTCATATGAGAACCTACCATATACATATATATATATATATATATATATATTAAACATTGTTTAGAGGCCAAAAAACCGACGATAACCGCTAATACTACTTCACAAACCGTCAAATAAACGCACGAAAAATACAGGCAAAAAAACGATCGCGATAAAGATCGCGAACCCTGTCCGATCGCGGGGTGCGACACATCCCCGCCTCCTCCCTTGTTCTATTGACTTGACAAACCAACAACTATTATCTAATGTATTTTTAAGTTAAGACACCTTAACCAATTAATTTAAACTAATATACCATAAATCTAATCAACCAAATGCTCTAAATCTTTGATAGGTTTTTCCAGAGATTGAATCCAAACCCTTTCATACCAATTAAACTAATATCTTGGTTCACTGCCTTCCTCTAGATGGATACTAAGGGGGCGTTTGGTTTGTTTAGAGGAAAGGGAAAGGGTTAGAGAAAGGGTTATTACAAGGAGAATGAAAACGTTTACCCTTTGATTTAGTAAGTTGTTTGTTTCAATACATCAAAGAGAAACCTAAAATAATCACCACCACCACCCTCTCACTGTATCACCTCCTCTCCTGCAGCCCTTGCAACTGACGTCGCGTCTCTCCCTCCCCCGCTGCCGCCTCTCTCTCCTCCCCTGCTGCCGCCTCTCTCTCCTCCCCGCTGCCGCCTCTCTCTCCTCCCCTGCTGCCGCCTCTTTTGCAGATCTAACTTTTTGGTGGTAAGGTGTTTTTTCGGGTGAATGATGGTGGTATTCGGGTGGTTGGTTCTGTTTGTGTGGTTGGTGGTGGTTTTCGGTGAAGGTGGTGGTTTTCGGGTGCAAGGTGGTTGTTTCCGGGTGGATGGTGGTTGTTTCCGGTGGATGGTGGTGGTATTTGGGTAGAGTGGGCTTGTTTTGCGGTTGTGCAAAGGTGGTTTTCGGCTATGGCTGTGTTGTTTCCAGCGGTCTAATGGTGGTTTTGGGTAGTATGGGGTTGTTTCCGTTGGTGCACAGGTGATTTCGTATGATGTTACAGGGGTTTCGGTGATGAGGTGGTGGTGTGGTGGTGGTTCCGGCTGGGGTTGGTGATGCAACAGGGGGTGGGGTTGTTTCCGGTGGTGGAGTGGTGGTGGTCATGGTGACCAACTAACCATGGAGTTAGAGGAGAGAAAGGGTAAGTGAAACCCTTGGGGGGTGAGGGGAATCAATGTAGAGGACTTTGGGGGTAACTAAGGGGTAAAGGGAATGATTGAATGGACTATACAAACAACAAGTAAGGGAATTAGCTTACTTGATTCCCTTTCCCTTTCTTATAACCCTCAAACCAAACGCCCCCCTAAAAGCCTAACCAAACAAGTTCTATAAAAAGTTGCTTAATCAATACAAGTATCATTTAGAGACCAACAATACTAGGAGTAAGAGGATAAACTCTAAATACTTAACCAAACATATCATTAAAAGGCAAGTGGAGTTGGAGTCTTGGAGAGCTTGATAAGGGAGATAGATCTCGAATCCTAATTGGACAAGTTATTTTAGGTTTGATTATCGTGATTAGATACATATCATTTTAAAGACGCGTTAGAGATCACAAAAAGTCAAATAATGTATATAAAAAGATTAAAAAATTCATAAAACAGTTGAAAACGAAGTACTTCCTCCGTTTTTTATTAAATGTGACACTTTCTATATAAGGAAGTTTGGAATTAATTGTGACACTTTCTTTTTTGGGCAAATCTTTCTCTCTATCTCTCTCCTATCACATGGGTCCCCTTCTTTCTTTCTTTCTCTCTATCTCTTTCCTCTCCAAAAATTGTCTAGGAGTCCGTGAAATTAAAAGTATCACAACTAATAAAAAACGGAGGAAGTATTAGAAATGAAATCTATATCACTATACTTTATCGCCCTTTATCGCCGACTCTACTTAGGGGGTATTTGGCAATTGGCTAGTGGCTTTATATGCTGGCTGGTTTGACTGGCTTGTTTTAGTAGCTTGTTTAACCGGCTGCCTAATAATTGGTTGTTAAAATTTTTTTTGGTAAAAGTGGCTGTTATTCTTGGCTATTTAGTACAAAATGGAAACAAAAGCCAAAAGCAAGCCATAAAAGCTGGTAAAAGCAGCTTTTGGCTTTTGGTTGAAAAGCCGGCTTTTCAACCACTGTAAAAGCCAGTTACCAAACACTTTTTTTGGCTATTTAATCAGAATTAAAAGTCAAAAGCCAAAAGCCAATAAAAAAGCCACCCGAAAGCCATTTGTCAAACACGCACTTAATATCCAATGGAGGAGGAAAACACCCCCAAGAAAGAAAAGGGTAGAAGTAAAAGAGGAGGAAGAAAAGCAATAAAAGTAAGGTACTTGGGGGTTGTAGAAGATGGTGGTCAAAACCATGTATCTTGACCAAACAAACAAATATTCAAATAAAAAGAAATGTAAATAGCTCTGCTCCCCAGATGTAATAGAAGGACGACAATGCCATAAGATTACAGAAAATCTACAAATCTGAAAGTTGGCAATGTCAGTTGCTAGCCTAGAGCTAGCAATTAGTAGCATAATTACACCCCTAGTACTAATTTTTCCTTAAACTATTACTACTTTAATTATTCAAAGTTCACATTCAATCAACCTTTTTTTTAATCACTACAATAAGCTTTTGATTAAGGTAAAACTATATATTATAATTTTAATTATGTTTGCAGTAGCAGTGGCGGTGGTTAATCATCAAAGCTCTCTTTTTTATGCAGGCGTGGGTATAAATGCAGGACCTTTGCTATTACTCTTTCTCTTTTCTTTCTCTAGTTTCTAATATTAGCGTTACCTAATTCGTCTTTTGAATTCGCAATTCGTTCAAAGTGACTTAAAAAGGGAGATTAGTGAATTAGGTAACGCTGATTCTAACTAATTCTTTTTGGGGGTGTCTTTAAGTGTTGTTAACTATTTTTGGGACATGGACGTATGATTGACAAAATATCAGGTTGTGGGTAATTGAAAAATTGTATGAACAGGGGGAGAAAGAACTGAGCAAGAAGAAGAAAGGTGAAGTTTTTGAAGCCAAGAAAAAGCCAAAATTCAATACTTTTCTTCAGTAAAAAGCTTTAATGGAGGTCAGAGTACTAAAAGTAGCTCAGAATCTCAAATGGGTATCTTTTATTTTCTCTCTTTTACTTGATTTTTCTCTTTCCTCAGTTTATGATTCAGTGATGAGGGAAAAGGGGGGTTTCCCACGAAGGCGGGATAAGAATCGATCCCCAAGACGTCTTGAAACCGGGAGGGATAGCTCTATCACTGTCTTTCTGACTAGGGTTTATGTTAATTTCTGTTTCTGTTGAAAAATTCAAGTACTGGTGTGTTAATTTATTATGCTGAAATCAATGAGTTAGTACAAATTGACTGCACTTATAGTCTTTTTCTGCAACTTTCTGGTGTTGAATAGATTCTTATTGGGTGTTATTGCTTCTCTATCTTTCTCTATGTGGTACCATTTTTAGTTGCTGTAAATGTTCAGTCATTGTTTTGTTTTAGAAGTTGTTGTAAGTCTGTTAACATTGGGGTTGTGATCTTAGTACATGGAAGTGGGTACATGAGGTTTGGTTTTAATGATGCTATGTTGCTATCAGTTCATTGATTGAAGTGGGTACCTGACTTTATCTGGGTTTGCTACTTTGCTATAACTAGCCTTCATCACTCTATAGCAGTCAATAGTTCTTCTGTGGGTGAATTTAAGCTTCTTTGGGTTTATATGTGTGGTGGGGGAAGGGAATCTTTGTCATTGCTCTCTTTAATTTTCTGTACCTTCATGCTGCTTTTGAATTTGATTTTTCAATTGGGTTTGCATTATTTCGTTTGGTTTTTGATCTTTTTCTTGTTTGTTTTTGGTGGTTTGTGGTTAAATCTTCAGGTTTCTGATCTTAGTTTGATTAGGGAATTGGGGTTCTTGTGAGGGCTTTTTGGTTCTTTCTCCTGTCTATTTAAAACTTCAAACAACCGGAAAACCGAAGGATAAAAAACGGTAGGCAAGACAGAAAGAAAGAAAGAAAGAAAGAAAGAAGGAAGGAGAGTTTTCTGTTGGTTGGTTTTGCTGATAAGTGATAAATTAAAGTTGATATGGATATGAATGATAAGGATAATTCAGAACTAGAAAAGAGGGATGAAGAACCTATGACCTACCATCCTCCTGGTATTTCAGCTGATTGGCGATATGATATTCCGAACTTCGTTAATTCATCAATGGGTTTAATGTCTAGTGGGAATTCAATGGCTGTTTGTGGAGATGCAGTTGGGCCTTCCTGTTCCACTGGTTCAATGGTAGATTCATTTGGTCCAACAATTTGGGAACATCCTGTTAACACTGCACCCGTAGGCTTCAATGAGATGAATGTTCATAATGGTACAGCGGTTTCTGATCCATTGTCAATGCTCAAAAGTGGTCTATTTTTGCCAAGCATGTCAGGGATGCTGCCTCATAGCTTATCCCAGTTTCCTGCTGATTCTGCTTTCATTGAACGTGCTGCTCGGTTCTCTAGCTTCAGCGGGGGGCATTTTGGAGATATGTTGAATCATTTGGGCGTCCATCAGTCCGGTAATCCGTACATACGAAGCGGGGCAATGATGCAAGGTCCACAAGAGGTCTTATCAGGAGATGGTTATAAATCTTTGGCTGGCAGACATCCTCAAAATCCCGAGGCAAGCTTACCTGAAACCTCCAATGATGTTTCATTACCTCCAGAACATGGGTCCTTGGAAGGGAACTCGCCCAAGAAAGAGACAACGGTTGAAAGGTCTCATGATGAAGCCAAACAAGGTATTTCTATGTCTGGAAATGACTCGGATGAACCTGAGCTTAGTGGTGGCCTTGCCCGAGAGGAAGGGGTACCATCGACAACTAAAGATGTGGGTGCAAAGAAAAGAAAAAGGGGTAATAAGGTAACAGATGCAAATTTATGTCTCACTTTTTGCTGGTTATTATCCATCTTTCTGTATTAATTTGGTTTTCATGTTAGGATCCTGAGGCCGGACAAGCCAATGGAACTCAGCAGCAAAGTGGTGAAGCTAGGAAAAACGATTCAGAAATTCATCAGAAGGGCGAGCATAATCCAACACCAACCGGAAACAAATCTAATGGAAAACATGTTAAACAGAGTTTGCAAGGTTCTGATTCACAGAAGGAGGAATACATACATATGAGAGCACGAAGAGGGCAAGCTACTAACAGTCATAGTCTAGCAGAAAGGGTAAGCGTTTCCTAACTGATTATACTAGTAGGATGTTAAAGTTACTCTTTTGTGGTTGCTGATGATCATTTATCTTAATAACAGGTTAGGAGAGAAAAAATCAGTGAGAGGATGAAGTTTCTTCAAGACCTTGTACCTGGTTGCAGTAAGGTGATTTACGAACCTTTATCGTGTCGGTTTCATGTTTTAGAATTTTCAACTTAAACTCAGTTCTTGCAGGTCACTGGCAAAGCAGTTATGCTTGATGAAATTATTAACTATGTACAATCCTTGCAACGGCAGGTTGAGGTACATAATTAAGGATTTATTTCATAATCTTACTTTTTTTTTTGAAATGTTACTACTATATTAGTTCTTGGTTGTTTCTATAATGCATCAATCTGTTTATGTTAGATCTTTGTTTCCTGTGCTGAATCACAGTGTTCACTTTTGTTTGCTGCAATCATTTTCACCATTTATCTTACTTCTTTTATTGCGGTTCTGTATTTCACAGTTTTTGTCAATGAAACTAGCGACGGTTAATCCGCGACTAGACTTCAATATCGAGCGTCTTCTTTCAAAAGATGTGAGTAGATTTAAGGGTTTAGTTGCTAAATTGGCTAAAAGAGAAGTGCATTTCGCTAAAAAACTTGTAAATAACTTGGGTTTCCTGTTGCTGCATCTTCTATAGATTTCACAACAGATGTTTACAGCACGAGCTGGTCCTTCATCTGGTCTCCCATTTTCTCCAGAAATGCAAATGCCTTACCCTGCCCTGCACCAAACTCCGCCACCCAATTTGCCACCTGGTCTTCATGGCACTGGAAACTCTTCTGATACACTCAGGAGAGTGATTAGCGCGCAATTGCTGAACATGGGAGGAGGATACAAAGATCCTGCTATGCAGGTATTTTTTCTTATCCACTAGTAACTTTGCATCTTAGTTCTCACTTCTCAGATAACAAAGGGCTTTCCTTGAGATATGTTACTTGGGTAGTCAAATATTATTCAGGAAAAATTGACATAAACAATCCCAACTTTCGACCATATTCCCAAACTAATCCAAACTTTTGATTATATTAGTTTTTCTACATACCACAAACACAAAATGGATCAACAAAGGCAAGAAAAATTAACAGTTTGGATAATTTTGGAAAGGTCCCGAAAAACTTGGGGAATATTCTTCTTGATCCAAAATTGAGATCATTTTAAAGAACGGGAATGTTGGGATTATTTATGCAAATTTTCCCAGTTTCTGGATTTTCCTGAAGTTTGTTTCTGATCTTGATATGTTCAATTCAAACAGCTACCAAATGTGTGGGATGGAGAGCTTCACAACATTGTGCAAATGGGCCTTAACGCCAGTGCTTCCCTTGAGAACCAAGAAACAAACTGTTAGAACTCTTGAAGTCCTCACAATTGTTCTTGCAACATTTTCCGTGCCTAAAGATCAGTTTGGCTAAAACCTCGTTTTTCCTCAGTATCTGCAGGTTCTGTGCAACCGAGTCAAACGAAAGCTGAATCTTGATCGTGCTTTTTCTCTTGTTGGAAATTGGATGGCCAGATGTTAAAGGGAAAAATATGATATAAAGAAGCATCAAAAAGTCTCCGGCTTATCACGTGAAGTACAAGGTCTTGTATATTCCAAACAACTTCGACTCTTGGAGGACAGATTTCATCGCGAGCTTTTGATGCTATGTACATTGAAGAGTATATAATAACGCCTTTAATGGTTTAGCACAACTCTGCAAAATGCTGGTCAAAGATATTTAAGGTGAGGCAGCTTGATGTACAGCCTCTCAGAAAATCACATTGCTAGTTGTGAGGTTATTGATATGCTTTGTTCGCATCACATTATGGAATGAAATGTAAAATTTATTGATCATTTTCCTGATTATTATTGAATGATTAGTACATATTTCTTGGTTCTTTCAAATATGGTAGTTTCATATGAAGGGGGGAAAGAGAAAGCTGTTCGAAGATGGGTCGGGCTGGGTTGAAAGGCAAAAGTCCGCCATTTGGATTGGAGTGATAGGGCGCGTGGGTTTTGGGCTGTTTTAAATCGGGCATTTTGGGGCTAGATGGAGCTAGGCTTTGGCAAATAAAGAAAATTCTCAAAAGCCTTTTTGGGATCAAACGAGCCATACCATGTTGGGCTTTCTAGGTTAGAATCGGGTTGGGTATACGGTTGGACCAATTCTGATATGCTTTATAAATAATCGATGAATCATGCTTATCTTTCTTTTGATTGAGATAAGAATGATATCTCTTCAAATTTAGGTTAGGTTCTCTACATGATCCTTTGTAAGATGTGGAAAGAGGAAATCAGTTATCCTTATCGATTAGATACGATGACACTCGAAGATGATGTTATAATCTTTTTCGGATCTACGACTCAATGGTTTAAGGACGTTGCTACAAGTTCTTGATTTTCAACAAAACATAATGGCTATGGGGAATTGGATTTGTAGACCATGAATTGAGAGACATATAGTTATATGAGCCTGTTGAAGTATCTTGAGTGTGATTCGAGTATTTCCATAGAGACAGAAAATAAGTTATCTAAAATTATTGGTTTGCGAGCTGATTTAGTTTGGATCATGTGTAAGTGAAAGAGTCTCTTGTTTGAGTAAAAAAAAAAAAATTAGAGTTATTATCATTGGATTTATTTGATTTTAGCTAAACTAGTTTTCTTTTCTTGAGAGACTCTAATTTTCATCTACAATTCTACAGTTGAATTTTTTTTCTCATTACTTTGATTTCTCCATATTAGGGTCTCCAAATTCTAAGGGGTTGAGGTGCGTTAGTGTAAAGGCAAACCAAAGAATTCAATTAAGGCAAAGTGGAAACTGAAAATCAAAATTTTGTGAATTGAGTACAAACGAAAAGAATAAATTAAAGGATATCAAGTCCTTTCATTTTTCCTCATTGATTCTACTACGCTTTGGTAATAGAGGCGCCTCCTTCCCAAATTGGATTTGGCCACTTCCTAGTTAAATCTCAATGTTTGACTTCATAGTTTCACACTATTAATTGCGAATTAGAAGGTGCATTAGAGTGTATTTTGTAAGATATACCATGTGATTAAACTACATAATTTTACTATTAATAGCTAGAGTTCGAATTTGGACTGGGTATGAAGGCATGTTGAAGGTACTATTAGGGTGAGTAGTAGTTAACTAATAATTTACATGTTTCTTTAGTATTAGAATATTGGCATAGATGACAAGGCTTTAAAGAACACCATGTATAAGTTTCTATGGGTTTGTGTGCTAATACTTTGTTAAAACGAAACTGAAATTGAAAAAGGACGCAACTGGAAGTTATAAGTTGTTGACATTAAAAGAGTAGCTAATTGCATGAGTAGTGTGCTAGTGTAGAGGTGATAATAGTTCAAGTATTTGAAGTTCTATAAGGATGCGCATTCTCTTTCTTTAAGAAATTAAAGTTTTAAATCTAATAAGTTCAATTAACGTCTAATAAGTCCCAACAAGTACTATTGATTAGTTTTTAGCATCTTATACAATAAACTTCAATAAATTCTAATAAGTCTAGCTATGTTCCATTAGGTTTAGGAAAAATTATGTGAACAAAATGCACTATGTTTCAAATAAAGAAGACTATATATGATGGTAATGATTAACGAATTTTTTTAGCACCTTAATTTGATAAGCTACATAAAAGTAACATCTCAATCTCTATTCTATAAGGGAGGAGGAGGTGGAAAACCAAAAATCAATATTATTTTTTTAAAAAACTCTAATTAGATAACATAGTTCTCTCTATATCTAACGATTTTATACTTTTAAATTTTGATAAAAACTTACAAAACACTCTGACAAAATAACTATTTAACGTAACTATATTTCTTGATTGCTAAACATAACCTTTCATTACTTAACGTAACCTCCTCAAATACCCAAAATACCCTAATATTCTATTCCCCTACTCTCTTCTCCCTCCAGGTCTTCTCTCGCTAAACCTCTTTTCATTGAAATTCATTTCATTTCATTTTCGCAGGCAATATGCGATTGAATTCCACTTCTCCAGTTCTTCATTTCATATAGGTTGATAGTCAAATCTACATATTTGATCCATTACCTTAGGCTGCCACGCTGATGGCTTTATTTATCATCCATTGAACAAAACTCTGTTGTGAACTTCTATTTGAAAAGCAATAAGTTGTTTCGCATGAATATACAAAACAATATTAAAAACTAAGAGTGAGCACAACATACTTTCTACTATTATGTTCAATACATATGAATATAGCATTTCAAATAAAATACATGAAATCGTTGTTCCTGTTTTGTTCAATATTCATGAAATACATAGCTATAACATACAATAAGCATGAAATAGCTGAATCTATTTCATATAAGTTGCACGAAATAGGGCAATGAATTTCATGCAGCTTGCACGAAATTGGGGTGGATTTGTCGAATTTTGATTTTCAAGTTCACATGATTCATAATCTTTGTGCGGTGCAAGTACAATATGGTTTGATTCAATTGATAAAAATAGTTCGGTCACAAAATTACAAGTTTTCTTTTCTCTCCAAAACTTGGAGGAGGAGAGATAAATTAGTTCTTTTATGAATATGAAAATGAAGGTATTGGGGGTTGGGGGTTGGGGGGGTTAAGTTTAGTAAATAGAGGTTGCATTTACTATTCCCCTTATATATTCATGCATAATTTTATATGATTTTGCACGCATCGCATACATATAGAGCCGGTCTTAAGCGGTTGACAAAGCATAGAGACTAGTATAAAATATCCATTTTATCGAGGTGATTTTTATTTTCTTACAAAATCGTACTCCTCAACCTCATATGATTTCTTCCCGCCACAATTAACGGCCAAAAAAACTATGTCCTCAACTTCCAACTACTTCTCTTTACTCCTCAAAAAATGCTGCGAAACCCTAAATTTAAATCTTGCAAAGAAGCTTCATTGCTTCATCATCAAAACCCAGAAACACCCACATACTTTTTTATCCAACAATCTCATCACTACATACACCCATTTCGGAAATTTAGTGTATGCACGCAATGTGTTCGATCAAATGCCCCAACCAAATCCCTTCTCATGGAACATTCTACTCTCAGCTTACTCCAAATCGTCTCGTCTTATCGAAATGTTGGAGTTATTTGATTGTATACCCACCAAAGATGGGATCACATGGAATGCTTTTATTTCAGGTTATGCTAATTCGGGGCGATATAGTGAGGCTGTAAGGGCTTATAAAACCATGTTAGAGGAAGGAAGTAGCAATTTAAATCGGATCACTTTTTCGACAATGCTGATATTAATGTCGGATATGGGCTGTGTTGATTTGGGTAGGCAACTTCATGGGCAGATTGTAAAGTTTGGATTTTTGTCCTATGTGTTCGTGGCTAACCCATTGGTGGATATGTATTCTAAGTTAGGGTTTGTAGGTGATGGACAACAGGTATTTGAGGAAGCACCAGAAAGAAACTTGGTGATGTATAATACTATGATTGGAGGGTTTTCACGCCGTGGAATGTTTGAAGAGTCGTGGAGTTTGTTGCATAGTATGCCAGAGAAAGATTCGATTACGTGGACAACTATGATTACAGGACTAACTCAAAATGGGTTTGATCGGGAAGCTGTTGATGTGATGAGTAAGATGCGAGGGGAAGGTTTTGTCATGGATCATTTTACTTTTGGAAGTGCGTTAACTGCTTGTGGGAGAGTAGGAGTCTTGAAAGAAGGGAAAGAACTTCATGGTTATATAATAAGAACAGGATATCAAGAAAACATTTTTGTTGGTAGTGCGCTCATTGACATGTATAGCAAGTGTAATTGCATAGACTATGCAAAGACAGTATTCAAGAGAATGACTTACAAGAATACTGTCTCATGGACCGCAATGCTAGTAGGTTATTGTCAGAGTGGACTATCTGAGGAAGCTATTAGAACTTTCCTTGAGATGCAAAGGAATTTGATTGAACCAGATAGCATTACATTAGGAAGTGTTATTAGCTCGTGTGCTGATTTAGCCAGCTTGGATGAGGGTGTTCAATTTCATAATCAAGCTTTAGTGTCTGGTTTATTATCCTTTATTGCTGTTTCTAATGCCCTTATTACCTTGTATGGAAGATGTGGAATCATTGAAGATTCCTTGAAGTTGTTCAAAGAGATGAATGTAAAGGATGAAATTTCTTGGACTGCATTGATATCTTCATATGCCCAATTTGGAAAGGCCCGTGAAACAATGCATTTATTCGAGGAAATGCTTTCGCATGGTCTGAAACCTGATGAAGCTACGTTTGTTGGTGTTCTTTCAGCATGCAGCAGAGCAGGTTTAGTAAAGGAAGGAAAATTGTATTTTGAATTGATGGTGAAAGAACATGGTATAGTTGCAACCCCTGATCATTATACTTGCATGATTGATCTTTTCAGTCGTGCAGGGAGGTTAGAGGAGGCTAAGAGTTTTATTTCTGAAATGCCTTATATCCCTGACGCAATTGCTTGGGGTACCCTCCTGAGCTCATGTAGAGTTTATGGTGACATGGAAATTGCAAAATGGGCTGCCAGTTCTTTATTCGAACTTGACCCTCAACACCCTGCAGGCTATGTCTTACTTTCCAGCATCTATGCTGCTGAAGGAAACTGGGAACACGTTGCTCAGTTGAGGAGGGGAATGAGAGATAAGGGCATAAGGAAGGAGCCTGGTTACAGTTGGATTAAGTTCAAGAATAAAGTACATGTTTTCTCTGCTGACGATCAGTCCAGCTCATATCTGGACCAGATATATGCTGCGTTGGAAGAGTTGTATTTGAAAATGGTAGAGGCAGGTTATAAACCTGATTTGAGTTCTGTTCTTCACGATGTCGAGGATTCTGAGAAGATACGAATACTGACGCATCACAGCGAGAGACTGGCAATTGTTTTCGGCTTGATGTTTGTACCGCCCAGCCTCCCAATACGAGTGGTTAAGAATCTTAGGGTCTGTGGTGATTGCCACACTGCAACAAAATTTATATCTAAAATTACACAGAGAGAAATACTTGTGAGAGATTCTGTTCGCTTTCATTTATTCAAAAATGGAACTTGTTCATGTGGAGACTTTTGGTGATTTATCTTTGGTGAACACTGCTTTCGTTTGATGAGATGATGAGATTTTTGAGTGCTTCACATTTTTTCATACATCTTGATAGCAAAGTCTTTGCACCTCTGGGTCTGTTGAGATGAGGAAAAGGTTATATGAACAGTTTGGTTCAGCGAACAGTCTGAAGACTTTGCTAATGTAAATGAACTATACGCAGTTCTAGTTGTGGTGGGGAGCAGGCGAAATAATGCATCACTCGAATTGCTATCATTCAGAGTGATTTGGCAATAAGAGTTTGAGTTTTTCTCTTAGTTGCGTTGTTACTCATGATGCTGCTTGCTGAACCGGGATGTAACCCTTAAAAGTGGCCAGAGACGTGAATGACAAGTGAGCCTTTTCTTCTTCTTGTAACTTCAAGTCAATTTTGTTTCAACTTTTTCATGGGTGCCTTCTCCATTTTCTTTGACAAGGATCCAGGGTATGCACTTTGTTATAACTCCGGTAGAGCACTAGAGTCTCATAAGATGTTAGAGTGTTTAGACTTTGGAACATACACCTTAAAAGCTCATCATATCCTGTTTATGGTGGTTCTACTATTAGATAATAACCAAATCATTTCTTGTATTTTTCCATTTTCAACGCATACGAAAGAAGATTGAGAGAGAGAGAAACCAAGACTAGCAAGTCAATTTTCATATAATTAATGGAAATTATGCATTAAGTTAAGGAAGGCAATTATCTTAATATCTTATTTCATTTGAATCTTTTTTCCTTCCTTTGGCTTCTTTGCTTCCAATGTCTTGGTTTGTAAGTTAGCGGTACAAATGACTCTTGCACACAATTAACAATAGTTATCAATCTTGCATGACAATAAGAGTGCTCCATCACCATCTACACACTCCTAAAGTTCTTTTCAGCATTTTTTGAAGTAGGCATAAGCCTACAGATTATTCTCCCACGTGACCTGCTGTCCGTTAGAGATGAGACCCTGAACACACATAACTTCACAAAAATGCAACCTAAGTTGAGGGCTTGTGGATCTTTAGCAAAAATTGTCTGATGTTATGGCCCTTGGAAACTCAGAAATGCAGATTTGGTTACTTATAACTCGTTTTATAGCATAATTTATGATGACTGCCTTTTTTTAATGAAGTAATGATTGACGAAATAATCAACTGCGTGAGTTAACTTTAAAGAGGATTCATGGTCTCAGTTCCATCTTGATGTTTCAAAAAGAAGATAGGTTTGCGTCCAAAAGAAAATAAACTAATTCCTGGAGTGTGATTTAGCTAGTATTTTGCCATGCTACACATTTCCTTATATATAAAGAGCAACGAACTTCCTTTTGTACAAGTCTCTCAGGTCAGCACAAATGTGTCTTTTACACACTTTGTAGAAAGTTAGAAATTTTTCTTCACGAAGAGTGTAATTCTAGGATCAGCATCTACTCAACCACTCTAATTTCATATCCTTGACCACTGGGAAAAATTAGGTGGTAAAGGTGCCTGTCAGGCTTGGCATCTTATCCAGATACCGAAGAATGTTTTCTGCCATTTGCCTTGTGTATGCATCCCCGTGATGAAAAGCAGCCACCACCGTTATATAAAACAACTTATCTTGTGATACAAGAGATAGAGATCTTTGCCCACCTTTCACTAAGAACCTTTCAATCATCCAAAATGCTTTTTGCCACAGAGTTTCGTTCTTGTGATATCTCACTGCTTTCAACACTCGTTGTGTAGTATTCATCTCGTCCAGCATGTTAACACTCTGTTCCACGTCAACCTTATCATCCAGTAATGTAGATAATGCTGATAATGCAGCATCAGCAACCTGAACATTCTGGTGATCCAGGCACGCTAAAAGTCTCTCAACTGTGCCTGCTTCAATCAAACAAAACGTGGTTTGTTTGGTGCAAACACCTCTATGAGCTACACAAATCTCTATTTTGTTTTTTCTAGATGACTTAGAGACTAAATATAATAAATTTGAGAACTTCTTTTGCCGTCTGTCTGGTGGCTTTGAGAGGCGTATTGATTGTGCTGAGAGTTTCTCTAATCCAGTAGCAGCTAATCTTAGAACCTCATCTCTTGATGTTTCCATAAGCAAATCTGTTAACACTGCTGTGAAATTGTGATTGATTGCCTGAAATAACATTTGAGGATCATATAATGTTGCTGTGAATCTGACTAGTACACCCACTAGACCCTCAAAGTACATACAGGCATGTTGGTTTTGACGTGTTCCACCTCTTTGCATTTGACTTATTGATTGTAAGATTTCTGGGATTGTGTTCTTACTGATCAAGGCCACATTAAGAGTGAGGTTCTGGTGAGGAAGTTTTGATAGAAAAGAGATTGATAGAGCTTGCCTTTCAGTGATCTGACTAGGGTTCGAAGGGCTTTGGATGAGGCCCTCAGGTTGGCCATTTGTCTTGCAAAGTCTGTCAATCAATAAGTGGCCTATGTGGGATGAGAGTAGAGTTAAAAGTTTAATAGCTGCAATAGCAATTTCATCACCTGGGCTGTTGATGAGCTCGACGAGTGTGTAACTTGCTTCACTTTCCGCTACTGCAGATGCGACTGGATTATCTGACTTACTGGAATTTGCCATGCAGTACAGGATTCTGATAAGATTGAGGTTCAGATCATCTGGAGTGGAACTCTTGATCATGTAAATGATGCTAAATATTACATAGCCTGAAACCATGGTGTGGCCTTGACTATTTACAGTCAGGTTCTCAAATCTGATTCCAGATTCAAGGATATTAGCTAGTATTGCCGAAGCTTCTTTGAGCGAATCCATTGGTTCACTATATATTTTCTTGGTAAACATTTCTTGGACCATTGTTCCTACAATTCCAGCTTCTACTAGTAACCTACCGCTGGCAGGGTATGAGGATATTTGAACAAGGGCTTTAAAGACAGCTTTCCTAGTCAACGGATTTCCATTGTGCAGCATTTGAACGAGTACAGGAGATATCCTTTCTGCCACGTAAGTCTTGCTGTCATCTTCAAGTATTATTTCACCAAGGTAATTCATCATTTCCAGCTTCCTCTCGTCAGATCCTGTTAGTTTGAATGATTTCAAGGGTTTAGGTAACTTTATCTGAATGTAGTGAGTACTTCAAGGTTAGTTCCTTTGTACAGAAACAAAAGGGCCATTGGCATGTTGACCTCCATAATTATGTACAAACCAAGGGTGACTTAAAACAATGAACTGTAGTTTATAGGCTTTACCTTCAACTAAATTGTTAAGAAGTGGATCTAGATATCCATTTTCCGCCATGAACTTGATGTTGTTGGGACACTGCTCCATATTTCTCAAGATTTGGTCTGCTGCTTCTGACGCAAAGGTGTCTACAGATCTGTTGTATTTGGTTTGGATCAGAATCAGAGTACCTCCAATGACATGGCCAATTTTCTCAGAGAGAAATTCAGACTTGGAAAACTCAATCAGGAGTAATAGAGCGGCGTGTCTTATCGGTTGGTAGCTGCTGGACAACATTTTGGTTGTTGTAGGTATAACTGGTGTCTTTGCAATTTGCTCCTGCTTATGCCATAGCATTCATGAGATGAATAACAAATAGTCTTAAAATTTTGAGTCTTCTTTTGGGGCATCTTTCTATTAAATTTTATCTGATATCTACCTTAAGTAGTTAAGTCTGCCCACAAATTTTTTGTTTGGGATGGTTAATATTTCTATGTCCACTCGCTGCCACTCTCTAAATGTTACCAGGCTAGTATAGCTTTTTCGTTGAAAATTTAGTTTTGAATAGATGGTAAATTGAAAATTCACCTTATCAGGGGATAGGGGGACAAACCTTTGCCTCATCTTCCTCGACTAGAAGCCGTATCATTTCTAATGCAGCACATCTCACTGCTCTGTCTCTTAACTCCAGAAGCCTAACAAGCAATGGTATTAATCCTATGTCGTGAACTTCTTTCTTTTTATTGGGACTCCTTTGGCAGATGTTCTGCAAATCCTTTAACGCTTCAAGTATCATACTCTCTGTGCTGCCTATGGACAAAGCTGCACGAATAACTTTGAGTCTTGCAGATTCATTTCTGTCTCTCCACTCGTGTATTATATTTCTTAAAGCTATATTGGGACTCATACCCCTGCTTTGGAGCTTCTCCTGAGTGATAGGGCAGCTAATTTCTTCTGAATTTCCAACGTCCTGAAAATACTCAATGATTGCTCTCTTCTCGTAAGTTACTCCACTACCTATGGTCACTGGGTCATCCATGACCTGGTTGGTCAATGGACATATGAAACTCTTGTACATGGGCTCCATATGTTGAGCACTTTCTGTCACACTTCTTGATAACCTGTTACTTATATTTTCACGGGGTCTTTGGCTGATTTCTCTTGTACTTCTAAGGAATTTCACTAACTGGGGAGTCTCTGACCCTTGAGAAAATCTTGTGGAGTCTTCGATGCTGACGGAGTAGAGATCTGACTCTATTTGTATTGACTCTACATTTGGTTGCTTCTCGTCCTCCAGATACGATGACACTATTTGCTGTTTATTATTCTTGCTTTTCTGTATTGGACTATTCTCAAAACGAACTTTTCTCATCTCCTCTGCGAGTGAACGAATTGTGATTTCTGCGTACTCTTCATCCGTGAATGCTGTTGGTGGTAATAAACTCAAGTCATGTCCCATATGATTAATAATTTCTTCTAGTTGCTTTATCATTTTCCTCACTTCAAGATCTGTGAGGGTCTTGTTTTGTTGAGATTCTTTCAAGATACCTTTCGCCAGATCACTGCTTTGAGATAGAGATTGCAGTATCTTAGTTTCGTTAGCTAGGCTGTTTTCTGAAGTCTGAAGCTCCATGATAGCTGAAGAAGTACGGTAGAAATAGCTTCCAACTGCAAGGAAGTTGTTCTGTTCTATCTTTGCACTTGGAATAGATGCTGTTATTTCTAACAGCGATGCCATCAATTGTTCGGCAACACTTGTGACATGCTTCACATTTCCATCAAACTGAGGATATGGAGGAAAAGTGATTAGTTATGTTGAATTTGTATGATTTCAATTACCCTATTTCTTAGTAAATGTAGTATATGTGATGATCACAAGACAGTCTCTTCTTTCCCACCCTTCTCCCTCACTGAGTCAAAAAAAACCTTCCAGTGCTTGATGTTTCTACAAGGGTGTATTCGTAAAGAGAATATGGAAAATTCTAGATCTGCGTTCCTATTACCCAACACGCAGCTGCTGGTGCCTAGCAAATAAATGTTGAGCATTTTGCGGCTACTAATATTGGAGGTATGTCACCCATGGTTGGAACTAGGATGAGGTGAATGGTAAGGGAATTTTTACTTCCTGTATTACATAAAGAAAATCAGCTTCCATTCTGGAGTTTCGGAAAAGAATTTCCACCCTACCAATCAGATTCTTTATTCGTTTTCATTTTTTTCTGCAACGTTGTCTGTTAAGCTCCTTAATTCAATTTTACTTCTTCTGGTTCAATGCCCGTGATTTTGGTTATACACTCCCCCTACCCCTTTACTTTGGTTCAGTCTTTTTGGTCTGCCTTGCCTTTCATGATCATCTTTGATGCTTCTGTGATGTGTAATCTGTTTATCTTAGAGGCTAGTGCTGATCACTCTGATCAAACCATAAATTGTATATTACATTCTTCTGAAAATTTGAAACAAAGTTCAGTAGATGTTAACGAACTCTAGTGACACAATTATATTATTTCTTCCAAGAATTTGTACAGTGAATTTATAATGCTTTCTTCCAGCCGAAAGAAAACAAACAAAAAGAATAAGGCTCTAGCATATCAAGATTCTAGCCCTTATGTGGTTTCTTTTTGTAAGACTTTTTTTTTATCTTAACATCTAAACTAAGTTGTCTTAAATTTATCTGTAAACTGCAGGATAATTAAAGAAGCATACATAAACTAAATGTAATATCAAAGGGGGAAAGAATAGCAAAAACCCGTACCAAATCTTCATTGGCGCTGCTTGTTGACATGGCGTCTGTCAGCTTCCGTACCAGAGCCTCACTTCTTATTCCTGCAATGATTACCTGGCTCTTGTTCATGGAGATGCTTCTTAAGGTCAGCAAGGAGTTGTTCTTGAATTAGTCACAAGTTGTTGCTTTCCAAAGTAATTACAAAATTCTGAAAAAGTCAACTTGCTGGCACTCATGTTATAGTTTTTATAAACATTTGACTCGGTCACATCCTACTTAAGAAAGACCAGGTTGCCTTTAAATTTCTTAGTGACATGCTTCTGGTTCTGCACTTCACTTTCATGAAAGAAAGATAAGGTACGAACTGATTTCAGGAAGAATTCTTACTAATAGATTTGTGTATAAAATTATATGGTCAGGATTAAGGTACGAATTGATTTCAGTAAAATTATCTTATTAATTGATTTGTGTATAAATTATACAGTCAGTGAAAGTCGCTGTTTACTGTATAAACAAGTCAGCTAATCTCACCACATTCCTGTATAGGTGTATTATACAACACATGATAAATTATATTAGCCATTGCTTGCTTTAGATGTACTTCTCTGTATAGACCTTCTCATTCTATAATTTCAAATTCTGTTGCATGGCTTGCATACAGAAGTATCAGTGAACCTTTTGGTCTAGGGCATACTGGATTGCACTTTTGCTGCGTGCATTCAAGTAGTTGTCGACTTCTACAGGTCGTCTGAATCAAATTCGGTTTGGAATATATTCGGATGATGTCACTTTGTTCGTAATTTAGCTTTAGGTCGAGTAATCGGGTATGGGTTAGTTTGCCAAATTGAGCAAAACTATGGCATAGTCAACTAGAGACTAGTCATCTCGCGGTAAGTTTGGTTGTTTGCATAATGAACAAGCAATTCTGATCTTGAGAACCCCTTCCGTTTCTTATAAAGGAAGGTCTGGCCTACCCTGTTTGTTGTGGCCCTCTTCTCTCTTTTTTTTTGTTCTAATAGTTTCTTTAGGAGCACGTTCCCTGTAGAACAAAGAATGATAGCGCGATCTACTCCTTAGCGAAATTGGGAAACTATCCATGCATTTACTAGAATAACGTTGATAGGTTGATTCAATGAGTAGATAACTCACTACTAATAGAGAATTAAAAAATTATTCTATGCAACTCATTTGAAATTCAATATCTCTTTCATCCTTAATAATGGCCTAATGGGTAGCTTACACAATGACTCAAGTTTTCTCGGCAAGGAAAACACATAATTGACTTTTAAGTAGTTTTAAGCTCTTTGGCTTCAAAATTTATGTCATGATCATGAGTGGTGGACGTGGACATAATCTATAAAATCTATTTAATCGATTTGTAGTCAAGCACATTTTGTTTTTAATGATCATGTTGCCATCACCTAGCTGGATTCAAGAGCACAGGTCCATAATCAATTTTTTGTTTAATTAATTGATTAGTGTATTATATTGGTGTTGTTCTATACTATTGAACAACATTGTCAACTGGAAGTGGGAGTATTTCCACGCATATACAGGTAATACAGCTGCCGAAGCATTGATAACTAATGCTAACTTAAGTTACCAAAGTAAGGCTTGACCTAGTGGTTAAGAGTTTGGCCTCATGACTTCAAGGTAATAGTATCAAATCCCACTAGGGGCATTTGGAGGGTGGGAATTCGTTTACTATTCCCCCTACTCCCAAATGTCGTTCCCGGCTAATACCAGATCAAGAACTTGTGCTAGTTGAAATTTGGTCAGGGGTCCACCACATTACCTTCCCAAAAATAAAATACTAACTTAATTTAAGAAAAAATGTCAAAAATATGTCAACCTTTGGGCTGTCCGCTAAAAATAAGTCATTCTTTTAAGGAAAAATTGCCTAGAATAATGCAATCTTTTGCCCATTCGCAGATAATAATGCAACCTAAAGATTATTCTCGAATAATGCAACTTTTATACCCCATTTATTTTAAATGGGGTAAAACCGGATATAACCTGAATAATAGGTTGTGAATAATAGGTTGAGTGGGACACGTGTCGGCTTGTCATTGGTCCTAATAAATTAATTTAAAAATAAAAACATAAAACAAAAAAAAATTCCCACCCTCCCCCAACCCCCACCCAGAATACCGACCCCCCACCCCCCCCCCACCTCAGCCACCCACAACCACTGCCACCCCATCCCATTTTCCGACCCCCAGCCACGGTGGTTTAAACCACCCAGAAACCCCAACACCAACAAACGCCCAAACCACCCAACAACAACCCCCCGCGTGAAAACCACCAAGCTTCGCCCAAGCAACCCAGCCGAAAACCACCACATTCCCTCGAAAACGCTTCACCCCTGCCCAAAACCACCACATTCAAGTGTTTTAACAAAAAGGGGGAGGGAGGATATTGTGGTGGCGCAGCCACGAGGAGGGGAGGGGAAGCGAAGGCGTAGGGGAGGGGGTTTTGTCCGGTGGTGGCGCAACGACTAGGAGGATAGTGGGAGGTGGGGGTGGGGGTTGTGGTTGTGGCTGGCGCAACAGGGGTGGGGGTGGGTTTGGGGTTGGGGCTGGCGCAGCAGGGGGTGGGTTTGGGGTTGGGGCTGTCGCAGTAGGGGGTGGGTTTGGGGTTGGGGCTGGCGCAACAGGGGGGTGGGTTTGGGGTTGGGGCTGGCGCAGCAGGGGGGTGGGTTTGGGGTTGGGGCTGGCGCAGCAGGGGGGGTGGGTTAGGGGTTGGGGCTGGCGCAGCAGGGGGTGGGGGGAGGGGGGGGTTTGGGGGTGGGGGGGATTTATTTAATTTTTTAACTTTTTGTTAATATATTAATTAAATTCTAAAGTTTTAAATAAAAATTACCAATTGTTCAGGTAACCGGTAATTTATCCTATTTAAAATAAATGGGGTATAAAGGTTGCATTATTCCAGAATAATCTTTAGTTTGTATTATTATCTGCGAATGGGCAAAAAGTTGCATTATTTTAGGCAATTTTTCCTTCTTTTAATGGTTGTTTGGTTAAATATAGAATACAATTTTTTTTCTTGGGAAAAAAGTTCCAATTCACTTGTGTTTCTTAAGAAGTGACAACTTTTGTTTGGTTTACCTTGGTAAGTTTGTTTCAAGTTCTTGTCAATCAAACAACACTAGAATATTCTACTTAGATTTTCTACCCGGCGTTTTTCTATGTTGCGCCATTGCTTTTTTTTTATTTAAATTTTATTCTACCACTTTCTCACCAACATACTAGCATGGGGAAATCCAACTTTATGGTAACGGAAAAAAATGACTTGAATAATATGGACTAACTATTAGTTGTGCAAAATAACACGATACTTACAAAATAATATCTCAAGTCTATGACGCTGGACTATGATAGAAAAATTTAGAACAAAATCATACAAGTCATGATAATGCTTAAACTTAGCACTTTTTATATTACCAAATTATCTATACTTACAATTAAGCTAAAAACTCATATTCATTCATACTTCAATTTGTATCATTTAGCACATTTCGACCAATGCTCTTATAATTTTAACCAATTTGCGTTTTAAAAAAAAAAAAAAACAGAAAATCAAATTACAATTCATATGTCTCTTAATGGAAGATAAATCGCATAATAGTCGCTAGGACTAATGATTCTAACGGCTTCAATAAAACATCAACATATAACAAAGAAAAACATATTACCAATTTATGATTTATTTGTCCTTCCACTATACAAGTAGCATACTACACTTGCAACAAAATTGAAAATGATGTATATTTAGATAGTACTTGAGAGTTTAAAGAGCAATTATTAACAAGAAACGATTTTTGGAACAACCCGAGTTCGAATGAACGAACTTCCACCACTTTCACTAACCTAATTATCCACCAAACTAAGGTATTAATGGGATGAATCAACCTACTTAATCCCTAACACTCAATTGGAATTGATATACAAAGAGAATTAAGATTTTAGGATAAACAGCTTAGCTTCACTCACTAAGTCACCAAGAAAACGTTTGGTTTTCTCTTTACAAATTTTCAGCTATTACAAGCTATATTTCACTCCAAAACTTATCTACACTAAGCTCCCTAAAGCCCTATTTATATAAAACGATGTCTAGGAAGCATCCAAGTACAAAGGAATTAAAAAAAAAGCAAAAACCTAAGAGATAAGGTTGCTTCCTTGAAAAGCGTTCCTATTAGCACCTCTTACAACATTTATGTAGGACGATGCAAACCATTGAAAGCCAATGAAAACATTTCTTAGACATGAAGCCTAAAATAGCCAAGCCAATAAATCTTCCTTAGCTCATACGGCTGCCTAGAAGAAAACAATGTCATTCTTGTCGGCAACTACTTACTACTTTCAGATTATGGAAACCAATTTGGTAGAAATTGTAAGTAATCACTTATTTGTTTTATGAAGTATGGTGTTATTTTTAGTAACATATTTTCAGATAAATGATTATAAATACCTTTAGTTAGTTGTTATATGTTCACTATTAAGAAATATGTTTGCCGTGACAATGTATCAGGAATTACAAACTACCCCGCTAATAAGCGAACTCCGCCGAGATTTACGGAGCTACACAGACTGTAAAATATTTCGAAATTTACATTCATATTTCGAAGAGTTAACACTCAATGTACCTTGAATGTCGAATGTAAATGAGAACTGGAGTCCGGGCTACAATTGTCTTTCCGAGAGGGGTGGGGCAAATTGTTGACCGATAATAACATATGCATACATGACCATGTTGGTTTGTAATATGTAGCTCCAACTATTCGTGTTATAAGAGGAACACATGAATCCTTGTTTTAGGATACATTGTTAATGAAATCTCCACAATGTTTTATAGTACATACTGGCTCATCATTGTTTTTTTATTCTTGATGTTAGCAGATATCAATGTAATAGTAATACTGTGCTATTTACCTCTTCATATTCATAATTTGTTGATTGAGTTCGTCTCGAAGACTAGAAACAGGTCAATCTGTGTTGTTTAAGTACACAACGACGCTGCTAATCATTTTGTTGATTGATGTGTACTACGCTGCTAATCATTTGGCTAATTATTGTTCTAAGTATGCAATGTAATCACAATTGTGCATCACCGATATGATTTCTAATTTGGATTGGATGCAGGAGCAAGCTTTATAGTTTGGGTTCCTTCCACTATTTCGGTAAAATGTCAATTTTCCATGTTTTTTAGTTTCATCAGTAATGCAATTGGAATTGCTAGTTTTGGATGGTCTTTGTTAAATTTAAAGTGATACCCTTCGCTGGTATCTCGCAGAGTTGCAGATGATCACAAGTTATTCGTACCATTTAAATTTATTTTCTTGGTTCTAAACCCTAAACCCTAAAACCCTAAAACCCTAAAACCCTAAACCCTAAAACCCTAAAACCATAAATCCTAAACCCTAAAACCCTAAACCCTAAAACCCTAAAACCCTAAACCCTAAATCCTAAACCCTAAAACCCTAAACCATAAAACCCTAAAACCCTAAACCCTAAACCATAAAACCCTAAAACCCTAAACCCCCTAAACCCTAAGCCCTAAAACCCTAAACCCTAAACCCTTAAACCCTAAACCATTGACTTAGGGTGGTTCAATAATTCCTTTTTTTTGTTTTGACTTTCTTTGCGAAATGTAAACAGAGTTATAATTTAGACTCCAGTTGTTGGATATTTGTTCTCAAAGTTAGATTAGTGTAGCTATGACTACTACTAAATTCATAATGCAGCCTTTAGTATAAATCTGAAAACTACAAGTTCTATATATGTCGGTAAGTGATCTCATTTTTGTTGATGACGTGTCACTGGATGAGCTAGATGGAGAGCTTGCTGGTGAATTTAATGATGTTGATATGCTGCTTGATGATGGAGTCGAAGGTGAGAGGCTTGAAGGTGTCGGAATGGACCTTGGACTAACTGGTTCTGGTTCTTGAACATTACCTGCTGGTTGTGTTTCTGGTTCTTCTTCATCGACAGGAAAAGCAACAACATATTCCTTTGGGTCATTACCCCAAGGAAAACTAGCACTCTCATTAAATACAACATCCCTACTTATAATTATTTTACCACTAATTGGATTGTACAACCTATATGCTTTTGATTGCAAACTATAACCAATGAAAACACATTTTTCAGATTTTTCTCAAGTTTATGATGATAAGATTTAATCAAAGCATAAGCAATACAACCAAATACTTTTAAGTGGCTTACTCGTGATGTGAAGCCTTTCCATGCTTCATAGGGTGTCATGTCTGCGACTGCTCTTGTCGGTGAAAGATTTAGAAGATACACTGCTGTAGCCACTGCTTCTGCCCAGAATTTGTTGGGAAGGTTTCTCACTTTTAACATACTTCCTGCCATCTCAACAACATTTCTGTTCTTCCGTTCAGCAATGCCGTTTTGTTGCAGCGTATGGGGTGCAGTGAGTTCCCTTCAGATACCATTCTCCTCACAATAATCATCAAAGTTATTTGAGCAAAATTCACCTCCCCTGTCTGTGAGTAGTACTTTGATGCTTCGACTACTTTGCTTCTCAACCAGGGCTTTAAATTTCTTAAACACTTCGAAAGCTTCAGACTTTAATGTTAAGAAATAAACCCAACTCATTCTACTGTAATCATCAGTGAATAGCAAGAACTAGAAACTACCATTCAAGGATTCAGCTTTCACTGGACCTCACAATTCAGCATGTATTAATTCAAGACATTGAGAAGCCTTCAAAGACTTCCCGATAGGAAATGACCCTCGGCTCTGCTTTCCTAACACACACGCTTCACAAAATTCAATGTCATCTATGTGTGGTATCCCCGAAACCATGTCTTTTTGTTTCAATTGCTTAAGCCCATTTAAGTGCAAATGACCATATCTTAAATGCCACAAATCAGATTCAGTACATTTATTAGCAACAAAGGCCCTTTTTTCCACACAAGAAATATCAAGCGGAAACATTTTATTCTGAGTCATGCCAATTGAAACAACATTTTGACCATAATTCTTATCTTGAATCATACATTGATCATTATCAAATATGACTCTTAATCCACTAGACAAAAGTTGTCCTACACTTAACAGATTATGGGCTATACTAGGCACATACAAGACTTCATGTAAAAGCTTTTGCGTACCACTGCTATTGTAAAGCGCAATTGTACCTTTACCTTCGACGGGAATTGGTTTGTTGTCACCAAGTCGAACATTTGATTTTTTCGACTCATCTAGTTCCACGAACATTTTACGTGAGCCGGACATGTGGTTGGAGCACCCACTATCAACAAACCATACATCATCCGAGATACCAGTATCCTGAAAGTGTGCCATAAATAAAGTCTCGGAATCATCCTTTTCCGCAAACCTTGCTTGCTTTTGTTCATCCTTTTGCTTCGTCCAACAGTCAGCTTCTTTGTGACCAGACTTCTTACAATAATTGCATTGAATGGAGCTCTTCTGGAAATTTTCTCATTGTTGGCCACGGCCGCCACGACCTCCGTCACGACCTCTGCCTCGGTAGCCACCACTACCTTTTCCACGACCATCAGATATTTCGCCCTTGTCTTTGGACCACTCCCCCTGCACCTGAAATGCCTTTTCCTCATTCTGATCTTCGGAAAGATTATATCATTCCTCATGAGCTTGCAAAGAGCTCATTAATTCATTAAAAGAATAAGTAGACATCTCATGGGCTTCTTCAATTGCAGTAATAATAGGATTAAATCTAGATGTCAAGCTTCTCAAAATTTTGGCAACTACTTTCTGATCACTAATTTCTTCTCCATAAGACCTCATTTTATTAACAATTAAACTAGCCCTAGAAAGATAATTTTGCACAGATTCATTCTTTTGCATAACCAAAGTTTCAAAATCACCACGAAGGGTCTGAAGTTTTACAGCAATTACCTTCTCTGAGCCTTTAAATTCTGTTTTGAGAGTTTGCCAAGCCTCCTTTGAGGTTGTTGCAGCAGCAATCCGTGAGAAAAGGTTGTCGTGAACAGCTTGTTGAAGGAAAAGAAGAGCCTTTGCATCTTTCTTTTTATTTTCCCTCAATTTTGTTGGTCTTCATCAGGATCCGAATACCCATTCTCTACTAAATCCCATAGCTCTTGGGATTTAAAGAGAGTTTTCATCTTAATTGACCAAAATTCATACTTTTCCCCATCAAAAGTTGGAATTAGGGTTTGAGTATTGGTTGATACACCGGTGGTTCCTATGAATTCACTCAAATGTGTTTGCCTCACTGTGTTTACTCTCCAAAAAATAAGAATTAAAAGAATTTCCCAGTTCCCAATCGAACCCAGAAGAGAAAAGGAAAGAGAAAGAGCTGCGGTGCTCTGTTTTTTTATCTCTGCTCTCCTAAAGCTTCTGATACCAAGTTGTTGATAAGAATGAGTATTTAGATGAAATAAGCAATAGTGGGAAAAGGAATCTCTTATCAACTAGATTAAACAAATCGAAGTGAAGGCCTATTTAAAGGCTTACAAGCTAACAACACTAAGTAAGTAAATGGCTAAATCAAAGGACATAGTGGATTGACATGGCCCACAATTACCTAATACTCCTATTTAGTTGCTAACAAACTAGAGAAATAATCTCAATTAAATAGTCACTAACGTAACTAACCTTTATTCCTAAAACAAGGTAAAAGACTTTTGAAGCATTTTTGACTATAATTAGTCAACAGCAACCTTAGAGAAGGGAAAAGATTCTGGTAATCATGTTGTCAGTGCCCAACAAGCAGAAGAACTGAAGATGAAGGAAAAGAGGAAACGAGAGCGTGAGGTATATGTCTTATATCCTGTCGCTACATCAATTTGCGTTTTTTAATGTTTGAAGTCAATGTTGTAAACTTTCATTCGTTTTGCTGCAAAAAGAAAAAATTGCCGCGGAAGATATGCAGAAAGCTGGAAGCAGAGAGAGAAATGTTAGAAGAGGGAAATGAGTCTGATGATTCAGAAGAAGTAGGCATTGATCTTGTAATCTTATCATTGATTTTTTAGATTGAAAGCCTGATACCTTACAATGGAATATGAGTGGAAAAGGAAAACACATTTTCATGGAAATATATTACACCCTAGTCCTACCAAACACTCTTTGAGTTACATAGCTTACCATCAACCTGCATGCGGAATTGGTATCTTAGCTGCTAGCCTGCTAGCGTTACCATTTTGCTTTTACTATCCTCACCCGTAGGCTTTGATACTCATATTTACATGCCTCTGCACGTCAATTCTGCTTATAAATTCTATCTGATCACTGTTGAATAGAAAATAGGCATATCGCCGAGCTAAAGCGGCCAAGGCTGGGATAAGAGCACAAGGCACTGGTAAGAAAATTAAAAAGATGGGGAAGAAAGCAGCACAACCTCAGTCAATAACAGAAGAGATGAAGGAGTTATTCCAGGCTGATATGAGTGAGAAACGGTTGAGAAAGAATTTTCAGCAGGTTGACAAGAAGTCAAAGAGTTCATTTAAGAGCAAATCGAGGTATGACTACGCTATTAATGTATACTTTGTCGTAACTTTGTGCAACACTTGTGATGTATTTTTTGTGTGCCTGTGCATGATCCTCTACATGGCAATATGGGTGACTCATTTGCACGAGTTGCATTATGTATAGAGGAGGGTTTGGCAAGCACACCGTACAATTACTACCTGCCCACCCAAAAGAAAAATAATAATAAAATAAACCCTACCCACCTAGATAAATGCTGTATCTATGTCAAGTTAAAACATATGAACATGCAGAAGCCTGACTGGACTTGAAGTTTTTGGTGCTACTATAATTTTAAAACTCCTTGCATGCACTATATATAGACATACATGTGTGTGTCTATATATAGATAGATAGATATGTTAATTTTTTGACACTCTTCACTCAATTCACTTTGATCTTTGATGTCTGTTTATACACAAGGAAAAATACTCATTTTGGATCCAGTTAGATTCGATTCGGTATACTCTTTTCAGATATATACTTTATAACATTTTCAAATATATAATTATATATACCTCGAGTGAAAGATGTGCTTCGACAAATGCGTATTACCAGGGGGGTTGGTTATTAATAAGAAAGAAATATATGTTCATATAGTGCGATCTCGTAGCTAGTTAGACGAATTAGATAGGACTGCATATGTTGATCTCTCTGGAGTCACCAATATTAATGTTGTGGGATAGTAGACTGTTGACAATTTACCAGAGTACCGAAGAAGTGGAAAACTTGCCTACAAACCATTCTAGTCACCCTCAAAAGAGTTGGAGACACTTTGACTAAAAAGCTATTACAGTTTTGGTCAAAGTGTAACGGGTGAAAAAAAGCGGAGGAAGTATTACTTCTTTATTGTTGTTGGTTGTGTTATGGAACAAGATTTTCCAAAATTCCTTAAGCATTCACCTTGATTGATTCATATGGTTGTGACTTGTGAGTCTAGTGGCTCATATTGGTTCTGAGCTCTCAGTGAACTGTTGGATCATAATTTATGCTTCCCCTGACCCCAGAGCCCTCTTTTTTGTTGCGTCATCTGGTCATGCAAACTGGGCATGAAACAACAATCTTCAGTCTTTGGTTAATTGAACTATGAATGCTAGCAATTTAACCATGAAACAATGGTTGACAGAACTATACTATCCTTTTTTCATACATGTGTTTTGTCTGTTTATATAAAAGCAGCGCTAACTTCATCATTTCACCTTTTGTTAGATGGCTAAAGGCTAGCCATCTAGCCAGCTCTTACTGATTACAATAAACATTATGTCTCAGTGTTGAGACAGATTTTGCGACACTAATGAAGTTTGTTGCTTTGTAGTAATTAAATGTTGTCTTGGTTCAGATGCTAGCTTTTCTGTTGCAAACTTCAAGTTTTCTTATACTCTATAATCTTTTGTTGTAGGCATAAGCGTAAGTAGGCACTTTAATCATCCAAGCTCGCTGAAAATTCTTTTGGAGGCAGGTAGGATCATATCATACCTATCCTAAAGAGCTTTGGAAGAATTATAAACATTTTTACAGTGTTTGGCCAACACTCGTATAATTCATGTTATAACAATCTATTATCAATGTCAATCAGGTATATAATTACATTGATTAGGTAACTTACAAGCTATATTCGTTCTTATGCTACTAATTTTACCTAGTTTCTAAGTTTTAAATTGCCAAACTAGCAAAACAAAAAAGAAGGCCCAACATCAAGCAAATTATCAAGATGAATCTTGATTCTCAAAGATATGAATCCCGCTGTAACCTTTCATGTAACTTAAGAAACATTCATGAACTAGATTCACTGTTATAACACATCAAAGTAGCGCAGTATCCCAAATTAGTCATCATAGCCAACTATTATTATTATTATTATTAAGTACTAAGCACAACCTTAATTCCCTAAATAGTTAACAATCTTAACAATCTAATAAACTATCAATCTAAACAATCTAATAAACAAGGGTGTTACTAAACATAGCCCGTATTTACTATCTCACAGCCCGTATTTTATAGCAAATTGTCCAAAATACCCTTATTAAATATAATTATGTCCGGTTTTTTTTATAAAAAAATCCAAAAAAAAAATTATTTTTTAAAAAGTTAAAAAAAAAAAATTTAAAAAAAAAAAAATTTTTAAAAAAATTGAATTTTCACGGAACCGGATGGACTTTCCGGTACCGTGTACCGGAAAGTCAATCCGGTACCGTAACTATCCATTTTTAAAAAAAAATCAAAAAAAAAAATTTTTTTTATAAAAAAATTGAATTTTCACGGAACCGGATTGACTTTCCGGTACCGTGTACCGGAAATTCCATCCGGTTCCGTCAAAACTGATAATTTCACGGAACCGGATGGAATTTCCGGTACACGGTACCGGAAAGTCAATCAGGTTCCGTGAAATTATCAGTTTTTTTTTTAAAAAAAATTTTAAAATTTTTTAAAAGGAAGTGAGTAAAGGAAGAGGGGCAATTTAGACTTTTATACCACGTATTTATACGTATACGGGCTGTGAGCTAGTAAATACGGGCTGTGTTTAGCCGCACACATAAACAATCAACCCCTGATAGCCTTCAAATACTCTTCAGCGTGCCACTTGGCTTTGATTTCGAGATACCGCCGAATTTCTTCGGGCAGCCCCCCAAAGTCCAAGTAGTACGTGACCCGCCCATAGTCTGCATATGTATTAAGATATACCAAAATAGGTCAAAAAGAAAAAAAATGCTGATAAATTAATTAAAAAAATATTTAAAAAAATTACCTCAATGACCAAATCAATCATGACCATACCAATGTAATCTACCTTCAGTGGGGTAGATAACTGGTATTGGTCAAATAAGTTGATGATGACCACATCAAAAGCACCGGATGTCAAAACTTGAATAGTTATTAAAAAAATTGAATTATATAAAAAATAAATAAATAAAAATTAACTTACCAAAGCCCAATGATTTGGGATCAGGGCGATGGAACTGCAAATATAAGAATAGCATAATTGCTATATATCCTTGTTGGCTATTGATGAAAAATAGAACAGGGATTGAACAAATATCTTTAATATGAATGAGACCCCTAGTAGTCTAATCTTTAAAATACTACCTTAAATCTAGTTATGATCATATTCTACTCAGGAAAGTAATTTCTCCTCGATCCTCACATTCTTTGAAGCATAATAAACATGAAATTGTCAATTGCGTTTCAACACTTGTGAACAACAAGAAAAACCAACCATCTGACTTATATTCATGTCACATAAAATATACAAATCACAGTATAAAATATTTCTAATTTAAAATCAGTAGTAATCACCAAAAAAGGAAAAAAAAACTTACCTCATTGGCCACAATTAGGGGAGGATCTTCCATAGGGGCTAAAAGGGGCATGTCCCTTAGTACAAACACGATAAAAAATTTTAGTTTAAATTTCGATTTTTGGTGTCTATTCGAAATTTGATCTTTTGGAGTAAAACGAATCACCCTTAAAGTCTTTCGATTTTTCATGTTTATATTATATCAGGTCAATTCGGTTTATGTCGTCATGAATTCGATTTTTGATTGGGTCATATTGAGCAATGTAGAAATCTTAATCAAATCGAGTTTATGTCGGTTAAATTTGGATTTGATTTCGGTTTGGCTTAATTTAATTTCGGGTAAGAATCAGTTTGAGTTAATTTCTTTCGAGTTATTTAGGTATTTGGTCAATTTTCGATCGAGTTAGTTTTATAATCGGTTTAGATTAATTTTATCACGTATACATTTTTATTCAAATTATCTAAATCATATATTTTAAAAAATTCGGCCCCCTAAACAAAAAAATTCAAGATCCGCCACTGGCCACAATGAAAGAGATCCCATGATCTTTCAATGCTTCTGCAGTCTCCCCCGCAAGAAACAAGAGTATATCTATATTAATATAATATAATTTAATTAATTTTCTTATTTTTTTAAAAAAGAAAGAAAAAACTTATGAATTTCAAATATTACCCTAATTTTGACAATGTCTCCCCAATAAATTTGAGACTCCGCTTACAGCAGACACTCAAAAATGCAGTTTTGGGCTTGACTGCAAAAAAATAAAAAAAATAAAAAATAAATAAATAAATAGATAATAAAAAATATTAGAGAAAATAAATAGTGTAAATAAATAAGCAACTCACTCACCCGGTGTAGAGGACGCGGCGTTCCTGAAATGTGGAAAGAGAGGATTAAGTTATATAAGAAACAATAAATAGATAAATTGAAAGAAAAAGAAAAAAGAAAACACATACTCCTATCAAATAAAGAGTAGAAAAATGAGTGACTGGTTTCAAAATGCAATGCATGTTTGTCAAACATCTAGCAGTAGAGTAGTTTAGTGGCACTAAGGGTCCTTTTATGATGGATTTCTTAGGAAAAGGCCACCGTAACAAATGAATATGAGCTACAAATTTCGCCATGTCAGCTATTCTTTATTTTAGAAATATATACATTAGATAATGTTAAAAACGGAATTAAAAATAGGTAGAGGAAGACTTTTTGTAGAGAGAGAAAAAGAAAGGGAGATAGCTCTGACTCCCACTGCTTCTACCGGAACCAAAACCGGCGAAATGCCCTTGTTCCTCCCTGCTGCCCACCCCTTGTCAAACCTACAGACAACAAATTTCAACTATGGCGGTGCTCTATCACATGCTCCACATGAACGCAACCAGGGTATGCTCGACATTTCCGCTACGGATCTCTTCCTATTTGCTCAGTTGTTGTTCACTCCGGCCACAAACCTAGGTAAGTATCATCTCTTCCTCTCCTAAATTATGTATATATTAGTTATAATATGCCCATATTCACCTAAACTTTACAATTGCTCAATTGAAGTTGGTAATCGAAATCTTCCAACCCTAATAGGTGCCCTCGACTTTTATCCATTTGGGTATCTCTGTTTTCTCAATTTTGCAACTGGGTTTTAGTTATTTTGATCTTTGCAAGTTCTATCAGAAGTGAAAGAATTGATTTTTGTTGAGTTTTCAACATTTTTCAGTTGAATGGCTCGGTACCGAATTTCCAATTTATTTGGTATTTATTTTGTGGATGTATCATTGTGTTTTTGTGTATGTGTTCAGTGTTCGACCATATCAGTACACTGCTGCTCTCTCCACAATACCTTCAATCCACCAACACCCATTTCTTTTCTGAAGCCAAACAAAAAGAAATTTAATTTGGGTCAAATTCATTTCCCTCTAAATTCAAATTCATTTCCTACCTTCAAATGTCAAGTTCATGTTGGATAAGAAGATATTTACAATTGCCCAAAACAAGGTGTTTTTTGTAATGGGTATTTTTCAATTCGTATGATTATGAAGTTCTCTACATTTTGGATTATATATGTGATTAATTGTGATTTAATTTGTTGTTGTTATGGTTTTGGGTAGGTTTTGATTGCATTAGGACTATCAGCAACTATTGGGCAATCAACAAAGCCATTTACTTCAGTTTTGTTGTATGGTAAAACTTTTGATTTAAGAGTTATGATCCAAGCTGGTGGCTTTCCTTCTACACATTCATCTGTAAGCCCATGCTTTACTTTTTTTTTTTGGTGTTTGCACCCGGTTCACCCTTCGGGCTACATCCGGATCGAGGCTAAGTTCGGGGTGGTTAGGTTTCATTCCTCTCCCAAGGGTGTTGCGGGGATTCGAACACAGGTCGTCCTACCAAAGCCAGTCTCCATCACCACAGGTCTGTCTCTTAATTTGTTGTAGTGCTTAATGATTTAAATTATGTGGTGTGTTGTGCTGTGGTGTATGTCGTCAGTGGAGTTGAGATGTCTATGTGTTAAAATGCTTGTTATTGGACTTTGGACTGTATGATTTGACGCTTACTAGTGTTAGGTACAACACATAGGTTTCCCTCTATGCTGGGAAACAGGAAAACGAAGATGCTCATGATAGAGGTAAAGCCTTGACTATGAGTAAGTTGTTCATAATTTATAATCAATTTATGGCCTAAGGGTTCAGAGCTTACTAATTTGCTCATGCTAGTTTATTTATTTTAATCCAAATGATTCTTTTGGTTTGATGCTTTATACTTATCATTGAAGTGCAATTGTTGTTGACCTTTGCTGTTTATGCCGATGCTTTATGCTTTAATCCAAACTACTGGTGTAGATGAGTGACAAGCCTAGGAACAACGCAAATTCCATTATACACACGCCACCACTATACGCATGGTGCGCTCAGCGCAATGAACCTTTAGTTCATTCGCAATGAACATCACAGAACTGGAGCTTTTTTTTCCTTTGTAATCCTCATCAATGAACAATATTTTATATACAATGAACATCGACAAATGGCCCCAGATTTTTTTCTCTCTCATCAATATTTTGAATTCTTTTGCCCAAAATTTTCCCGCTTCTTTTCACAACCATCTATTTTCTCCTTAAAAAATTGTTCATTTTAAATGTCCAAGATGCTCATTTTATTCATATCAAATGTTCATTGTAAAATCAAATAAAATTTCAGTTACAAGTTACTTACAAGCTACAATTAAAGTACGTTCATTTTGCTTATGGTAGATGTTTATTTAGTGATTATATAGAATCTTCATTATAAAATCAAATTATTTTCGAATAAGTGTTAATTTCAATTTGTTTGAACAATTTTTTTTTACATAATCATAATGTTCATTTGTTTGAACAAGATGTTCATTTGTTGATAACCAATGTTCATTGTAATGAACTTTAAAAAAATATTAGTTTCATTTCATTGGAACATGTCTTTTTTAACATACACCCGATATTTATTATGTGTATTAAAGATGTTCATTTTATCCACAACCAATGTTCATTGTAAAATCAACGTTAATAAAAAATGGTTCCCAATCAACATAGACATATTTTTTTTAACATAATACTAATGTTTTTAAGTTGTTCCTTTATTTACATCAAATATTCATTGTACAATATAATAAACAAGGGAAATGAGTTAACTTTGAATGAACACCTGGTGGGCCAAAAATAAACTGTGCTATGGCAATAAATGAACATATGGTTAATTACATTTTGAAATCATTATCCAAAAATATTCTCTCTGTTTAATTAGGCAAAGCTAATGAACATCTTGTTTTAGGCAAATGAACAAATTAGGATATATAATGAACATATGGTAATAGAACAATGAACAATAGTTCAATGATCATATATGATTTTAAAATAAACATAAAAAATTAATGAAAAAACAAGAATTACATAAAAATTAATGAAAAAATTAATAAATAACCATAAATTAATGAATTACATTAAAACACTTAGTTTCCTTTTTTCAAGAATGACGCTTCTTCTTCATCACTTTGATTCTCTTCAACTTTTTCATCATCACCAATGGCGCTTCTTCTTCAGCATTTTGTTTCCTATTTTTCAAGAAAATAAACATAAATTAATGAATTACATAAAAACACATAGTTTAACATAAAAAAATTGTTATAAATAAATAAATAAAATGACAGAGGTTCATTAAAAACAAACCAATTATAAGGTTCATCGGAAAAAAAACTGTCATAGGTTCATCCTAAAAAAATGAATGAATTACCAAAAACCTAATTAGGTTCATTCTAGAACTAAAATAGGTTTATCCTAAAACAGATACAGGTTCATCCAAAAATTAACAATGAATAATGGACCAAAAATTAACATAATGAACCAAAAATTAACATAAAATGAATAATGAACAATATATACAAAAGCAATGAATAATATATACAAAATTACCTAAAAAATGAAATTTTATTTTCAAAAAACTGATATAGGTTCATCCTAAAACTGGCATAGTTTATCGTAAAACAGTGATAGGTTCATCGTAAAAAGTAAAAGGTTCATTCAACATAAAATTTAGAAGGTTCATTGATTATTTTTTAAAAATACCAATAAATTCACCAAAAAAATTACCAATAATTACGAAAAAATACCAAAAAGTTCACCAAAAAAAATACCAACAAAAAAAAAACAAAAATTAACAATATATACGAATTACCTAAAAAAAAAGTTTATTTCCAAAAACTGGCATAGGTTCATCCTAAAAAACTACAAGGTTCATCCAAAATAAAATTTAGAAGGTTTATTCTAAAACTGACATAGGTTCATTAATTTTTACAAAAATAAACCAAAAAAGTTTACCAATAATTACGAAAAAATTACCAAAAAACAGATTACAAAAAAACGCCAAAAATTACCACAACAAACATTACCCAAAAAAAATTACCAAAAAAACAAAAGTTTAATCTTCAAAACAATTTTAGGGTTCATCGATTTTAGTCTTGAAAAAACTGTTGTGATGACTAAGGTTCATCAAAAAACTAGAAGGTTCATTTTTAGTTTTTGAAAATTAGAATGTTCATTTTAGTTTTTGAAAAAAATTATCAAAATGAAGAAGGTTCATCCAAAAAAATGAACTCGATTCATCCAAAAAAACTTAGAGGTTCATCGTTTTTAATAATATTACCAAAATTTACCAACAAAATTTACCAAAAGTAATTCATCGTTTTTAAAATAATATTACCAAAAATAATTACCAAAAGTATCAAAATTTACCAAAAAAAAAGGTTCAAAAGAAATACCAAAAGTAACGAAAATAATTACCAAAAAATGAAATTATAGTCTTCTAAAAAATTATAGGGTTCATCGATTTTAGTTTAAGGTTCATTTTTAATTTTTCCTATTAGTGTTCATCCAAAGAAAATACCAAAAAGAAGAAGGTTCACCCAAAAAAATATTGAACTTAGTTCATCCAAAAACTGAGAGGTTCATCAGCAAAAAACCACAAATTACGAAAATAATTACCAAAAAAATTGTAACTTTAGTGTTCAAAACTTACATTGTGGTTGTGGATGAATAATATTGAGTGGGATTGCATTTGGAATGCCTTGTTCATTTGAAGACTTGCTTGAAACATTGAGTTCATCCCGGATGTCCATTGGCGTTAAAGTGAGTTGTTTTGGGAGGCAAAAATAAGGTGAGAGGAAATGGCTAGGAAAAATAGCGAGCTAAAAATGAGAGAGATTTGAAGAAAAATGGTGAAAATGGCGAGTAAAAATTGAAGGAGAATGAGGATGAAGGTGAGCAATTTTTAGGGAGAGAGATTGAAGGAGGAGAGAGAAAGTTAGTTTTGTGTGAGGAGAGAAATAATGAAAGAGAGGAGATTTATTGGAAAGGTGAAAAGTTTTTGGTTATCTAAAAAAAACTGACAGAGGAGAGAGAATAAGACGTGTTTTCAGTGTTCATTACAAATAAACTGAAAGTTCATTACATATGAACTGAAAATTCATTACATAAGAACTGAAGGTTCATTACATAAGAACTGAAGGTTTGGTTATTTTTAAAAAATAAAACTGATTTACCGTGTTCATTAGAAAGAACTGGAGGTTCATCTGAGCGCACCAAGAACATGGTGCAAGCGTGTGCACCATATACTTATTGTAGGAACAAGATTGATATAGGATTATATCATGTGAAGACTTAAATCAGACACATTTTAGCTCAGAGTATTATATGGGTCTTAGTGCTAGACAAAATTGGAGGCAGGGGATTTAGACAGAATCGGTCCTAATTCAGGCACCCTAATGTTTCTACTTGACTGATTTAGGCAACCCATAAAAAGAGAAGGGATTTGAACAGGCTTGCTCTATCTTCAACATTAGCATGTCGACCTGGAATTTAGATAAATTCAAGCAGTCAGAAAGTCAATAGAAGGCTCTTCTGTTCAGTTGCAACAAAATCGTTGGCGAAGCAAGCTGAACATGGAGGGTCCAAAAGAAATTTTCTTGAAAGACTACAAGAAGCTTGATTACTCTTTCGATACTGTATGTACCTATCCATATTTTGGTGGTTGTTGTAATGTTCTATTGGTTTTAGACTGATTGAATTTTATTTTCAGTGGATTATTACAGTGACAAATGACTAATCTGTTGTTGCAGGTGGATTTGAAATTTTTGTTGGATGAAGATAAGACCCTTCTTTGCATTTAGTTTCGTTGTACTTTAGTTTCTACTATTGGTCCAACCTTGAGATAAGGGACCTTAGTGTTTCCTTGTATCTGGTTCAAAAAATATGTTAAAAATGGAAATATTCTTAATCTATGTTTATACTGCTTTTTTTATTTATTTTTCTTAATTGAATCTAAAATTTGTGCAGCATTCCCACGATTAAATCTCAAATTTCGGTTCCATGCATGAGTTTTAGTGCAGTTGGCAGAGCATAGTGATGGTTTTCAACTCGGGAAAGGATATAATTGCCAATTAAAAAGATTCAACTTCGCACATTAGATGTCAATCTTGCATTTTGGACAGCACCGTAACATTTTTGGTTATATACATAGTAGTTACATTGAAATAGCTCTTGGCTATGACCAGAATCATATTCGAACATTGCCAACTTTGTGTTGATTGTTTATGTTAATATAGAAAATTTTGGGATAGTGGAGCACAAAAGCCCTAGTTAATTAATTCAGTTAATTAGTATGTTTAGTTTGTTATGCAATGTGTTACTAAACATGAGACATAATATTACCATCATCTAAAAAAGGTATTTTTTAGTTTATTATTTTCTTGTAAGCCTTATTTAAGGTCTTGATTATCATTTGTTCTTTTGCTTCTAATTAGTTTAGTGTTTTCACATATACTTTTTAAAGTTACAAATACCGGTATAAAAACAAAAATAAGATCGATTATATATATCATCCCATAACTGAGTTTATGTATATGTAATGGCCTAGGTTGCTTATAGCAATTGCCATTTAGCAAATCTGTTTTTAATTTTAAAGTAAAAATTATGTCTTGAATTTATAATTGGAATTTTATCGCCATATTAATTGCATTTTCCACTAAATACACAGTTACAATGATTTGAAATATTAATTTTCTCATGCTGTTTAGATTTGATTTTATCACGCACACAATTTTCTTAATATATTGGTTTGTTACTTTGTTATTCGGTTCCTAATATATTGTGTCATGTACCCTAGTTTTGTTGTACTTTAGTTTCTAGTATCGGTCTAGATCTGATATAGGGGGCTTAGTCTTCCTTGTATCTGGTTCAAAAACAACGTTAAAAACGGAATTATTGTTAATTTATGTTTATACTGATTTTTTTATTATATAAAATTATTAATCAAATTTATATAGCATAAGGTACCGGTGTTTGACTAAGATCGGTTCCTTTATTAAATTTATGAAACCGGTCCACTATCAAGTGTCCTACCCTAGGAGACCTAAGATGTAAACTGGTCATGACACGGTTTCCCAGCCCTATTTAAACCAGTTTGATATTTTTAGATATTCCTTGATATGAGAACAAAATCTTTTTGGAATTATTATAGCCTCCAACCTAGATATTCTTTCTAGATGTTACATATAAGGGTTTTAGGCATAGCCAAACATATAAAATTAAATATGTTAAACTTCTAAATTTTGATCAAATATAAGCTAAACCAATAAATAGTATTCTCATGTTTATTATTTTCAAATTTATTGCAACCTTTTTATACATATGTATCTTTTAAAAATTTCTTCACTTTAGGGAAGACTCATTAATAAGTGAAAAAACTGACTCGAATTACTATATCCTCCAACTAACTTTTTCTTTTTAGATATTCTTTTTGGCCATTATATGTATGGGTTTTAGGTATTGACAAGCATATAAAAGTAAACATGTTGAACTTCTAAATTTTGATCAAATATAAGCTGAACTAAAAAGAGTATTCCCATATCTATTATTTCCAAATTTATTACAACCTATTTATACATATGTGTTAATGTGATTTTATTTGAAAAAAGTCTTCACTTTAAGCAAGACTCATTCACAAGTAGGAGTTTTAGACATTGCCAAGCATATAAAAGTAAACATGTTGAACTTCTAAATTTTGATCAAATATAAGCTGAACCAAAAAGAGTATTCCCATTTCTATTATTTCAAAATTTATTACAACCTATTTATACATATGTGTTAGTGTGATTTTATTTAAAAAAAAGTCTTCACTTTAAGCAAGACTCATTCGCAATTACATATAGGGGTTTTAGGCATCGCCAAGCATATGTTGAACTTCTAAATTTTGATCAAATATAAGCTGAACCAAAAAGAGTATTCCCATATATATTATTTCCAAATTTATTACAACCTATTTATACATATGTGTTGGTGTGATTTTATTCAAAAAAAGTCTTCACTTTAAGCAAGACTCATTTGCTATTACATATAGGGGTTTTATGCATTGCAAAGCATATAAAAGTAAACATATTGAACTTCTAAATTTTGATCAAATATAAGTTGAAACAATAAATAGTATGCCCATGTTTATTATTTTCAAATTAATGGCAAACTATTTATATGTATGTGTTAGTGTGATTTTTTAAAAAGAATTTTCTTCACTTTAGGCAAGACTCATTAATAGGAGAATAAAATCGGTTTCTTTTTACGAAAATTCTACGGTGAACGTCGTGTACCGCTATGTACCACTATCCGGTAAACGACATGTACCTCTATGTTATGTACCACAATAACTAACTCATCGAAAATTCTACAGTAAATGTCGTGTACCGTTATGTATCGTTGTTCGTTAATTGACGTGTACCGCTATGTATTACTATTCAAATTTTTTTTTTATCAATAACTCACTTCTATAAATAAATTTTTAAAAGATTATACTTAATAACGCTAACATTTTACGCAAACAAGATCAACTTACTGTGAAGCCAAGCGTTTAGAGCATGATGTTATCAGATAATTACGATAACACCATGAAAGGTCAATTTGAAAATCTTTTAAAGTACAGGGTTTAGAGCATCAAATTTTTAACAGCAGTTGATAACTAAGCTAGAAAGCCTTTTTATTTTTTGAAGTCAAAATCTCTACAAACAAACCAAAAAATGGAAAGGCAAACCATTTATAGAACTGAATCCAGAAGCAGTATAAATGTATAACTTGCTTTGTTTTGAACACCCACTTAGCAAAAACAACAGGTTACGCAAAAAATGAAAATTCATCCAGAAATATATCATTTAACAAAAAAAAGCACCTTTCAATTTATTTAGAACATGATTTAACAATCAATTTGGGAATTAAATACTCAACCCTAATTAGTGAAAGTTGAAATAATAACTTATATGTAATTACGTACTCCACATCGATTATTGCTGGGCTGGCCCAAGTAAAGAAGCTACCTTCTTTTCTTTTTCTTTTCTTTTTTGAAGGGAGCTACCTATTTACTACTTCACATTGGGCCTAAATTATTAAGTTAATCAAGACCTATGTAATTACGTACTCCACATCTATCACTGCTGGGCTGGCCCAAGGAAAGATGCTACCTATTTACTTTACATTATTATGCATGCTTAGCTTAGCGCAGTCCCTTTAAATTTATGGTCAGGTTTGGGTTGGTTAGAGTACAATACAGGGGCTGCAAATTAAACAGTTAGTTAGTTAGTTCTAATATATATATATTAGTCTTATATGCACAAATTTAAATAATTAATGAAAAAACATTTACCTTATTTTTTGATTTGGTTGTTGCAATTGAGATTGAATTCCACTGGAGATTGAAAATTCCACCCATTAAAGAATACTTCCTGCCATTTTTGTTAAGATGATGAGTTCCAAAGATAATACTGCTTGCTTTTGTTCTCCACGTTAAGAAGCATTTTAAATTTTGGAGAAGATAAACTGATGCAGTTTAATGAGTGCTCCCCACCTCTCTTGCTATAATCGTGGGAACGGTGATAAACCGATTCAGTTTAATGAGGCTCCCCACCTCTCTTGCTACAATTGTGGGAACGGTTATACATTGATTAAGTTATTTTTTTAAATATTTTTTTTTCCCTCTCCCATTCGGTTGAAAACAATGTGGTGTTGTTTATTTTTTTCTTTTTCTTTTTCTATTTTTGGTGTCCTCCACCTGTTGGCTTATATAATACTAGCCTTATATGCACGCGATGCGCGCGAAAAAATGTATAAAGTTAAACTAATTGCATAATTACATTTCACTAAATAGCTAATTAATAATGGAAGTGAGAATAGGAAAAAAAAAATCGAAAACCAATTTATGTTTGACCGTCTTTGTTAGGCAAATATATGTAATTAGGCAAGTGTATGCCAAATGGAAGAAGAAATCTCATATAAGTTTGTGAGAAAACCACTCTAGATTAAGAACCCCCCTGGTCTTCCTAATGTACAACTTTTTCCTCAGTAACTTTGCCTCCAACAAAGTAAAAATCTTGTATTATCTTCTTTTGATAATCTACGTTGCGCTGTTATAGTGCCATTGTATTCTGAAGTTGAGTGCAGATGACATTGCTGCAAAATATTTAATATATTAGCCAAATTTCAGTAATTAACATTGACTAAGTGTAATTAATTTTTGTTTTGAATATAGTATTATACCTTAAAAAGAGAGGCTGCATTTTCATGAATGAAGTCAGTAGCTCCTTCAATGTAACAATCATTATAGAAATGTCTCCCATGTTCATCTAGAAGTGTATCTTGATTTTATAATTCTGCATGCGTTACTCTTAAGGCTATTGCTTTCTTCCCCTTACCATATGTATTCTGCAAAAATAAAACCATGATTATTAATAATTTTAAGCATATACTAAAAAATTAAATTAATCTTCCTCCAATTAATCCCAACCAAACTGTTTGTACTCTGTACACTCATCTGCATTCTCATGGAACTCATATGACCCACCTTCAGATTAATTCTCTTTTGTTTCTTTAATTGTAAGGAGGGACCCATCAAATATTTTTCTACATTTTCCCACAACATAAAGATAAGCAAACTTTCATGCCATTGAAACTTCCAACCTACCATGTCACAAACTGTGAATTACCACTGCCCTCTTCCTCCATTGGTGCAGGAAGGTTAAGATCAATCAACTGAGGTTGCTTCGACTTGGGTTCCGATTGTGGGGCCCGCTCGATTCTCGACCTCGTCTCCAGGTAAGGAAGAGGAAGGAGGAAAGAGGGAGAAATAAAGATATAAAGCAACCGCCACTTTTTTAAGTGAATGAAAGATAGAAGTGAGTGTGGTGTCTGGTGTGAGGAAATGAAGACGTGGGGAAATGGAAGGGAAGGTGGTGGTCTCTGGTCAAGATTGTTCCCCTATTTTTAAGCAATTTTTACGGTAGCAGTTCTTTGTTCTTTTTTGTTTTTCTTCCACTCATCGTTTTTTTTTCTTTTTGAATATTTTTGAAAATTATTGTATTTTTTTTTATTTTCCCTTCCTTTTCAATTTAAACAATTACCATTATAGGAGTTGTTGAGCGAAACGTGTGGTATATTATTTTTTTCTTTTTTTTTCTTTTTATATTTTTGGTGTCCCCTGGTGTTCCTTTATATAATACTAGTTTTATATGCACGCGATGCGCAACGGTTAAAAATTTAATTAGTAAAGTGATTGATTATTTAATTAATGAAGCATTTAAGATTTATTTATTTTTGAATTTTGGTGTTCACCCCTCACCTTCCCTTATATAATAGAGATAGCCTTTCCCCTCAAAAAAATATATATATATAGAGATATATATGCACGCAATGCGCACAACGGTCAAAAAATATTTAATAAGGTGAATAATTATCTAACTAATAAAGCGTTTAAGATATTGATTTTTGGTGTCCACCCCCAATAGAGATATATGCACGCGATGCGTGCAACGGTAAGAAACTTAAGAGATTAGTTATCTAATTAAAAAAGCGTTTAAGATATTTTTTTTGGTGTCCATTCCCACCTTTTCCCTTATATAATAGAGATAGTCCACTTCAAAAAAAATATAATAGCGATATTTAAAAAAAATTAATTTTATATATGAACTGAAAATTTAATAACCTAACCAAACTCCAAATTTTTCTTGAAAACTCATACCTTTGAAAGGTCTCTTTAGTTCCCTAAAAAAGGGGTTTATCTAAGAAATAATGTTTTCCAAAATATAAGAACTAATGTTTTCTTGGAATGAAGCCACCATTTGGGTAGTGATTTGGTGCTGCTGCATTTCCTAATATGAGTATACAAACGTATTTGCTTCGTTCCATTGTGGCAATTTCTCTTAGCATTATAAGTTAAGGACATTCACATTACATGTTTACATAATTAAGTAAGCCTATAATTTCTTACATCAAAATTTAGAGTTCAATACAAATAAACATTTTTTGATTGAACATTTAAATTGGTAAACCATAGATAGCATCATATAAATTAATTAACATGTAGTACCAAATTGTAGAATTTTTTTTCCCAATGTACCGTGATTCAACAAAAAAATTCATAGTCTATCGTCCCGCTAATTGAATTAGCGAGATGCAACCAAAGTCCTTAATTGGTGAAGCCGCTACTTGAATCAGCAACTTTTGAAAGCAGCAACTTGAGTCAACTACAACAATTCCACCCCTATTATTAAGTTAGTTTTAAAAAGTTTTAGAGGCTGTACGAAGCTTACTCAAACTGAACTATCAACATATTCTCCAATTGCTTCATAACTCTGTTTCGAGAGAATGAGAGAAAATCAATTAAAAAGTTATCATCAAAAAATAAATTCATCCTAGAGGAAACCCATAACAAAAAAAACCACATTACAATAGTAGAAAATCATATATAAAGTCATGGGTAAGAAAATCAATTACTCACATAAAGCAATTGTAATTAACTATCTGCAAATCTAATGAAATTAACTGCCATGAAATCATATCATATAAATATTGGACCAAAAAATCATATCAGATGAAAAGCATACTGTTTTATGAGAGATGTTTTGTCGACACTGCAAATCAAGAGCAAACAAAATCACTCTAAAAAAAATCAAGACAATATTAAAATTAAATTAAAAAAATTAGGATAATGAAAAGTATAATGATTCATCAGACATATTTTGTCGACGGTGCAAATCAAGAGCAAATAAAATCCCTGTAGAATAAAAAATCAACAATTAGACAAAAACATTCAAAAACGATACAAAAATTAGGATATAATTATATAAGAATCAAAATTGAAACAAAAAATGAAGAGAAAAAAAGAATAACGATCTTGGTTTTTGAAGAAATGGAAGAGGAAGGAGGAAAGAGGGAAGAAGGAAGAAGGGAGTAGAAAGAGAGAAAATTGAAAAGCAAAATCACGGTTTAAAGAAATTACAATGCAATAACCACCAAAATAAAATAACCACCCACTCACCCTCAAAAAAAAAAACTACCCACTCTGAATTTTTAGTCACATCTTCATATATTAGTTATTTCATTTTAATTATATTTTGATATAATTTTAAGTCAATTAATAGTAGTAGTTAGGATGTTTTTTATTTCTTTTTATTTCTTTTTTTATTTTTGGTGTCCCCCACCCGTTGCTTTATATAATAGATATATATATATATCTATACTGTAAGGGAAGAGGGGTGGGACACCAAACTTATTGGATTGCCCATTTTACCCTTACCCTTTATTATTAAAAAAACAAAACCCACCCACGTACTCCCTCCTCACCCCACACCCCACCTTTTAATTAAAAAAAAATAACTAAACTATCTAATAACTAACCCCCCACACCACAGGTAAACAATAACTAAAATATCTAATAATTAACCCCCCACACCCCACACCCCACGTTTAATTAATTACAGTATAGAGATATAAACTGCTACCCATCATATCAAATTCCACGCTTTCTCTCTCCTCTCATTCTTCTCCCCTTACCCTCTTTGCTAACTGTTACTTCTTCCTTTCTTTCCCCATCTCTTTTATCTTCTTCTAATTTCTCTTCAAATTTCATATTTCCCATATTATTAGATCTTCCATTAAAGTATTGTTCTTCAATTTAACAACCCAGATTTACTCTAATCTCATCAATTTATCAACTTTCATTTAGTTAGAAGATGATTGCAGTGGTTTGACTCTCTACTTCAATGGCACAGTGAATAGTTTCTTCGATTTAGTCGGTATACTTCATTAATTTGTTCAATTCCTTCATTTTTGATGTTAAATTCTTGATTTTGTAAGTGGGTTTTAGTTTATTTTTTGTGGGTTGTGTTTATTTTTTGTGGGTTTTGTTTATTTTTTGTGGGTTTTGTATTATGCATGAGATTTAATAGTGTAAAGAGACAATCTAAAGTTTCCATTTTTGTTGTTTATTACAGATTAATTGTTGTTATTGTGGTGGGTGTTTGGTTTAATTAAAAATGAGGCTTTTCGTTTCTCTCTCTTTATTCATTCCTCTGCCCTCTTCCATCTTTCCTCCTTCATCTTCCTCTATTTGCCCAATTCAAAAGAAATTGATTAGAACTTGGTTTTTAAGCATTACTGATTGATTACTGAGTTGTTGTTGTTCGTTGGTCGTAGGTTGTGCACGGTAGATCGTCGTGAAATCACGCGCTGGTGACGCCACATGTGGTGGTCCGATGAGGTAAGGCTTTTTTTTACCAAAAAAATATTTTAAGGATTTGTCCAAATAAAATTTCAGATTAATGAAGTTTTGATGCTTCTAAACTCTTGAGTTTGTTTATGGATTAAGGATGAATTGTTATTTTATTTTTGTTTTTCTAAGAGTTTGTTAACTGAAAATGAATTGGTGTTCTGAGTCAGGGTTTTATGAGTCAGTTTCTTGAGTGCTTAGGAGGGAACTGCCCAATTTGAGTGCTATGGAGGGTGAGGGAGGGGGTTTCTCTACGGGAGGGGGTGGTGGGATAGGTGGTGGGGGGATGATTTTGGGGTTTTATTTTATTTTTTCATTACCATTAAATTACCTTTCACATACTTGCGCGCATCGCGTGCATACAATTTTTAAGCATAAAAACTGATTTCACACACGTTCTTTTCAACCATCTCCTACAATTAAGGTAGTAAATTTCATTTTACAATTTTTAAGCAAAAAAACTGTTCACGTTTCCAATACAGTTTTGCTAACTGTTCATAAATCTCCTTTCTCTTTTCCCTAACTCCAAAACTTCTGACTTCTTCCTTTGCTAACATCCTTCCATTATCAGCCAAGTTATCTCTTTCATTAACTATAATAGCGTACAACAAGAGGATCAAGAGAAGCAATACCAGGTAATTGTGTTTCTTGATCCGAATAGACATTTTTGAAGAAAAACAATCATTTTTTTTGACACGAAAATGATTTTTATTTAGGGTACATTTGACAGCACCGTAATTCAACCAAGAGGAGAAAATAGGGCATTTTCGACTTCAACCAACTAATCAGTAAATAAGGTAAGTGGATTTTCTTAACTTTCTGATTGATCCTCATTTCACATATTAGAATTTACAAATCAGGGATTATGCACACTGATTGGATGCAGATTGAAACAGACTAATTAGGTTCAAGAATTAATTAATGCTTACCAAGTGTTTGAATTCTGCTAATTAGTCATTCAATGTAAATAGTATATGTTTTACCATTAAGGAGAAATCCATGGTGTTGTTTTACAAGATTCAGCAACACCATATATATTTAAAAAGGAATTTGATTTGGTACCATAAACTAAGAAAAGGAATTTCTTTGAATAATAACGTAGCTTTACCATTTCGGAGGGCTGCCCAATTCCTATCAGATAGATAGGCGATTTGGCATCTATCAATTTATTCGTAGTATATTTATAGGAACATGTAGTATATTTTATAAATAATGTAGTATATTTAATCAAAGTTTAAGGTAGTATATTTTCTTAATAAATTTAGAACTTACTGAACATGTAGTATATATATAGAAAATGTAGTATACTTATAGAAAATCATAGTATAATTGTATCTGATAGATGTTTAGTTCACATCTATCAGATATGAACTAAGCTTTTCTCACCATTTCGGGGATCGAAGGAAAAATTTGGGGATTCAAAATCATGAGCCTTCTTGTTCAATAAAATGCGCCATTTTAAAGTTAAAATTTGTAAAGCCAGAAAATCCAATGGCCGAAAATTTAGATTTCTTGCAATTTTAGTGGGGAGCTAATTTGGAATCATATGATAGAAGATTTAAGAAACCATCAAAGAAATTTGAAAATTATGGTGTATGATTGGGTGAAAGATAATACAAACTATGAAGTAATTAGTATTTGGTTTTGTGGTTCCATTTGTATCTGGCGTGATTTTAATTAATTATTAGGCCTCATTAACTTATGAACTTAATTTAATGATTCAGTTGTTGCAGGTCGATTGGGCGAAGGAATGCATGTGGTTAGGCCAGCACAATGAAAGCAAATTAAACAAGTGAAAAAGGACTATTTTAGATATTTATTTATTTTCTTTGTTATTGCATTTCTGCCAGACGTTTTTCTTTTACAACATTTAGTGAACTTTTTTTTACAAATTGATTCATGTTACTAGATATAGTTATGCAATAAATTAGTTTTTTTATATACTTTGGCACGCATTGCGTGCATATAAAGCTAGTAACTGCTATACTATATATATATAAATATATAATATATATATATATATATATATATATATATATTATATAAGCCAACGGGTGGGGGACACCAAAAATAGAAAAAGAAAAAAAAGAAATAAAAAACATCCTAACTGCTACTAATAAAAATGACTAAAAAAAAGCAAATAAAAAACTTAAATAAATAAAATCCTCTACTAACCCATGTTCAATAACAAAAAAAATTAATTTGAAAATAATATTTTGCTCCTTAATTTTAGTAACTGCTATACTAAATTTTTGCAATTCTCTCTAACAAGTAACAAGTTACGTTGATAGTTAACAATACTCTCCATATCTCTATTAATCAATCTATCTCTCTTTGTTCTGGACTCTCTCTCTTAAACCAATTGCAGTGAAATTTAAATGTTCATTGATGGGAAATGCAATGTTGTCGTTACTTCACTCTCTCATGTTCAACAAATCAACAAAGGTTGTTTAACGGTTGTTGTTATCAACGGCGACCACTTCTTGCCTACGACCACCCATTTCCGCCGACGTACAATTGGTGACTGGATGATTAATTCAGGTCAAGTTTTTTCGTTGGTTTCTTTCTTCACATGTAGATGTAATCATATGTAGAGACTTTGTATAAGAGGTGGTTTTGCATTTAGAAATTGCATTGCTGTAGAATTCTAAGTGTTGGATTAAGGCTTTTGTTAGGCATAACATTAGATCGTAAAAGTCAATTTTGCTAGGCCTTTTCACTTGGATATTGTTTACCACTTTATACAATTGGCTGCTCTATTAGCACAATTATCTCATAGATCATATGATTTCTGCTTACCCATATTTTGCTCCTGTAATTGGTTTGCATTGATGGTTTTATTGTCATTGTTATGTTGGTCTACTTTTTCAGTTGCAGCAAGACCAAACGCAAATATAAAAACGAGAGCAGTGAGTTATGAAGGGATGGGAGCCTAAACCATGTTCTTTCAATTCATGATAATGGTGATTGTCTTCTTAATTTTTTCATCAAACGAGAGTAGCGAATATTGAACTTATCCCATTGATTATATGTGATATTTGGAGCAATTAGATAGGGAAAAAGCGAAGATGGTGAAAGTCATTTTTACAGTGGAGGATTTACGAGAAAGGCTTCTATGACTCTGATTTTTTAAAGTATGAACAAACTTTCATTATTTGAAGATTTTGATATATTTTTTTCCAATAAAATATTTTTTCCTAATAAAATATTTTTGCCTAATTGCATTACGAAAATCACTATTTATTAGGAGATAGGAAATATCAATTGTTTTTAATTTCCTAATAGACGGAAAGTGTGACAATAGTTTCTTTTAGGTGGGATCTATGATGTTAATGAAATCACAACAAAAATTAAACTATAAACCATTATTGTGATTCGCTACATTTTCACATTCATCTTCATGTAGTCACCCGTCTTTTACCAAGTGTTAATTTTTGTATTTGTTTTCAAGAGAATCATATGTTCGACATATACAGAATTAAAGTCATTTGTATTAAGATGTTCATCTCTTATAGATGGCTTTTAATGAATATGATAAACCTGCTTTTTTACGGGAATAACTCAATTAATAAAATTGAAGATAACATTCAAAACTAATTTGGCGCACACATCGTGTGCATATAAAACTAGTCTATTCTATAAGCGAAGAGGTGGGGGACACCAAAAATTACTATTAATTTTTTTCTTTAATTTCTATTTTAGTGGAACAACTCTCCCTCCTCAGTCCTCATAACTAACTATTTAAATTTTTTATTTAAAAAAAAATGCAAAACACCCTAAACAAACAAAATTTTATATGACTTTGCATGCATCGCGTGCATATAGGGCTAGTATATATATATATATATATATATATTTTCTATAAGCGAAGAGGAGGGGACACCAAAAATTACTATTAATTTTTTTCTTTAATTTCTATTTTAGTGGAACAACTCTCCCTCCTCAGTCCTCATAACTAACTATTCAAATTTTTATTTAAAAAAAAAATGCAAAACACCCTAAACAAACAAAATTTTATATGACTTTGCATGCATCGCGTGCATATAGGGCTAGTATATATATATATAGGGGGATGGATCCATTGAAAACCAACCTTACGCTGAAAACTGAAAACAGGGTATAGTTTTGTAATATAGGGGTACATATAAATAAAGTAGGGGTACATTTAAGAAAAAAGGGGTACGCGTGCTTTTTCAGTCATCTGGCAAAATTGAAGTTGTCGGTATTTACAGAACTGCCATTAATGACGCGGGAGCAATGTGGAACGTTGGATTAAAGCTCCAACGGCTCAGATTTGGTTTTTAGGTTAAAAACGTTTTCACATGATCCATTCCCTATATATATATATATATATATATATATATATATATATATATATATATATATATATATATATATATATATATATATATATATACTCCACTTTATTAATGCTTTTGATTTTCAGAAAATCATGATCGAGTAATTAATTAATGGTCATGGGAGTTTGATTGCCTTAAAGTCCTAATTAATGAATTACTTACTCCATCCGTAGTTAATTGATAAAGCATGGCTTCTTACTCTCAGCAACAGCCTCGGATTTATCGTCATCTTCATCTCCTTCTTCCTCCTTGTAATCCTCCTGCAACAGAATCACATACATACATACATACATTAAAAAACAAATTAAACCTAATTTCAGAAGAAAAAAAATAGTGTACTTGTTTGTTAGAGTGAGAATCAGAATCGGAATGAAAATCAGTGTCATTAGTGGTAGTGGGAAGTGAAGGAGGTTGTTGTTTGAGGCGGAGGTTGTGGATTTTGTGGTCGACGGAGGTGGTGTTGCGGCGGGCGTGTTCTTCGGCGACGGCTTCTGAGTAAGCGGTGAAGTCCCATGGTTGTACGGCTTCGGAGTTCGACCCGACTTCGTGTTCGGGTTCTTCGTCGCTTGGCGGTTCGAATACGAAGCCTGTACCCATTTCTTGCTTCTTTTTCACAGACTAATGGAGCTTTAGCAAAAAACGATGAGAGAGACCAATGAATGAGGCTTTTAGGATACTTAGAAGGGCGTGTTCATTTCAGCCTTTTTTTTTAAAAAAAATCTTAATACCTCTTGAAATGAGTTAACCCCAAAGTTAGTTACTCAACTTTAGGCAAACTTGCAATGTATAACAGACTATTTATGTACCCCATTTCTCACTAAATATAAAATGAAGAGTTTACCTCACTTTGCTTTTTCTTTTGTTTTTTGCTTACTCAATATGGTGTCTTATGTACTTGAGTTAAAGTTTTTAATAGTTTGTTTTTCCTTAAGTCCGAAATCTGACGGTAATTATCCTATAATAATAACTATATGACTATATTGGTGAAACCAAATTTACACCCTATTAATGATTCTCATTTTATATGTTCTATTTATGTTATATACAGTGATATATTTCAATTTAAATGATTCTTAGTTCTGTGATGACATACAAAGAAAATGTTGCAAATTTACAAGGGTAACAAGTGTAATTTTAAAACGTGTTCCAACTTAAATGACATGCATTGTAAAATGAAAGGTTGCGCGCCTTGTCCAACCTCGTATTACTCCATATTAGATGATATTAATATTAAGTGCATATATTAATTAATATATATATACATATATATAAATAATTTTACAAACTAAAACAAAATTGAGAAGTGAGTTGAGTTACATATGCTTTGCACCATATTAAGAGTAGTATTAGTAGAATCTATTACAATAACTAACAATACATGGTGTACATATTTAGTCGACAAATATACATGCTTTACATATTCCTCTCATAGTTTTATCATGACTTGCAGCAACCTTACCCAACTTCACTTGGAAGTCCCCATGCTGATACTCAGTCCCCTACAAGGACAAAGAACAAAAGCATTAGTTCGCAAGAAGCCAGAGCAAATAAACCCTAAACATAATGGTAAAAGACCAGTTTATACAATTATGCATGTGCATAGGGGCACTTAACCGAATATCTAGTTAGAATATTTGACGGTTGATCATTTTCACTCAGATATTCAGTCTCTAATGTTAAAATATTTTTTCAATAGCCAGGACTTTAGATCGAAGTGATGCCATGTACACTAATGTCTAGATCAGGATGAAAAATTCCTAGCATTTACAATACTGTAAGTTCACATAGTAATTAGAAGTGTCTCCTAAGTCCATACTATGGGCTTGTGGCATAAGATGATGGCCATATTATTGCGAATGCTACGCAACCAAGAGTTTAGGAAAACAAATTGAGTTGGTGTGGTTGAGATGTAAATTTCTAGCATCTTAACCTTGTGCAATTCTTTAAAAACAAAGCGATGTGCTTACCACAATTGCTGCTATCCTCTGTATCAACGAATAAGAAGCACCACCAAGAGCAATCTATAAACAGAAGCTTGACATGAGACTTTGAAGCTTGTCAAAGAGCATTATTATCTCTTAACCCTAAAACCCTAAACCTTAACCCTAAACCCTAAAACCCTAAACCTCCATGAACCCTAAACCCTAAAACCCTAAACCCTAAACCCCAAACCCTAAAACCCTAAAACCCTAAACCCCCATGAACCCTAAAACCCTCCATGAACCCTAAACCTCAAACCATAAACCCTAAACCCCAAACCCTAAACCCTAAACCCTAAACCCTAAACCCTAAACTCTAAACCCTAAACCCTAACCCTAAACCCTAACCCTAAACCCTAACCCTAGACCCTAAAACCCTAAACCCTAGACCCCCCTAACCCCTAAACCCTAAACCCTAAAACCTAAACCCTAAACCCTAAACCCATAAACCCCAATCCCCAAACCCTAAACCCTAAACCCTAACCCTAAAAATTCAATGTTCCAAGTTGAAAGACCTTAAATGACGTGCCTCTCACAACCAACAGATAAATGAAAGCTTGATAGTTATCCTTAATTTCTGAATCAACTTGGAACATGTATTTCTCCTACTATGAGAATCTATGAATAGAGAGAAGAGCGCCGCGACATGAAATGAGCAGAGAATTAAATTGTTAATCCTTATTTTCGGATTATCCATTTTAATTGATCAAGTTCATCTCCTCTTAATCTTCCACCTTCAACTATCCAACTTGTGACAATTTGCTATATGAACAATTACTGTCTTCAGGGATATGCCAATATGTAAGTTTTTCTAGAATCTGCAAAGACTATATTCTTATTCATATTCTTAGAGTAGCATTTTGATCTGGATCAGCCTCCAAGAATTTACTTCGGATCAGCCTTCAAGAATAGCATACCTATTGTTGCTAAATCATCTAGATATGCTAATGTTCATTTCAGCAGTTGGATCAAAAGCAAGCCTCTAATGCTAAGGCTGATGATGATGCTGTGAATAAGAGTCAAATTATGTTCCCTACAACCTGAAGAAAAGTCAAGTAGCTTTGATATTGGACGAAAAGAAGGTTCAAGTTCTTTTTACTTTATAATATTTCTGTGTGCATGTTTATTGAACCAAATCCAAATGCGGTGATTATCCCATTTCTTATCTCGAATCTTATTTAACGATGATTTACTTGATGTATGAATAAACTGATTACATTAGTTGGTCTTTTGTTGCGTCCATCTTTTTCATCAAGCTGCTGCATAGAAAACCTAAGAGTGTATGGGGGTCACAATAAGATATATAGGTTTCATCTCTGCAACAGTGGGAAAGGAGCAAAGCTCCTGTATTCTGGAATTTTTCATTGCAAATATGGAAATTTACTAGCAAAGGTAATGTGCATTGTTATTCATGGACAAAATCAATGATATGCCCTTTTGGTACATGATATTGTTCATATCCAACCATTATACTCCGTTATTTTCATCTCTTTCTTTTTCTTGTCTTTTTGTTTCTGGTTGTGAGAGGAACTTCATCTAGGGTCTTTCAAAATCAAAATATAAAGTTCGATGCTCTTACACGAGGAATCTTTATATTGCTGTTTACGTATGAGATTCCTTTACCTGGTTATACTATGATTCCTGGGTGATAAATATGACTGTTTATTTGAAGTTTTGTGGTGTCGAGGTGTAACAGATAACAAGGTGTGAAAAAAAAGCTAACTTTTTATTCAATTTTTGGGAGTACTTGAAATCGTACATTGGATATCTGATAGACAGCTTAATTCATCTCTTTTGAGCGTGTTTCCAATTGAATTAGTAATATATATGTTCATTGTGATGGGCACGAGTAATTAAGAAATCTACCTTGGGATAGGCTTCTACTGGATCATGTGAGAAGGCTATACTTCTGGTTGCGTTCCTCGTGAGAAATTGCATATTGAAGGGCCTAAAATGGTTATGGTCATAATTGTATACTTCTCATCATGTTTAATTTTTTTATTATCTCATCTCTTAGTAGTTTGTAGGATTTTCCTTTTTCGGCTGCCATAGTCTTAAAGATAGGCCTTATAGAGGTTAGCGAGATAAGTTGATCTTAGAGGAGGCGCTTGTAATTTGCAGGATAGGCAGTATTTATAATAACATCAAACAGTGAAGGACGGCGTTAGATACTAAAGGTTTATATGGTGTTAAGGCCTTCGAGTAATTCCGAGATTAAGTGATGTATATCTATCTTTGCTTAATGTATGAGTTTAATGCAATGTCCTTGTGGCGGAAGATACTTGTAGCTAATAAGGATACTTAACTTTCTGTCATAAGAAATTACCGGTCAAATTCGTGCATATGTGCAGAACTGTGAGTGAGGATGACACGAATACATGCTGTACAGAAGTTTGGTTTTGGTTAAAGCAAACAACATTTTATGTTGTGCATTTGAGATGAATTAGAGCATTGTTTTTTGAGCCTTTATGTATTGTAAAATACTTCTTCAGTTAGTGTACTGAATTGGTCATAGGGGTAATGTATTTGTCGGCATGGCAGTATAACTCCGTCGAGATGCGCATGCATAATAACTCTGTCGAGATGCTTGTTGAAGAAACATGATAGTTGGTTAAAGGAAGGGGAGTAGAAACTCTATAAATAGAGGAGAGTGGCGAGGGGCTGAAATCATCTAGAGTTGAAGTCTCGTACCGAGTGGCGAGAGAGAAAATGAGCAGAGAATTGAATTGTTAAGTTTCTGACTTCTATGGAGTGTAAAGCCTTTTGAAAGCTTGATAGTTGATTATGCTTAACTTCTATATTTGCCTTTCTATTGATGAAGTTTATCACTCTTTACCTCCCATCTCCCTATCCAATTTGTAACAATTTGGAATATGAACAAGTATCATCGTAAGGGACATGCCAATACACAAGTTTTCTATAATTTGTAAAACTCTTATTCGTATATTTAGAGTACAAAGCAAGGCTTATCCTAATAGTAAAGTGTTAGGTCTTTTCGATTTACATGTCATAAGATCAAACCTAATTAGGGGCATTTGGAGGTCGGAATTTGCTTACATTCCCTTTTACTCTCAAGTAAACTCGGACCAAAAAATTGTAAGAGTTAGGTCTTGATCATTGTCCTTTCCCTTATCATTAGGAGAAAAAATATATCATATTCTTAGATTGGGATTTTGCTTTGGATCGACCTCCAAGAATAACATACCTATTGTTGCTAAAAACTCCTTTGAAAAAAAACTACATATGAAGTATTAAATTCTTAGTATTAACTTTATTGAGAAAGTCTCATAAATAACATGCTTAGGGCCAGTTCTCTGCGGCATAAAATAACTGAACTGAACATAAAATGGAGAGAACCGACCCCATATTCTAATTAGTTTTAACATTTAAGAAATATTAAAACCAATTTAAATATTTTATTAAAATTGCAAGGGATTACAGTTTAGCCTCCAGTAAAGCGAATAGCTAGTAATAGCTTCGCCGACACATGCCGCCGATATCTGGAATTTCTAGATTTGTGATTACACATTTAAATCCTTTACAACATTCAAGTGGTTCTATTCGAAAACCACCACAAGCTTGGCCAAGCTTTTGGCAAGATTGTTTCCGACATTTTCCACTTGCATCTGGGAAATTGCCTTCCAGAATGCACTCTAGTCCCTCGCAACATTGAAATCCAGCAATGCCTCCACATATATCGTTATTCCTCTTACATGTTCTTGTCTCCTTAGCAGCTGCAGAGCATGACATCAAAGCCATTTGAGTTCTACATATACAAATGCATAACTTTGACCGATTCTTTATTCAATAGTTATTAGAAATTAGAAGGGTAAACCGTTTGGATGAATGTATTATATGAATGTATAAATCCAAAATCGTACTAGAGATATGCATGCCTAGTAGAGATGTGGTAGGTATACCGCGATATCTAAGAGCACGATCTAATAGGTTATTGTATTGAGTAATTGGATCACACTCTCTTACTACAAAAATGGTTGCATACGCTACAACACCAACTATCAGGATTCTATTTGAAACACCTTGCAAATGGTGTTGGACTACTCGGTGATCGAAAACGGAGGGGGATAAAATGGGTGGTCAAAGACGTTTATGATAATCCTATTTGTAAGTTGCTAGCGTTCGTGTGACCCAACTTAGCTACTACTCCATACTCCATACTCATTGGTTATATTTTAATTTAGTGTACTTCGTTTATTTATTTTTTTCACAACATCACAAGCAACAAGAAAAACAAAAAAACTATAGCTCTACATTTAACTATTAGAGGACCCCATTGCAAAGTTTCTTATACGACGCTCGAACGCATACACAAAGATGGCCCCTTGTATATAAATAATATTTTGCTAGAAAAAGAATGGGAGACTTTAATACTGACATTCGTACTCATACATGGACATGGACTCGGACTTAAATATTCCTGACGGACTTGTTTCTTTTGATCATGGTAGGGGAGATCATCCGAGGAAGGGCCCCTGTTTTTTTCTTTTTCGTACCTGCGTGGACCAAAGCTTTGGGGCAATGCCGTCTCCCAGGGCCATCCCATACATTTTGGGGGCCCTCTGCTAAATTGAAAGTTTGGGGCCCTTAAAGTTAGAAATAATTGTTGAAGTATAGAATTACGAAGTTCTTCTCTATCTCAATCTTTAACCATGTTTAATTCAACCTTTAACCATCACTTTTTGCATTATATATCAAACTTTCTGATAACAAAATAATATTGTGTAAAATAATTTCAGAATCAAGCATATTTATTAGTTTCATAAGAATTTTATATGACACTTTTCAAGAGCCAACTTACAAGCTGTGGAAAAAGAGTTGACTTATAACTTATAAGAGAACATAACTTTTAGGGCCTAGGAGGTAGGAGCTGGAGTAATGGCGGTATAAGATTTCATAAGAAATAGAGTAATAAAATTGCAACAAGTGAAGGAAAAATAAGTGTTGTAGCAAAATGTGTAAAAGAAATAGATAAATGAAAATTAGAGTAACAAAATTGCTAAAACAATTGTAGAAGTAAAAATAAGTGTTTAGCAAAAAGTAGAAGCAAAAATAAGTGTCTAGCAAAAAAGTGTAGTCAAAGTTCCTTGAACCCGCAACCCGCAATGATAAAACCACTGAACCACAAGCATCTTAACAGTAACTACATAACACAAAAAGTTTATGTTAGAAAATATATCTTGGGGGCCCTGTGCAAATGCGCAGGTTGCACACCTCAAGGGATGGGTCTGTCGTCTCCTTCCCTTTAGGGTACTTTATATTTTCTTTAATTTCAATGTTATAATCTTTCATATTAGGAGTTAAAATAATAGAAAGTTAAAATTTTCTTTAACTTTTATTTTGCAAGATGTGAGAAGAGAATAAACTAAATTAGAATCCGTGATGACATAAATATGTAAAAGTAATTAGTACCCCTAAAACAAATACTCCCTCCATGTTGCATTTCTGTTTTGTGCTAAGTCTAATTGCTTCTTTTTCATACTTTTTTTTTAAAATATCGTGTATATTATATTTGTCTTTATAAAACTTGCAATAAAATTTTTAGGTTTTATTTTTATATAATTAAAGATATTAACAGTCAAATTTTGCATTGCTTAATGTGTAACCCTTAATGCGTTAACTAATATAATTTTCAGCTCGTCTTGCGAGAGACCACCTAATTTTAAGTTAAAATTAGACATACCCAATAGGCCCAATAGCTAATCAGCCACGCGCCACATTAAACAACCCACCCACTCGTAGTAACTTTGTTTCAATTAATGACCATTATATATCAATTGGTGACCATTATATGACTATTAGTGACCATTATATGTCAAATGCCAATAAGTGACTGTTAAAGCATAAGTTTGTTTGCTATGTTAGTAAATTACTATTATTTCATTTAGTCACTAGTTGAATCTATTTGATGCCTAAATCTATCCATTTAGTACTTTAATTTGTCTCCTATTGAAACATTATAGACTATATTAACATACGTCAATAAGGGGTTATTTTAATCCATTAAGTCACTAAATTAATCCATTTAGAGCCTAATTTTAACTTACATCAGATAAAATTCAACTTAATAGTAAAAATATATGGAAAAATTGACCACAATAATCCAAACTATGTCCGTTCTGCCAAGAATAATTCCTACTAAGAGTTATTCCTGTATAATCCTAACTATTGGGGAGGTCCGCCAGAAACGCCCCCAGATGACTTGCTACCGGTTAACAAGGTTAATTTTTTAATTTTTTTAAATTTTTTCGTTTTATTTGCTACTCCCACCCCCAAATCCCACCCACCACCACATCATCCACCCTTCCCCTCCTCTTCCTCCCCCATTCCTAACCACCACCAAATTCGTCACTCTAAACCCTAATCACCGCCCAATCGTCACCATAAACACCCCAATTTGAAGGATTTTGAAGGTGGTGGTGTTGGGTTGGGTTTTTTTCGAAGATGGATTGGGTTTCTTCGAGGGTGATGGTGCTGGTGGGTGTTCGAAGATGGGTGAGTTTTTGAAGGGGGCTAGGAGTGGTGGCGAGGGAGGGTTTTCAAAGGTGGTGGGCTGGTTTTCGAAGGTGGTGGTGAGGGACGATTTTCGAGGATGGTGGGGTGGGGTTCTCGAAGGTGGTGGCTAGGGCGGGTTTCCAAGGTGGTGGGCTAGGTTTTGAAAGGTGGTTAGGTTTTTGAAAGGTGGTGGCGAGGGAGGGTTTCGAAGGTGGTGGCGTTTCGAAGGTGGTGGGCTGGATTTTGAAAGGTGGTGGCGAGGGAGGATTTTTCGAAGGTGGTGACAAGGGCTTTCGAAGGTGGTTGCGAGGGAGGGTTTTGAAAGGTGGTGGGGCTGGGCTTTCGAAGGTTGTCAAAGGTGGCGAAGTGGACTGTTCCGGGTTGTATGGGTCGGGACTGGCGGCGGCAGCGAGAGACACAGAGAATGGCGGTAGAGAGGGGCAGAACAAGAGTGGTGGCTAGGATTTTTGATTGTTGGGTGAGGTGCAGGGAGAGGAGGGGGTGGTGGTTACGGCTGGTGGCGAGGGGAGGGGTGGTGGTTACGGCTGGTGGCGAGGGGAGGGGTGGTGGCTGCGGCTGGTGGTGAGGGGAGGGGTGGTGGTTGGGAATAACTTCAGATGGGGAAGCAAGGGTAAAAGGGAGGGAAATTTGAAAGAAAAAATAAATAAATGACAAACAACCAATTAAAGCATGACAAGTGGCATATTAACCTGTTAAACAGGTTTCCTTCCGGTCACGGATCATTTGTGGCGGACCTCCCCAATAGTTGGGATTATACAGGAATAAAGCTTAGTAGGGATTATTCTTGGCGGAACGGGCATAGTTTGGATTATCCTAGTCAATTTTTCCAAAATATATTGCTGAACAACTAATATATTGTAAGTAATTCCTAATTTAATTCATTTCAGTACTGCTTTAATCAATTTTTAGAGTAATTTAACTTAATAACAAATTAAAAATTATATATAACAAGTTAAAATTATAGTAAACATAATACCTTGAACACCCAATTTCTTGAATAAGTTTTAATCAATTTAAGAGAGTATTTTCATCTATTATGGGAGTACTTTAAATTAAACACTAAATTGATGTTGCAAAGAACATTCAAAAATAAAAGAAAATGGCAAAGCTTATTCAATATAATATATTTCAATAAATGACTACTTTAACTCATTTAGTACCTACTTTAATCTCATTAGTGACTATTTAACAAATTAAAAAATTATATAAACAAATCTAACTAAAAAATTCTTTTTTTACTTATGTTGCTGCTTCCTTGGTTTATCCTCTGTCTTCCTCCCCTGTATTTTATTTCACCATCATCATCATCCATCATCAAATCTCTTCCTCCATTTAATTTCTAATTACAATTAGAAATGATAAACCTCATCCTTGTCGATAGCGCCAACCTCTATAGGAAACTAAGCAGCAAACTTGCCTAAATGCTTCAACACTCGCTGAACTTTGTTCTTCAGCTTGCTCAGCCTCTCTTGCCCTCCGATTCTTTCTCTGTTTCTTGCTTCCATGAGGGAATACCTTTTTGTCAGTAATTTCACAGTTGATAACAAACATGGCCCTGTACTGGGTCAGGTAGATTTCATGCCTGCACACCGTGAGAATTATCTCCGCCTGTACTGGGTCAGGTGAAATCGTCGTTGCGGAAGAATTATCTCCGCCTAATATTGAAGCCCGGGAAGGAAGAGACAGGGGAAAGGGGAGTCTAGGTGAGTAGGCCTTATCAATTTAATTGGGTCTGGGCTGCCTAATTTTAACATTAAAATAAGACAGCCTCTTTAGATAATTTGTGTATAATTTTTTAGGTTTTATTTTTATATAATTTTTAGGTTTATTGCCCTTTATATAATTATCTTCGATGCTGACGAAGTAGAGATCTGACTCTATTGGTATTGACTCTACATTTGGTTGCTTCTCTTCCTCCAGATCTGATGACACTCAGTGGCGGATCCAGGATTTTCCGGATGGTGGTACACCACTATCAATCGCCGTTCACATATCGAAATCAAAATTTTCTCTCAAACAAATTCTATAACAAATTTCATTCCAAAAGTAAAAAAAATAATTATTATTCATATTACAACTAAATAAATCCTGAAAATACAACCAAATAGTACTACAAAATACAAAAAAATGTCCAAGTAGTAAAATGATTAATATGATTAATATCTAACAAGAAAGAATTATGAACTAATCAACACATTCGATGTTGTAAAACAACATTTTCAATCACTAATCAACACATTTGATGTTGTTAAACAACATTTTCAATCTAACTATTTTCCTTTCTATCGTAAATTGTTCTTTCATATAATCATATCAACTATTTGATGTTGTAAAATCAAATTATTTTCACTTTGTATTTAAATAGCAATTCAGAGCAAATATATAACCTAATTTCAAATATTGCAAATAATTTTCTACAATGACTACAAGTTTTCACAATCTATTTAATCAATTTAGAGTAAACTCACATGAATTTCGAGTAAATTAAAGCAATTTAGAGCAAATCTAAAACCTAATTTTAAGTAATTTAGAGCAAAAATAAGATATAAAAGTAATTTAAATTAAGTTATTTACCTCAGTAATTTAGGCTGGGTGGCTGGGTGGCCGGTGAGCGGTGACCCGGTGTGCCGGTGAGTCTTCGTCGGTGACGGTGGCTCGTTGCACTTCCCCGCAACTCCAGCCTCCGGTGACAGAGCAGTGGCAGATGTGCAGGCTCGCAGCACTTCGACTTTGCAGTCGCACTCGCAGGCCGCAGCACGGCAGCAGCCACCAGTCGCCTCAAGAAATCGGTGATGGACTGATGGTGGTAAACGACCAGCCGTCGCCGGTCTTCCGTCGGAGGAAGGTGAGGTCTGTGGATTGAAAGGAGAAGGGAAGGAGGCAAGAGCATTCAATTAGGGCGAATATGGATACAGGGAGAAGGGAAGGAGCGTTATTTTATTTTGTTTTTAAAAAAAAAAATTCCGGGTGCACGTGCACCAGGGTGCCCAGTTACAGCTCCGCCACTGATGACACTATATGTTGTTTATTATTCTTGCTTTTTTGTATTGGAATAATTCTCAAAACGAACTTTTCTCATCTCCTCTGCGAGTGAGCGAATTATACTCTTCATCCGACATTGCTTTTTATTTTATTTTATACTATCACCTTCTCACCAAAATACTAGCATGGGGAAAATCCAACTCAATTTATCGTAATGAAAAAAAATGGCTTGAATATTATGAAATAACTATTAGTTGTGCAAAATAATACGATACTTACAAAATAGTATTTTAAGTCTATAACACTAGACTATGATAGAAAAATTTAGACATAATATTTGTAAGTATCGTGTTATTTTGCACATTTCGACAAATGATCTTATAATTTTAACCAATTTGCAGAAAATCAAATTACAATTTATACATCTGATAAGTCGCATAATAGTCGCTCGGACTAATGATTCTAACGGCTTCAATAAAAGATCAGCATATAACAAAGAAAAACAGATCACCAATTGATGATTTATTTGTCCTTCCACTATACAGGTACACTTGCAACAAAATTGACAACATTGAGAGAACTCAACATTCTAAAAACTCAACCTCTCTATCAGAAAATATTGTTTTTACAACACATGTACAGTAAGTTGCACTACGTAGTTAGGGGTATATAACTATGCCGGCAAATACTCGTTCATTGATTTGCTCGCCATTTATTCTGAATATTATCTGATAAATATGTAACCAATAAAACAAATCCCCTACCTCAAGGAACTCTCACCAATGGTAAATTTTGAGCGTTACCATCTTGTTGCTGCGCCCGCTGGCAAAACAGCTGCTATAGATCTGGTCCTTGCAACTGCCGTCAAGGATTCATCCCATTCCCCATCAAGGAGCAGCTTGCTCACTCACTCATTTTTTGCTTAAATACATAACGCAAGTTTCTCAACCAGTAAAACAGAGGGAGCAACTTGGATCCAAGAGATCCAGCAAAAAGTATCACATCAGAGGGATGCTCAGTTAATAGTCGAGATTGGGGATTGTGTCAGTGTCCGCAACTTACTGGGGCGTTTAAAGGAGAGAGTGGAGAGAAGGCAGGCTTTGGGGGAATTTTGGATGTGAAATAGACACTATCCGAAAACTTCTTTCCTGTTTGCCCTCTCCATTTCCATTTTTTGGGAGGGTGTGAATTCAATCCAATCCAATCCTTTCTTCCCCTCTTCACAAACCAAGGATGCCAAGCAATACTATTATCGACACGTCTTCGTGTAGGATCAGGTAAAGGCTATATACTATAAACCAATCAAGATATTTCTATTGTCAGACTAATTGAAGAAATACGGAGACTCCAAAACCTCTCGTAAGTCGAAATCTCCCCGTTCAGGAAGAGGAGGAAATTCCAGTGTCGGGAAGGAATCTTGAAAGCTCTTCAACAACTGCGTACATATATTACTCGAATTATTTAGAGATCAAAGCAAATAAACCAAAGTTAACAGCAATGAACCAAAGCTCAGTTACTTCCCGTCAAGGGTTCCTTGCATCCAAAATGTTAGTTCAGAAAAGCATATAGACTCCAGACCCAATGGGAAAAAAACATCCAACTATGTATACGGCACTCCTCGTCATTAGTTATACATGTATACACACTATACATAGCACTTTTGTGTGTAGAGTCAAGATATGGTGAGAAGGGGGTTTCTTAGGTGAGAAGTGAGAAGTGGTTAGACTCACATCACTTCTTATAGTGCAAGAGTCATGACAATAAAAAAATAATCACCATAAATATTAAATAATTCTCACATGAAGAAGCCTTCTCACGTCAACTCATTCTTGTGTGTGCGCGTGTGTGCGCGCGTATGGGACGATTCTATTACCGTCTCGATACCCTTTTGTGTCCACCAATTCTTTCTTTGGGTCAAACGATCGGTTATGTTACGAATGCAATTCAAACTTTGGGTATATTCCTCAAAACTCTATTATATGTGCAGTATATTGTAGTTAGTTAGTAATGTATATTCTTAAAGGTGTAGTAATATCTCACTTAGGCCCTTTTCTTTTGGACGGGATTAATTGAAAAATATTTCAATTCAATTGAGTTACGTCAATTTCATTCAATTCAATTCTGTTTAGAACATTTCAGTTCAATTCAGCTCAGCTCCTCTCTTGTTGTCTCACAATTACAGTCCATTACACTTCAGTTCAGCTCAGTTCAACTCAGTCCAAAAGACATAGCTTAGTTTGAGGTAAATAACACGGTAACGACTGGTGGATAAAATATACAGTTTTGCAATCTATCATATTTTTATATCAAACTTCCACACGTGTAATAAGATTTGGGAGTGCGTAAAAGATTACTCAAATGGAGAAAAACAAGTTGGTTGACCACAAAAACATTGCATGCTACCGGCACAACACATGTATTTATGTGCTGACAGCCAAAGCATAGATACTACGACAGCCCAATTTAGATAAAAGATACTTACATTCTCAAGTATAGGTTGTTCATAGAGCTCAACAAACTTCTCCCTCAGTATCCGGTTCATTTCATCAACATTACATGCATGTGTCCAGTATGAATCATGAACTCCTACAAAATCGAGTGGACCAAAAAGTTAAAATGAGGTATAAAGAATTCCTTAGAGGCAGAACACAGCATTGTTGAGCATACGAAACAGACCTGCAAAATACAAGCCAGCCCGTTTGCAGGCAATGGCAGTCATATCATGTGGGAACCATCAAGAGAGTGAACAAAATTTGGAGGAAATGCTGTTCTCTGACGCTTAACCATGATCTGGAATGATAAACACAAAATATATTCTCAACCTTGCACCAAAAGTTAGCAAAGAATTTACAATTGCTAGCAGGATTGCTGAAAAATCAAAACAGCTACAGCCTACAGGAGACTATGATAATATTGATAGTCTGCAGGTGGGTTCTTGGTCTCTTCAGCTGTAGTAAATGTCTATGGATACAAAGTGTTTGGTGAAAGATGAAGCAGGGGATTTACTCCTGTCATTTAGTCATTCGCTTGCTGAAAATAGGGTTAGGGTTTAGGGTTTAGGGTGAGCACCCTATTTACCTAACCCCTAAACCATAACCTTAACCCTTAACCCTAAAACTCTAAAACCCTAAACCCCCATGAACCCTAAACCCTAAACCGTAAACCCTAAATCCCAAACCCTAAACCCTAAACCCTAAACCGTAAACCCTAAATCCCAAACCCTAAACCCTAAACCCTAAACCCTAAACCCTAAACCCTAAAACCCTAAACCCTAACCCCTAAACCCTAAACCCATAAACCCCAATCCCCAAACCCTAAACCCTAAACCCTAAACCCTAACCCTAAAAATTCAATGTTCCAAGTTGAAAGACCTTAAATGACGTGCCTCTCACAACCAACAGATAAATGAAAGCTTGATAGTTATCCTTAATTTCTGAGTCAACTTGGAACATGTATTTCTCCTACTATGAGAATCTATGAATAGAGAGAAGAGCGCCGCGACATGAAATGAGCAGAGAATTAAATTGTTAATCCTTATTTCGGATTATCCATTTTAATTGATCAAGTTCATCTCCTCTTAATCTTCCACCTTCAACTATCCAACTTGTAACAATTTGCTATATGAACAATTACTGTCTTCAGGGATATGCCAATATGTAAGTTTTTCTAGAATCTGCAAAAACTATATTCTTATTCATATTCTTAGAGTAGCATTTTGATCTGGATCAGCCTCCAAGAATTTACTTCGGATCAGCCTTCAAGAATAGCATACCTATTGTTGCTAAATCATCTAGATATGCTAATGTTCATTTCAGCAGTTGGATCAAAAGCAAGCCTCTAATGCTAAGGCTGATGATGATGCTGTGAATAAGAGTCAAATTATGTTCCCTACAACCTGAAGAAAAGTCAAGTAGCTTTGATATTGGACGAAAAGAAGGTTCAAGTTCTTTTTACTTTATAATATTTCTGTGTGCATGTTTATTGAACCAAATCCAAATGCGGAGCTTATCCCATTTCTTATCTCGAATCTTATTTAACGATGATTTACTTGATGTATGAATAAACTGATTACATTAGTTGGTCTTTTGTTGCGTCCATCTTTTTCATCAAGCTGCTGCATAGAAAACCTAAGAGTGTATGGGGGTCACAATAAGATATATAGGTTTCATCTCTGCAAGAGTGGGAAAGGAGCAAAGCTCCTGTATTCCGGAATTTTTCATTGCAAATATGGAAATTTACTAGCAAAGGTAATGTGCATTGTTATTCATGGACAAAATCAATGATATGCCCTTTTGGTACATGATATTGTTCATATCCAACCATTATACTCCGTTATTTTCATCTCTTTCTTTTTCTTGTCTTTTTGTTTCTGGTTGTGAGAGGAACTTCATCTAGGGTCTTTCAAAATCAAAATATAAAGTTCGATGCTCTTACACGAGGAATCTTTATATTGCTGTTTACGTATGAGATTCCTTTACCTGGTTATACTATGATTCCTGGGTGATAAATATGACTGTTTATTTGAAGTTTTGTGGTGTCGAGGTGTAACAGATAACAAGGTGTGAAAAAAAAGCTAACTTTTTATTCAATTTTTGGGAGTACTTGAAATCGTACATTGGATATCTGATAGACAGCTTAATTCATCTCTTTTGAGCGTGTTTCCAATTGAATTAGTAATATATATGTTCATTGTGATGGGCACGAGTAATTAAGAAATCTACCTTGGGATAGGCTTCTACTGGATCATGTGAGAAGGCTATACTTCTGGTTGCGTTCCTCGTGAGAAATTGCATATTGAAGGGCCTAAAATGGTTATGGTCATAATTGTATACTTCTCATCATGTTTAATTTTTTTATTATCTCATCTCTTAGTAGTTTGTAGGATTTTCCTTTTTCGGCTGCCATAGTCTTAAAGATAGGCCTTATAGAGGTTAGCGAGATAAGTTGATCTTAGAGGAGGCGCTTGTAATTTGCAGGATAGGCAGTATTTATAATAACATCAAACAGTGAAGGACGGCGTTAGATACTAAAGGTTTATATGGTGTTAAGGCCTTCGAGTAATTCCGAGATTAAGTGATGTATATCTATCTTTGCTTAATGTATGAGTTTAATGCAATGTCCTTGTGGCGGAAGATACTTGTAGCTAATAAGGATACTTAACTTTCTGTCATAAGAAATTACCGGTCAAATTCGTGCATATGTACAGAACTGTGAGTGAGGATGACACGAATACATGCTGTACAGAAGTTTGGTTTTGGTTAAAGCAAACAACATTTTATGTTGTGCATTTGAGATGAATTAGAGCATTGTTTTTTGAGCCTTTATGTATTGTAAAATACTTCTTCAGTTAGTGTACTGAATTGGTCATAAGGGTAATGTATTTGTCGGCATGGCAGTATAACTCCGTCGAGATGCGCATGCATAATAACTCTGTCGAGATGCTTGTTGAAGAAACATGATAGTTGGTTAAAGGAAGGGGAGTAGAAACTCTATAAATAGAGGAGAGTGGCGAGGGGCTGAAATCATCTAGAGTTGAAGTCTCGTACCGAGTGGCGAGAGAGAAAATGAGCAGAGAATTGAATTGTTAAGTTTCTGACTTCTATGGAGTGTAAAGCCTTTTGAAAGCTTGATAGTTGATTATGCTTAACTTCTATATTTGCCTTTCTATTGATGAAGTTTATCACTCTTTACCTCCCATCTCCCTATCCAATTTGTAACAATTTGGAATATGAACAAGTATCATCGTAAGGGACATGCCAATACACAAGTTTTCTATAATTTGTAAAACTCTTATTCGTATATTTAGAGTACAAAGCAAGGCTTATCCTAATAGTAAAGTGTTAGGTCTTTTCGATTTACATGTCATAAGATCAAACCTAATTAGGGGCATTTGGAGGTCGGAATTTGCTTACATTCCCTTTTACTCTCAAGTAAACTCGGACCAAAAAATTGTAAGAGTTAGGTCTTGATCATTGTCCTTTCCCTTATCATTAGGAGAAAAAATATATCATATTCTTAGATTGGGATTTTGCTTTGGATCGACCTCCAAGAATAACATACCTATTGTTGCTAAAAACTCCTTTGAAAAAAAACTACATATGAAGTATTAAATTCTTAGTATTAACTTTATTGAGAAAGTCTCATAAATAACATGCTTAGGGCCAGTTCTCTGCGGCATAAAATAACTGAACTGAACATAAAATGGAGAGAACAGACCCCATATTCTAATTAGTTTTAACATTTAAGAAATATTAAAACCAATTTAAATATTTTATTAAAATTGCAAGGGATTACAGTTTAGCCTCCAGTAAAGCGAATAGCTAGTAATAGCTTCGCCGACACATGCCGCCGATATCTGGAATTTCTAGATTTGTGATTACACATTTAAATCCTTTACAACATTCAAGTGGTTCTATTCGAAAACCACCACAAGCTTGGCCAAGCTTTTGGCAAGATTGTTTCCGACATTTTCCACTTGCATCTGGGAAATTGCCTTCCAGAATGCACTCTAGTCCCTCGCAACATTGAAATCCAGCAATGCCTCCACATATATCGTTATTCCTCTTACATGTTCTTGTCTCCTTAGCAGCTGCAGAGCATGACATCAAAGCCATTTGAGTTCTACATATACAAATGCATAACTTTGACCGATTCTTTATTCAATAGTTATTAGAAATTAGAAGGGTAAACCGTTTGGATGAATGTATTATATGAATGTATAAATCCAAAATCGTACTAGAGATATGCATGCCTAGTAGAGATGTGGTAGGTATACCGCGATATCTAAGAGCACGATCTAATAGGTTATTGTATTGAGTAATTGGATCACACTCTCTTACTACAAAAATGGTTGCATACGCTACAACACCAACTATCAGGATTCTATTTGAAACACCTTGCAAATGGTGTTGGACTACTCGGTGATCGAAAACGGAGGGGGATAAAATGGGTGGTCAAAGACGTTTATGATAATCCTATTTGTAAGTTGCTAGCGTTCGTGTGACCCAACTTAGCTACTACTCCATACTCCATACTCATTGGTTATATTTTAATTTAGTGTACTTCGTTTATTTATTTTTTTCACAACATCACAAGCAACAAGAAAAACAAAAAAACTATAGCTCTACATTTAACTATTAGAGGACCCCATTGCAAAGTTTCTTATACGACGCTCGAACGCATACACAAAGATGGCCCCTTGTATATAAATAATATTTTGCTAGAAAAAGAATGGGAGACTTTAATACTGACATTCGTACTCATACATGGACATGGACTCGGACTTAAATATTCCTGACGGACTTGTTTCTTTTGATCATGGTAGGGGAGATCATCCGAGGAAGGGCCCCTGTTTTTTTCTTTTTCGTACCTGCGTGGACCAAAGCTTTGGGGCAATGCCGTCTCCCAGGGCCATCCCATACATTTTGGGGGCCCTCTGCTAAATTGAAAGTTTGGGGCCCTTAAAGTTAGAAATAATTGTTGAAGTATAGAATTACGAAGTTCTTCTCTATCTCAATCTTTAACCATGTTTAATTCAACCTTTAACCATCACTTTTTGCATTATATATCAAACTTTCTGATAACAAAATAATATTGTGTAAAATAATTTCAGAATCAAGCATATTTATTAGTTTCATAAGAATTTTATATGACACTTTTCAAGAGCCAACTTACAAGCTGTGGAAAAAGAGTTGACTTATAACTTATAAGAGAACATAACTTTTAGGGCCTAGGAGGTAGGAGCTGGAGTAATGGCGGTATAAGATTTCATAAGAAATAGAGTAATAAAATTGCAACAAGTGAAGGAAAAATAAGTGTTGTAGCAAAATGTGTAAAAGAAATAGATAAATGAAAATTAGAGTAACAAAATTGCTAAAACAATTGTAGAAGTAAAAATAAGTGTTTAGCAAAAAGTAGAAGCAAAAATAAGTGTCTAGCAAAAAAGTGTAGTCAAAGTTCCTTGAACCCGCAACCCGCAATGATAAAACCACTGAACCACAAGCATCTTAACAGTAACTACATAACACAAAAAGTTTATGTTAGAAAATATATCTTGGGGGCCCTGTGCAAATGCGCAGGTTGCACACCTCAAGGGATGGGTCTGTCGTCTCCTTCCCTTTAGGGTACTTTATATTTTCTTTAATTTCAATGTTATAATCTTTCATATTAGGAGTTAAAATAATAGAAAGTTAAAATTTTCTTTAACTTTTATTTTGCAAGATGTGAGAAGAGAATAAACTAAATTAGAATCCGTGATGACATAAATATGTAAAAGTAATTAGTACCCCTAAAACAAATACTCCCTCCATGTTGCATTTCTGTTTTGTGCTAAGTCTAATTGCTTCTTTTTCATACTTTTTTTTTAAAATATCGTGTATATTATATTTGTCTTTATAAAACTTGCAATAAAATTTTTAGGTTTTATTTTTATATAATTAAAGATATTAACAGTCAAATTTTGCATTGCTTAATGTGTAACCCTTAATGCGTTAACTAATATAATTTTCAGCTCGTCTTGCGAGAGACCACCTAATTTTAAGTTAAAATTAGACATACCCAATAGGCCCAATAGCTAATCAGCCACGCGCCACATTAAACAACCCACCCACTCGTAGTAACTTTGTTTCAATTAATGACCATTATATATCAATTGGTGACCATTATATGACTATTAGTGACCATTATATGTCAAATGCCAATAAGTGACTGTTAAAGCATAAGTTTGTTTGCTATGTTAGTAAATTACTATTATTTCATTTAGTCACTAGTTGAATCTATTTGATGCCTAAATCTATCCATTTAGTACTTTAATTTGTCTCCTATTGAAACATTATAGACTATATTAACATACGTCAATAAGGGGTTATTTTAATCCATTAAGTCACTAAATTAATCCATTTAGAGCCTAATTTTAACTTACATCAGATAAAATTCAACTTAATAGTAAAAATATATGGAAAAATTGACCACAATAATCCAAACTATGTCCGTTCTGCCAAGAATAATTCCTACTAAGAGTTATTCCTGTATAATCCTAACTATTGGGGAGGTCCGCCAGAAACGCCCCCAGATGACTTGCTACCGGTTAACAAGGTTAATTTTTTAATTTTTTTAAATTTTTTCGTTTTATTTGCTACTCCCACCCCCAAATCCCACCCACCACCACATCATCCACCCTTCCCCTCCTCTTCCTCCCCCATTCCTAACCACCACCAAATTCGTCACTCTAAACCCTAACCACCGCCCAATCGTCACCATAAACACCCCAATTTGAAGGATTTTGAAGGTGGTGGTGTTGGGTTGGGTTTTTTCGAAGATGGATTGGGTTTCTTCGAGGGTGATGGTGCTGGTGGGTGTTCGAAGATGGGTGAGTTTTTGAAGGGGGCTAGGAGTGGTGGCGAGGGAGGGTTTTCAAAGGTGGTGGGCTGGTTTTCGAAGGTGGTGGTGAGGGACGATTTTCGAGGATGGTGGGGTGGGGTTCTCGAAGGTGGTGGCTAGGGCGGGTTTCCAAGGTGGTGGGCTAGGTTTTTGAAAGGTGGTTAGGTTTTTGAAAGGTGGTGGCGAGGGAGGGTTTCGAAGGTGGTGGCGTTTCGAAGGTGGTGGGCTGGATTTTGAAAGGTGGTGGCGAGGGAGGATTTTTCGAAGGTGGTGACAAGGGCTTTCGAAGGTGGTTGCGAGGGAGGGTTTTGAAAGGTGGTGGGGCTGGGCTTTCGAAGGTTGTCAAAGGTGGCGAAGTGGACTGTTCCGGGTTGTATGGGTCGGGACTGGCGGCGGCAGCGAGAGACACAGAGAATGGCGGTAGAGAGGGGCAGAACAAGAGTGGTGGCTAGGATTTTTGATTGTTGGGTGAGGTGCAGGGAGAGGAGGGGTGGTGGTTACGGCTGGTGGCGAGGGGAGGGGTGGTGGTTACGGCTGGTGGCGAGGGGAGGGGTGGTGGCTGCGGCTGGTGGTGAGGGGAGGGGTGGTGGTTGGGAATAACTTCAGATGGGGAAGCAAGGGTAAAAGGGAGGGAAATTTGAAAGAAAAAATAAATAAATGACAAACAACCAATTAAAGCATGACAAGTGGCATATTAACCTGTTAAACAGGTTTCCTTCCGGTCACGGATCATTTGTGGCGGACCTCCCCAATAGTTGGGATTATACAGGAATAAAGCTTAGTAGGGATTATTCTTGGCGGAACGGGCATAGTTTGGATTATCCTAGTCAATTTTTCCAAAATATATTGCTGAACAACTAATATATTGTAAGTAATTCCTAATTTAATTCATTTCAGTACTGCTTTAATCAATTTTTAGAGTAATTTAACTTAATAACAAATTAAAAATTATATATAACAAGTTAAAATTATAGTAAACATAATACCTTGAACACCCAATTTCTTGAATAAGTTTTAATCAATTTAAGAGAGTATTTTCATCTATTATGGGAGTACTTTAAATTAAACACTAAATTGATGTTGCAAAGAACATTCAAAAATAAAAGAAAATGGCAAAGCTTATTCAATATAATATATTTCAATAAATGACTACTTTAACTCATTTAGTACCTACTTTAATCTCATTAGTGACTATTTAACAAATTAAAAAATTATATAAACAAATCTAACTAAAAAATTCTTTTTTTACTTATGTTGCTGCTTCCTTGGTTTATCCTCTGTCTTCCTCCCCTGTATTTTATTTCACCATCATCATCATCCATCATCAAATCTCTTCCTCCATTTAATTTCTAATTACAATTAGAAATGATAAACCTCATCCTTGTCGATAGCGCCAACCTCTATAGGAAACTAAGCAGCAAACTTGCCTAAATGCTTCAACACTCGCTGAACTTTGTTCTTCAGCTTGCTCAGCCTCTCTTGCCCTCCGATTCTTTCTCTGTTTCTTGCTTCCATGAGGGAATACCTTTTTGTCAGTAATTTCACAGTTGATAACAAACATGGCCCTGTACTGGGTCAGGTAGATTTCATGCCTGCACACCGTGAGAATTATCTCCGCCTGTACTGGGTCAGGTGAAATCGTCGTTGCGGAAGAATTATCTCCGCCTAATATTGAAGCCCGGGAAGGAAGAGACAGGGGAAAGGGGAGTCTAGGTGAGTAGGCCTTATCAATTTAATTGGGTCTGGGCTGCCTAATTTTAACATTAAAATAAGACAGCCTCTTTAGATAATTTGTGTATAATTTTTTAGGTTTTATTTTTATATAATTTTTAGGTTTATTGCCCTTTATATAATTATCTTCGATGCTGACGAAGTAGAGATCTGACTCTATTGGTATTGACTCTACATTTGGTTGCTTCTCTTCCTCCAGATATGATGACACTCAGTGGCGGATCCAGGATTTTCCGGATGGTGGTACACCACTATCAATCGCCGTTCACATATCGAAATCAAATTTTTCTCTCAAACAAACTCTATAACAAACTTCATTCCAAAAGTAAAAAAATAATTATTATTCATATTACAACTAAATAAATCCTGAAAATACAACCAAATAGTACTACAAAATACAAAAAAATGTCCAAGTAGTAAAATGATTAATATGATTAATATCTAACAAGAAAGAATTATGAACTAATCAACACATTCGATGTTGTAAAACAACATTTTCAATCACTAATCAACACATTTGATGTTGTTAAACAACATTTTCAATCTAACTATTTTCCTTTCTATCGTAAATTGTTCTTTCATATAATCATATCAACTATTTGATGTTGTAAAATCAAATTATTTTCACTTTGTATTTAAATAGCAATTCAGAGCAAATATATAACCTAATTTCAAATACTGCAAATAATTTTCTACAATGACTACAAGTTTTCACAATCTATTTAATCAATTTAGAGTAAACCCACATGAATTTCGAGTAAATTAAAGCAATTTAGAGCAAATCTAAAACCTAATTTTAAGTAATTTAGAGCAAAAATAAGATATAAAAGTAATTTAAATTAAGTTATTTACCTCAGTAATTTAGGCTGCGTGGCTGGGTGGCCGGTGAGCGCTGACCCGGTGTGCCGGTGAGTCTTCGTCGGTGACGGTGGCTCGTTGCACTTCGCCGCAACTCCAGCCTCCGGTGACAGAGCAGTGGCAGATGAGCAGGCTCGCAGCACTTCGACTTTGCAGTCGCACTCGCAGGCCGCAGCACGGCAGCAGCCACCAGTCGCCTCAAGAAATCGGTGATGGACTGATGGTGGTAAACGACCAGCCGTCGTCGGTCTTCCGTCGGAGGTCGGAGGAAGGTGAGGTCTGTGGATTGAAAGGAGAAGGGAAGGAGGCAAGAGCATTCAATTAGGGCGAATATGGATACAGGGAGAAGGGAAGGAGCGTTATTTTATTTTGTTTTAAAAAAAAAAATTCCGGGTGCACGTGCACCAGGGTGCCCAACTACAGCTCCGCCACTGATGACACTATATGTTGTTTATTATTCTTGCTTTATTGTATTGGAATAATTCTCAAAACGAACTTTTCTCATCTCCTCTGCGAGTGAGCGAATTGTGATTTCTGCATACTCTTCATCCGACATTGCTTTTTATTTTATTTTATACTATCACCTTCTCACCAATACCAGCATGGGAAAAATCCAATTCAATTTATCGTAATGAAAAAAAATGGCTTGAATATTATGAACTAACTATTAGTTGTGCAAAATAACACGATACTTACAAAATAGTATTTTAAGTCTATAACGCTGGACTATGATAGAAAAATTTAGACATAATATTTGTAAGTATCGTGTTATTTTGCACATTTCGACAAATGATCTTATAATTTTAACCAATTTGCAGAAAATCAAATTACAATTTATACATCTGATAAATCGCATAATAGTCGCTCGGACTAATGATTCTAACGGCTTCAATAAAAGATCAGCATATAACAAAGAAAAACAGATCACCAATTGATGATTTATTTGTCCTTCCACTATACAGGTACACTTGCAACAAAATTGACAACATTGAGAGAACTCAACATTCTAAAAACTCAACCTCTCTATCAGAAAATATTGTTTTTACAACACATGTACAGTAAGTTGCACTACGTAGTTAGGGGTATATAACTATGCCGGCAAATACTCGTTCATTGATTTGCTCGCCATTTATTCTGAATATTATCTGATAAATATGTAACCAATAAAACAAATCCCCTACCTCAAGGAACTCTCACCAATGGTAAATTTTGAGCGTTACCATCTTGTTGCTGCGCCCGCTGGCAAAACAGCTGCTATAGATCTGGTCCTTGCAACTGCCGTCAAGGATTCATCCCATTCCCCATCAAGGAGCAGCTTGCTCACTCACTCATTTTTTGCTTAAATACATAACGCAAGTTTCTCAACCAGTAAAACAGAGGGAGCAACTTGGATCCAAGAGATCCAGCAAAAAGTATCACATCAGAGGGATGCTCAGTTAATAGTCGAGATTGGGGATTGTGTCAGTGTCCGCAACTTACTGGGGCGTTTAAAGGAGAGAGTGGAGAGAAGGCAGGCTTTGGGGGAATTTTGGATGTGAAATAGACACTATCCGAAAACTTCTTTCCTGTTTGCCCTCTCCATTTCCATTTTTTGGGAGGGTGTGAATTCAATCCAATCCAATCCTTTCTTCCCCTCTTCACAAACCAAGGATGCCAAGCAATACTATTATCGACACGTCTTCGTGTAGGATCAGGTAAAGGCTATATACTATAAACCAATCAAGATATTTCTATTGTCAGACTAATTGAAGAAATACGGAGACTCCAAAACCTCTCGTAAGTCGAAATCTCCCCGTTCAGGAAGAGGAGGAAATTCCAGTGTCGGGAAGGAATCTTGAAAGCTCTTCAACAACTGCGTACATATATTACTCGAATTATTTAGAGATCAAAGCAAATAAACCAAAGTTAACAGCAATGAACCAAAGCTCAGTTACTTCCCGTCAAGGGTTCCTTGCATCCAAAATGTTAGTTCAGAAAAGCATATAGACTCCAGACCCAATGGGAAAAAAACATCCAACTATGTATACGGCACTCCTCGTCATTAGTTATACATGTATACACACTATACATAGCACTTTTGTGTGTAGAGTCAAGATATGGTGAGAAGGGGGTTTCTTAGGTGAGAAGTGAGAAGTGGTTAGACTCACATCACTTCTTATAGTGCAAGAGTCATGACAATAAAAAAATAATCACCATAAATATTAAATAATTCTCACATGAAGAAGCCTTCTCACGTCAACTCATTCTTGTGTGTGCGCGTGTGTGCGCGCGTATGGGACGATTCTATTACCGTCTCGATACCCTTTTGTGTCCACCAATTCTTTCTTTGGGTCAAACGATCGGTTATGTTACGAATGCAATTCAAACTTTGGGTATATTCCTCAAAACTCTATTATATGTGCAGTATATTGTAGTTAGTTAGTAATGTATATTCTTAAAGGTGTAGTAATATCTCACTTAGGCCCTTTTCTTTTGGACGGGATTAATTGAAAAATATTTCAATTCAATTGAGTTACGTCAATTTCATTCAATTCAATTCTGTTTAGAACATTTCAGTTCAATTCAGCTCAGCTCCTCTCTTGTTGTCTCACAATTACAGTCCATTACACTTCAGTTCAGCTCAGTTCAACTCAGTCCAAAAAGACATAGCTTAGTTTGAGGTAAATAACACGGTAACGACTGGTGGATAAAATATACAGTTTTGCAATCTATCATATTTTTATATCAAACTTCCACACGTGTAATAAGATTTGGGAGTGCGTAAAAGATTACTCAAATGGAGAAAAACAAGTTGGTTGACCACAAAAACATTGCATGCTACCGGCACAACACATGTATTTATGTGCTGACAGCCAAAGCATAGATACTACGACAGCCCAATTTAGATAAAAGATACTTACATTCTCAAGTATAGGTTGTTCATAGAGCTCAACAAACTTCTCCCTCAGTATCCGGTTCATTTCATCAACATTACATGCATGTGTCCAGTATGAATCATGAACTCCTACAAAATCGAGTGGACCAAAAAGTTAAAATGAGGTATAAAGAATTCCTTAGAGGCAGAACACAGCATTGTTGAGCATACGAAACAGACCTGCAAAATACAAGCCAGCCCGTTTGCAGGCAATGGCAGTCATCATCATGTGGGAACCATCAAGAGAGTGAACAAAATTTGGAGGAAATGCTGTTCTCTGACGCTTAACCATGATCTGGAATGATAAACACAAAATATATTCTCAACCTTGCACCAAAAGTTAGCAAAGAATTTACAATTGCTAGCAGGATTGCTGAAAAATCAAAACAGCTACAGCCTACAGGAGACTATGATAATATTGATAGTCTGCAGGTGGGTTCTTGGTCTCTTCACCTAAATTTTGTTGATTTTACCTGAGGTGAACTTATCTGAATTTATTGAAACTTATTGAAGCTTATTTTTCTAACTTATAAGAGCTTAATGAACCTTACTGGAGCTAGTCCAAACTTATTTTTCCTCAAACTCATTTCTTTACAGTAGAAGAGCATGCACCCGGAGTTTGCTTCTATTATAAGTAAGTTACCTTGTCAGTTTCACACCGAAGGGTCAAAACCTGAAGAGAAGTCTTGATCTGCAACAATTCCAACTGCATGTCAAAGGGAGAGAATAGACAAATCTCCAACGCAAGTACAAGCCAAAAATTGAGGAGCTTAGAATGTTACAAGACGTCTTCCAAGATTACGATAAGGTTGAACAACAGGAAGTCCAAGAGGTGTTATCCATTGCACAGGCTGGTTTTCAGATGCTATGATCTGTTTTATAGGCAAACTAGTATTAGTCCCCGGCGATGCACGGGATTTTTAGTTAGGGATAACTAATGTAATCTCGCATGCTAAATATCAACAAAAAGAAAATATTAAGTCATCATTACTTTACTCATTAGACAACTTAAGCCTTGGTTTTCATTGATATATCATCATTATTTCTGATAGAAGCATCAATAATAGTGTGGTGGTATAGTGGTTGGAGCTCTTGGTTCCATACTTGAGGTCAAGGGTTCGAATCTTCACATTAGACAATTTTTAAAATATGAGAATGACTTTGGATAAAGTACTACTAAAAGCGGGATAGTGCCACGTGGCGGATAGCAACGCTTGATTACGCTTTTTAATATATATATAGATTAGATAGACTGACATTAGAGAATTTTAAATTACCTACTGCATCACACTAAATAAAAAGAGAATGCAATAGGTTGATTAAGAATTCCTTCTAGTAAGTTGACACTTGTTGACAGCTTATAAAGAATATTGAACACACATTCTTATTTATCGGCAGAAAATTGACAGATTTTCAAAAGTAATAGACCAAACTCGCTGCCAGGGTTAGAAGTTTTACGAGAAAAAGAACTCTAGCCAACCTTCTTGGCTACGACACTGTGGCAGACAGATCAAAAGTTAATACCTTTGCACAGTCACCAAGCCAACCCATTATTCCTCGTGCTGCTTCGAACATTTCTTCCAGTGCAGTCATGGTGGTCTGCTCATGCCAAATATTCAGAGTAAAACCAATGTGAAAAAGGATTTGAGGGTGGAGAAAATCTCAACTAATAAACAGTAACACAACAGCACATAGCAACCTCAGATAGGTGAACTTGTACATATAAACCAACTAAATAAATTGTAAGTGCAACCTACAACAGATAGCAAAACCATACTAGAAATCTAGAATGGCAATAATATAGTGACAATTTGACAAAGGTAGGAATGCAATGCAATTTCTTGGATTGGTTCACTTTGCAGACTACACACTGCTTCAACATTAAGATTTAAAGAGCATCTTGACTCCCCCACCCCTTCCAAAGTCCAAGGAAGAAAGTTTATCTACTGGGTAGTTTATTTACCCATATTTTGAGTTTTATCTCTCTCCTTGTGACAGTTTGGAGACTTTGTTTTTGGCTTTTCATTTCAGCCACAAATTGATTCGTTGATGGGAATTTCTGAGTTATCACAGCGAATGACATTTCTTCTACAATAATCAACTGAAATCAATCAAGTTCTACTTTAAAGCTACAACACACCTACAGACCCTTTTGAAATAGGTTGTTGTATCAAACACTAATGTGAAGAAGGATTTTCAGAAGTGTAAGATCTCACCAACAATCGCCACAATAGAACTATATTTAATCCAATTTGATATGTATTCGTTATTTTGACTTCAATTGTTTATGACGAATAACTTCAAACTAATGAATTAACTTCAAGGCAGAAATGACCAATACCATAGATGGGTAGACAACCTACAAGGGATTGCTAAAGATATGGAAGTACATCAAAACCTCAAAAGCACATCTCATAAAACGGTCAAGTAGTATATAAACGAAACGCATTATCACACTGTTCTTATGTACAAAATAGTTAATTCATCAGTTTCTCCCCTTGATAAGATAAGCAACATAAAACAAAAGCACACCACACTTGCATTTACTTACTTTAGCAGCATAACACGATGCAGCAAACAACTCATTATCATCTACAATGGCATCACGTTCTTTCAGCCTCCTTTTAATTTGATCACGAGCACCAATGTAAGTGACACCATACACTGACGTCATCACAGTCTGCTTGACCAGCTTCCTATCCACCTAGTTTTTTTTAATCAAATTCATCCAAGTGTTATTCAAGGGCATCAGCTATTAAATCAGAAGTAAAAGGCAAAACACGAATCATAAACTCAAAAATAAACTAGAAACTTTCTCCTTTTTCTGCTTGCATCACTTTAACCTTCATGCTGGCTAACACTCAACATTGACAGTTAATATCTCTAATCATCTATTAGTAAAAAAATATAAAAGGTTAATATTTGAACATATGTTTTAAGATAAATCCAATATCTTACATGATATTTAATTTTGTTTATTGGTCAATATCTTCTAGTCACAGTTACTACATGCATAAACACAGTCAGAAGTGTTACAACCAAAAAATGGAGGTATTATACCATAAGAAAAAGGGTCTTAAACTATCACAAGTCATAACCAAACCTAATCTTCACATATATGATGTCCACTACAAGGATCATCAAAAAAAACCTAAATGAAGTCTTTACGCAAAAGTAACAGCCTTTAACACGTTAGGCAGTAGAAGAATGAAATACCTGATTCAGCAAAACCTTTGCACGTAGTGCATTAGGTTCAGTTGAAGGATCTTTCTGAGCATCAATACGCATTATTTCAAGAACCCTGCACGTAAGCAATTGAGTCACAATGATGAAAAAAGTCGCGCCACTTCTATAGAATCTTACATATAGAAATATAAGTGTTGAAGGTTATTAATCTAATAACGTGAGATCAGATGTGTGTCATGTATTCCCTTTTAACCACTAAAATAAGAGCAAAGGCAAAGGCACGATAATTTTACTACGCAAAATCTTGGCTTTCTTCTATGGGAAGAGGGTGTACTCAGAAAACATGTCATGAACTTGCAAATATAATTAGAAAGAGAACAATCACATTTTTAGCAAGATGGAGGACACAGCTTACAAACAATCCTTGATCCTACACCTACAACATCTCTCGAGTCTTGATAACCCAATGCTGTCATAAACCATTTACAAATATTTTGCCCGGTTTTGCTGCAGTAGGGGTCCATTATTTAGACAAAGATTACTCCATAACCTAGTATTTCTCAAGAATTGATATAATAAAGTTGTATTTTAAAGGTTGTTGGTTTACCGAGCAGCAATCCCAGAGTAAACATCAGCTGGTTTATTTCCTGCAACAAGATTCACAGCCTCTGCTCCCAGCTGAACAAATAATGATGATCAGTAAGTAAAAAATATAACACCAGAATCGCAGGATTACATTTCCTGCATGTCAGACTGCTTACAAGAAAAGTGAACAAAGAAGGCATGGATAGTTGCCTGCCCTGAGGCCAAGCAGCCATACTTTGGGAGTCTGTCAACTGAGTCAGGGCAAATAACTTAAATGAAGAACGTTTATGATCAAATTCTCGTTTCTTTTCGTTATTCTTCCTTCTAATTTTCCCAATTATTTTGCTCTTCTTTCCTACTCACAATAAAAGTCAAAGAGAATTATTTTCTTTAATACTCGAAATATTAAATTACAGATTTATTAATTCATCATTAACATGATCCTGTTTAGTCACTTTTTAGAATTATGAAGCCTTCAACATAAATTGAGCAAATGAAATTATTCATCACAATATATGGGACGTATTGGTTACGGGGACGGGTATCAAGTGAAGTACCTGTATACATAGACATTCAGATCTTACCAAACACCATAACCTTTACAAGATACGCAATCAACAATACCAAAGGCGCATTACCTTATCTCTTCCGAGGGCAGCATAATGTTGTAAACCATTACAGGAGCCATCCTTGAGAAAAGGGAAAACCACAACAAAGTAAAAAAAAGGGTGTTAAGATATATTCTCCACCTAAAAAGCCGGTAAGGCACGGAAAAAGCAACCCACAGGACATGCACGCATCTGAGCAATAAGAATAAATCTGTAATATCACAAGATACTCGGAAATGACGCATATAATATATAAACAGTAGAAAAAGTAGGTGGGAATTTGCAAGTGAAGATTATAGGATAGAGTTCACTAGTTGGAGAGTGATGCCTTAAGTTATGCTGATAGAGAACACAGCTGTCTCTTACAGCACTTAGAGCATTGATGAGATGTAGAGAGATGGGCACCAAAACTTCTGGCACCCAAAATTTTGAAAGAAAAAAATTCAAAAGTTCTATAATTTAGCTACTTGTTTATTGCTCCGTTCATTCATTATTAACTGTACACTTAGCTGACTATCCTTATTCCATAATAAAGCACTATCATATACCATTGCAATATTACTAGTCAGTTCCATTAATAACAGGGGTCCATAATATGTGTGTGACCTTAAAAGACAAATTGGAAAGAATTGATAAGGTATCAGCCACAATAAACCCCAGAGAGTAAGATGCATTTTCCATATAACATGAAGTACCTGATGGACAGGAATATATGATACATAGTCCTCTGGAGATGAGCTTCTTAAGGCTTCAGTAAGATTTATACACGCTGCCAGGCACTGGAAAGGATCTTCTGCGTGCAACCACCAGCGTCTTCCTTCCAAAGGCCTATCCGCAGAATCAAAAACATCATCCAGATGATTCTCAGTAAATGCAATCCGACCCTCATAGGAGAACTTATCAACACCACCAGCATATAGATTAGCCAGATGTATTTTGAGCCAGCAAAGTCCTGACTTTCCAAGAGGGCGCCCTTCTGCAAACTCTAGGATTCCCCGACATAAATCAGAACCAAGATGATTCAAATGAGGGTGCATGGGGTATGCACGACCTCGAAAATCCAGGTTGTGCGGATAGTAGAATCCCTCCTCATCCTTCATCTTTCTGGCCACCTACTTCCACAACAAAAATAAAAGACATAAATACCTAAGTAACTGATTTGTGTTATTTAGAGCAAGTGACAAAATATTAGGAAACTGTCTCACAGCTAGCTTGAGTTCTGTATCACAACGTCGCGAGTGTCTCTCTGCATTCTCTTTCTTGACAGCTTTAATCTTCCACTTCCATTTCTTAATTTCCGCCGCATCATCTGTATCTGGTTCCTCTGGTATAGGAATCTGCAATGTTGTCAAAATTATCAATAATGAGAATACACTACCATCCACAAAAGCAAACTTCCTGCCAAAACAACATACATCTTCGCGGTCAACTAAGTCAGCGAGGCGACCTCCACTAGCCCATATCCTGTCTATGATACTAAGCACCTTTTTATTGACCCTCCATTTGGTGTTACCAAGTGTATCAAGAGCCTGAACAACAGGGACATATATAAACACTTTTAGACACAATTAGGTAAAATAGTTGACAGAAACAACTAAGGGTAAGGGTATTCCTAAATTAGTATCAAACAACTACTCAAAAATATTCAAACCTCAAAAATGGTATTCAAATTGTCATTTTCCCTTTTGAGAGCATCTCTTTGCTGTTTAGCTCCATGAGTTCGCATTATATAAGATGGAAGAAACAGATACGCTCCTCTCTTATACCTACCAAAGCACAAAAAAGTTCAAAAGGTAACTAAAATGTCTGACCCGAAAGACCGAACAACTATGCTTGTATTGCAGTCTGAAGATATTGATCAACATCCGGCATGATCTCCGTTTCCGTTCCTCCTCATCCGACAAAAAGCATAAGACAATTCATTAAGTTGGGACAGGAATAGCAATAAAATAAATTAGTTATCTTCAGTAAGGATTGAGAACAAAAAAATCCCCCATCTTGCAAGTGAAAAGGTACACAACACCATTACAAAAGCAATGCAGAAAGGCCAAGCAGGTACGAGATTAAAGAAGGGTAGAAGAGGGAACCCTTGCTAATCACAAAAAAGGGACCAAAATATTTAGAAAATCATACCCTGACCAGTTTATTGGAGGGACCAACATCGGCATGTAAGGAATCACCATATGCCTGGCCTGATCAAAAATCACAGAAAAATTACAATTATTCTTGAGCACTAGGAATGCAAACAAGTGGCAATCCTGCATGTCATATACTCTCCGTTTTCTTTTACTTGTTCCACATCCCTTCTTGGGGTGTTCAAAAATACTTGTTTCACTTCCTTTACAAGGGTCTAAATTCGCACTTTTACTCAATCAACTGAGGTCCACTATCAAGATCTTACACTTTTCCTACCTACTTTTTGGAATCTACCACATTCACACTTTCTCTCTCCTACTTTATGAGGAATCACATCGGTCTACATTGAAATTTTATTTTTAAACATTATGTCGCAAGAAACGTGCCCAAGAGAAGTGGAACAAGTAAAAAAACTTGGAGGGAGTATCAACAACGACAGAAACAAGAATGTACTCACAGTTTTTTCTAAACCCTTCCGCACCAAAGGATCACATTGTATAACTCCGTATCTTCTACGCATACCTTTTCTGTTAATGGACAACGAAACCAACATCTCAACAATTATTCCTGAGGCAAGAGTAGACTGTTAGGAAATCTTTCAAACTAATCCTTACTGTGACTCTTTCGTAACAGTTTTTTGGGTGTGGATGAATGCAGGGCGAATGTCAGGTGGACCATCTGCACATTGATCAACTGGAGGTTGTATATATGCTGTTTCTGTCAGTAGTTGAATCAATCTGCAGCCAACCTGAAACAATAAAAGCACAAATATGCAGCACAATTAATAGAACACGTATTACTGAAGCAAATCTTCAACCTTCACCAAGAGTCTTTAGGAGGAATTACAAACCTTTACTTGGTTGTCCTGACCCCAAGGTTTTGATTCATCTTGTCCCTTCACTATTTCCCGAACTTGCTGAACCTTTTGCTTCTTCATCAAATTCGTCACCTTCTTTGCAAGCCTCTGTTGAGCTTTTGCTGCATCATCCTCATCGCTATTGTTATTAAATGATTTTTTCTTTGATTTTTCCAAAAATCTTCGAATTTTAGCCTGGCAAAGACATCAAATTATGTAGCTAAATTTCCAAAGTGACATACTCACGATTCACAGACACACACACAGTCACACACACACAAGAAAAAATATACAGTCCATAAAAATAGCTAAATTTGCAGTGTGCCCTAGTTGCAAAACGCATCACAACATGCTATAAAAACTTTTCTTTATAAGAGCATCAAACTATTACATTAGTCCCATGGAAGTGAAATTTGGATAGGCATATACTTGGAACAGACTAGTTTGCTTAAATGTTGGCAAATGGCACAGAGTAAATTTGCATCAGGTCATTTAGCAACCTCATACCCCTAACAATATGAGGCGACAGCTCAGTTTGATAAATAAAACAGAAGCGCCTTTTCACGGTATGGACACCACTTGTAGAAGCAGCAAGGTCCTATATACAAGTATCGAGACCAACGTATAGGGCAGGCACCTACTTCGTACCAAAAAAACTATGACAAATAGCAATCTATTTAACGATACACACCGGTTGGGAAATTACTTTTGGCACTGAACATCAGAATTCATTGATCTCATTTGTTTCTCGAAAGTGATATTAAACCAATCCGGTTGCACATACAAAGTACTCAAGAACCAGCCACTCACAATTGCAAACATCACAGCTGCCATTTCCACATTTCAAGGCAACCAAAAACACTACAGACTATATACTGCACATCAAGTGAAGACTTATGCTATGAACTACACTTGCATTTTTTTTTAAAAACAGTGGAAGAAACAATTAAGCACTAAAGATCCTAAATTCCTAACCCCATCGCCCCGCCCCCGCCCCCCAACTAGAAGCATCTAACAAATGTAACTAGAGTATGAGTTGAAAGCACATTAAGAGCTGCAAACTAAACAATACCTCCTGCTCAATAGCTTCACCAATCTGGCTCGCGGCTTGAATCACAGTGGCACTACCATTCCCATTACCAGTCATCAACAAACCCATCAACTTATGCATCACAATAACCGCCATCATATCAGCCGGCAATTGATCGAAACAAGGAGCATAAACCGCCTTATTCTTCCCTAACTTAGTCAAATCTTGTTCAGCCTTAATTGCATCCCTTAAAGGCTCAAACCAACCCAAAAACAATGACTTCATATAAGGCAAATTAGGTGCAAGTTTTTGCTCACACATATCAGCCAACAATTCCTGATACTCTTTTGCTGCTTCATTCCAAGCTTCAGTCTCAATCTTCACTTGCCTCTTCTTAAGAGCATTGTACCTCCCTGGTAACATCCCTGCAATCAAATTACTCCCCTCTTTCGAACGCGATCCTTTCGGCTTTCCTCGCTCGATTTTACTGATTTCTTCCACCAATTCACGAACTTCATCGTCTTCCTCAGACGATGCTGTTGCTATAGCTTCTGCAGCAGTCCCATAACAGCAAATGGGTTGTTTGTAAATTCCATACCCACCTAAATTTTTTGCAGAAAACATGAAATTAGAACTACCCATTTCGTTTTTAGCAATACCCACCAAGGGAAATCTAGGATTGACATTGTTTTGGTGTGAAAAATCCCTAATTTTGGTTGAATTGTGTGATGATTCGTTCAATCTTGTAATATGTGAGGTGGGTTTTAGCTCTAGTGAGGTTTTAATCTTTCTTAAAAGCTCAAATTTTGAGACTTTTCTCCACATTATGAATGTTTCAGAGATTCAAAAGTAGTTGTTAATTAATACCCAGAAATTAATTGGAGGAAAAGAATGGTTGATGTAATTGAAATAAGGAAAAACAGAGGAAGATGTTGGAGTGAAGAAGAGAGATGGAAGTGATGGAGAAGGCCGGCGTTAGGACGGATAGACGCCAAAACCCTGCTTAAACCTAAGATTTTACTTAAGATTTTGGTCGAGAGTGAAGGAGTACATGTTGTTCTTTCAACATGAGCAAATATTTGACCCGATTATGTCCATACAAGTCACCCATGAGACCAACTTGAATTGGGTATGTGGACAAGGCCCAATAACCAAATTGGATTTTAAAGAATAAACTTACTCGATGGCGAAAACGGGCGGGCGGGCGGGCGGGCGGGCGGGTGCAACGACCGAGGATCCCCGTTTCCATATTCATATTGACCTAAAACTTATATCTATTCATGTGGGTATGTCCCTGAAACCATGTCCATATCCCACTTATCCAATTTGAATATAGCAACCCAGTCATACCCGCCTATACTCACCTCTCAAATTTATTTATCTATATATATTAAAAAGTGTAAGCACGGATTGCAATCCGCCACGTGTCATTCTCCCTTCTTTTCAACAATATGTTTAATGTTATTCTCATAAAAAAGTGAAAATTATCCATGAGAAGTTTCGAACCCGTGACCTTGAGTATGGAATATAAATGCTCCAACCATTGCGCTACGACATTAGTGTTGCTTCTTTTATCAATTTTAATGATCACATTATGTTTTTCAATGAAAACAATAATTAAGTTACATTAATTGCATTTATGAGTAATACTAATATATAACTTTTTATTAATCTTTTTCTACAACAAAATAGTTGTCTTAAGGTAGAAAAGTGGATCCGAGGCTCTCAAAAAAAAAAGTACTAAAGTGTAACATATAATTCCCAGAGCATCGGCCTAAATACTAGTTATATATATATTAAAAGATGTGAGCTCGCGATGTTACCCGCCAAGTGTTACCCCCATGTCATTTATTGATATGGCAAGATTGTGCCGAACATGGAACTTCTTTTTGGAAATGTTTACAAAATGCATACAATAAGGTTTGAACTTGTGATCTATCAAGTAAAATTCCTTCATTTTTCCACTAAACTACACCTCACTTTGTGATCTACTTTCGCTTTTAAGTTATATATCCCATCACCTTAAACTTTGTCTCTTTCAATGTGCTTCTGCTTTGTTTGTCAAATCTAATTCCCCAATTAGCGCTCAATTGATACTAAAAAGGAAAATAAAAATAAAAATATTACTATTCCTCTTTGATTCGTAATTTGTTTCTTTACACCATTTCCCACTTATTGATCTACCATATCCTCTTCCTACAATTTATCCTATTACAATCCAACTTCGATTTGTTATTTGTTTGTTTAATTTCCCTCTTATACTCTACTTTATCCTCTTCTTACAATTTATCTATATAAAAGAAGTCCTCTTCCTACCATCCCTTTTTATTTGTCGCATCAACCTTTGAGGCAAAAAAGGTGTTGTTGTGGTTGTGGATTGGCGGCGGCAGCGGGATTCGCAAGGATGGCTTATTGCGACATGAGACACTCACAGGGCTTGCCGACGAGTAAGAGTACGACATACACTTTATAATGAACCTATTGGCTCTCAGACATGTAATATATTGTTCAAGAATGCTCTAGAGAATGAAACTTAGTGATGAAATACGAACCGGTCTCATAACTATTATTCCAAAATGTACAAAAGCATTCCAGGTGAGTGCGAAAGGCATTATGAACCTTATATAATTATGTCTATCAATAGTAAAAATGAACAACCATTTCCTAAGAAAAAAAGGATCTCAAACTCATACACAAATGAATAAAGACCATACAGTCAAAAAAGAACTAACCCAAGAAAATAATTTATAGCAGACACAAACATACAAAAACAAATTGCAATCTTGGCCAAAACAACAAAACTAATAAAGTATACAAAAGATAACACAAAAGGATTTTCCCACGGCATCGCCTGGGCCAAAAAAGTACTTCCTTTAAACACTAAGTTCTATTAACTAAGCCATAAAAACTCGATTTTTGGCTATTTAGTTGAAGTATTGGTTTCTCCATTGATGTAATGCAATAAGCCTCTCAGCCTAATGAATTTATCAAAATCATAGATATTGGTTAACATATTTTTGGAATAATGATAAAATAAGCTTACTTAAAGGTTTTCGGAAGGGATGTGGAACATGTGAAATTGATACAAGAATGTCCTCTTATCCACTACCTACTCCACTACCTCTGACGGATATGACTTTTTCCACACATTTACTCAACACCCATCAAACATATACTCATCATCCGCCCAATTTCAGTGGGTGCAATACCAAACTGATCCACTCTTACCCACTTACCATCTTTAACAATAGGTCAATTGGGTCAGGTTAGTTTTAAACGATTTCAAATTTATGTCATTTTGGTTGTTAACTTTTGGGTTCAAGTTGAACAATGTTTTTTCAAGACCTAATACATTCAAGTTTGGTTGACACAACATGTGATGGAACTTCACAATGTTATGGTTATTTCATTCAATTTTTATTGTGAATGCGTGTATGAAATTATTTATTAGAGTATATATAGTCATTTATAGCCTATTTCTACTCATATAATAATTATACAATTCTGTTTAAAATCATACTCTCCTCTTTTTCTTTTGAATTTTTGATTTGTTTGTGTCATTCCAATTGCCCCATTAATCATATGTTAGTAAGGATGACTAATCTGTCGATTTTTGATACTATCACCCCCCAAACCACCCAAAAATAAAAACCATATGTTATACCTCATAACCCCTTTGCTAAAAGAAAACTGATTTTCGTATGCTTCCTCCGTTTTGTATCTTAATTCTTCCTTCCCCATGATTATTTCAAACAAAAGCTCTAATCTTTTGGACTGAATTAAATGAAAAACATTTCAGTTCAGGCATTTCACAGTTCAGTTTAGATATTTCTATTCAATTCAATTCAGTTTAATTCAAATCTCCTACTATTGTACCAATTACAATTCATTTCGAAACATTTCAATCCAATTCAGTTCATTCGAGTCTTAAAGAACAAAGCCAAAGTAAATAACTTCAATTCTCACACAGAGAGGGCACTTAAGGTAGATCTAAAGAAGCAAAGAAATGTTGATGCAGCCTTACACTCTCCTAATTATCCATCAATGTAACTAACTTCTATGCTTTGAACTAATCTGGTATCATGCCTTTTTCACCATACGGAACTTGCACAGAAGAAGCAGATTATGTAGAAAACTAACACGATCATATTTTCATTTTTCTTGCGCAAAAATACTCAGCCATCCAGCTAACTGACATACATGCATCTATAATGGCAATCTTTTGTTTATTACTTGCTCTATCCTAGTATTTCTTTTTCTACTAAAACTTGCCCAAAGAAGCACTAACAAGTAACAACGAATTCCCTCAAAGGTCCGACGAAAATGCTCTACCATGTCTAGCTATCCTCCCTTCATCTTCCGCATATTATCCACCCACAAAATAAGTAAAATCTGAGGCAAAAATGTTCAATCTACTAAACAATGATAAACAATCATCAATCTTGCCATGGGTCATTCTCCGTTATGACTTCAGAAGGCTCGACCACTTGGGCATCTGAAACTTCTTCAGTTGCACCAGATTCTGATGGATTGTTTTCTGAGGACTCTGCTTCTTCATCTAATCTACCCCATCTTCCTCCAAGGGCCATCGTCATCATCTCATAGATCTTGTTTCCCAAGTCAGCGGGGCTGTCAGGCTGCAATCACCAGACATGACATGCCACGATTAATCACAATGAGTTTCAATCTTGTTTTTGCTTAAGTTTGTAGGAGTGATTCGTTACTCACCGTGAATCCACTGGATACAAGTGCTGTTTCATACAAGAGATCAACAGCTCTTTTGGCTTCACTGCTGTCCGGTTCATTCTTGCAGGCAGCCTGCATTCAACAAATATGCAATCAACCATCAGTCAGTAATAACAATTTTGTCCTTTACCCTCACCTACTTGTTCAAATTTTCCCTTCGGCCTCGGCTCAGATTACCATTAGATGGAGATTGCAGAGGAAGAAAATGTAGAGATAAGAAAAAGGTGGGGAAGTTTGTCAATTACCATCTTTTAAATACACTTGGGGTGTGTTCTCTACTTATTAAGAAGATAGGTTCCAGGTCGAATAAGTTCCAAAAGTTCTAAAACCTTATATAACATACCTTCGAAGGCTTCAATAATTTATATAAGTTCACACAAGATAAGTTCAGGAGAGATCTACTATTACACTCACAAAGTAATCGTAGATATAAGGACATCATTTTGGGCAAAAAAATAAACCCAAAAACAAGTAGGAGGTACCATAATAAAGTAAAATGTTCAAAATCTAATTTGCAACTTTTGATTGAAAAGGTTGCAAGTCACAAAATGACCTATTAAAATAAAAGGAATAATTGGCAAAAATAAGTTGATTGAAAAGGTAATCCTAAAGTGGGTCCCAACTTAAAGCAGTTAATTTTGAGCTTGGGTAGAGGCACTACAAACATAAAATCAGATGTAATGATGCAGAAACCTGTCATGCAAAGTTGGTTGATCACTTAATGCAAATATAAGGAATTCAAAGCTAATATCAACACTTAACGAAGATAATAGCAACGCTCAAAACGTTAATATTGTCAAGCAACACTAGCAATCTCACCACTCAGCCAACTTCTGGCAGTAGTCACAACAGTTCTCATGTCATCCCATGTCCAACTGAGCCAGGGAAGGGGGCAGAGGAAATAAGGCAATATAAACGATGTTTTATCTAGCATCAAAGCATACAGCTACTTTTCTATTTATTTCGTTCCCCTCAAGCATAATTATTGTGATTCATCAATTAGAATAAAAAAAACCCCATCAATTAGAATAAAAGATCATGAATAAACTTACATAAAGATCTTTAACAATGGGGTGATCAGCATTGATCTCCAATATTCTTCGGCCCCTCATGAACTCCAAGCTTGAAGTGTCTCCAAGAGTTTGTGCTTTCATCAACCTAAAGGAACACCATATATAAAATCAAACTTCAAGCACAAAACATTGCTGAAAAACTTGAGCATAAGACTCTAATCATGATCAACTCACCTTTCCATGTTTGCTGACCATCCGAACTTCCCAGAAACGAGCACACAAGGAGATGAAGCAAGACGTTTTGATACTTGAACCTTTGCCACCTTATCACCAAGTTGCTGCTTCATCCAATCACACAAAAGATTGTATTCCTGTTTAGTCTCCCGTTCCTTTACTTCATCCTCATCACCTAGATGAAGATGTTAATAATGTTAGAAAATCATTGATCTTGTTGAGCAGGATTGTTGAACAGGAGCAAATAACCTTTCCACAACATGGGAAGATTCAACAAAATAATCAGGTCTGGAAAAAGCAGTCTAACCAAATTCCAGGTCTTCCTTGCTGATATCGACAAACTTCTTCTCTTTGTACGTCTGAAGGTTTTGGATAGCAACCTCATCTATAGGCTCAACTAAGAACAGAACCTGTAACAGTGGTCACCAATGAGCACAATGGCACACAATTTGAGCAACTTCATTCAATTTAATAATAAAACAACCACGTAGAAGAAGGTTCCATCCCAAAAATAGGACAATCCTCAGTCCTGTTCTAGTGGTATCCCATTGATGTATTCTATATTATAGCTTCTTCTCCACCAAAGTAAATTGAAATACGAGAAACACATACCTCGATATCCTTTTGTATTAACTTCTCCAAGAACGGAGCAGTCTTCGCACTTTTAAGGCTGTCCGTTGCCAAGTAGTAGATAGCATTTTGGTTCTCACCCATGTTCTCAACATAGTCATCTAAGCTAATCAAGTCTTCCTCACTTTTTGATGAGTAGAACCGCAATAGAGGTGTGATGCGTTTGTGATTTCCAGTGTCCTCAATACATCCCAATTTTATAAATTTCCCAAAATTCTCCCAAAATTTTTTGTAGTCCTAAAGCAAGTTTACAAATGAACAGTGTGAGAAAAAGCTTTCAAGTTGAGACAAATGGGAAACACGCAATTGGAGTACAGCTAACCTCTTTATTTTCACTCTCTGATAGCTCTTGAATCATGTCAAATGTCTTTCTTACTAGTCTTTTTCTCATGATCCTTACCTGCCAGCAAAATCAAGCGCAGATCAATAACAATCCATCCTTGCAAGACTGATAGACAAAGATACACAGGAGTCAACAAGAAAACATTAAACAAAATGGGAAATTAAGTCTTACAATTCTGCTCTCTTGGAGAATTTCTCGAGAAACATTAAGAGGAAGATCATCTGAATCCACCACACCCCTCACAAAACTCAAATATCGAGGGAACTGCAAAGCAAATAAAATATGGCAGTCAAGAAAGAGTACTCATGGATTTTCTTTGTCACCGTATCAAACAGTCTTAGAGTCTATTTGGGAATCATTTGGGACTGGCAAAATACAAGGAAACAAGTGAAGAGTACCCACCAATTCACCGTCAAAATCGTCGGAAATAAATACACGTTTTACATAAAGCCGTATATTCTTTGTCTTTGGACTTATCACATCTTCGTTATTCATAGGTGCCATCCCAGGGATATAGAGCACACTTCGAAACTCGACTTCTCCCTGAAAAATGTCCAATCATGTCAATAAATATACAATGACCAGCTCCACGCAATTCAAGGACAAAGCAAGGAAAAGATAAGCTACTTGTATCATACCTCCGTTGTGAAGTGAGTATGTGTAAGAGGGTCCAGGAACTCATTAAAAGTCTGCTTGTAGAATTCATAATACTCTTCCTTCTGGACGTCTTTAGCGCTTCGCATCTACGGCATAGTATCAAAACACATCAAGTCAAGCAATATATATCAGTACGCTGATAGCATAGTAACAGTATCCCTGATAAACTGTAACAATTACAAATGAATGCCAAATAAACTGGCTCACCCATATCGGCTTGGTTTCGTTAGTCAACTCCCAGTCCCAATACTTTTCCGTGACAGTCTTTTTCTTCTTTTCACCCTGGAAGAAAGATAAAAATTATATGAAAATCCACTACACTGACAAGTAGCCAGCTGCAAGTATAAAATGAAATCCACCTCTGGTTTGTCTTCTCCCTCTTTTGGTTCTTCTTCTTCTTCCACCTGCAAGGTCAACGATGATTCACATTAGCGGAACAGTTACAAGAGAAATTTCAAGAGCAACGTAGTTTTAGCAGAAGTGTTGTATTGCAGAGTGACTGTCCACCTGACACCCTAAAACAAAAGGACTCAAATGGTAGTGGTGTATTTCAAGAACACTTTCCAATTTGTATTTCAAACATTTAATCCTTGATTTCGACTGCGTCTTTATAAAACTCTAAATCTTCATATCCGGTATGCATTTTCACAAAGGCAATCAATTTTTTTTTTGGTCAATACGGTAAAAGATAACTTAAATAATAAAGAGTTTAATACAATCCGTCCTAAAAGCATCCAAACAGTAATTATGGGGTTGGGGAAAGTTCCTAATTATATTAGTGCTAAAAGTAGGCAATCAATTTATCTGGCTAATATAAAATCTGAACCTTTTAGAGGCTCCAGCTATAAACTGAGCTAGCTTGAAGCCTCGAACTCACTGGTGAGGAGATAGAAGAATATCTTAAAATTTGGATTCCATTTGTTCAAACTTGGTAAGTACATATAGATCATATTTGGGACAGAAATCAAACTAAGTCAATCCAAAATTGTACTGCTTGCCACAAAGGCTTTTGATGGTCTTGTTGGCACATACCTACTAATTAACTTCACAAAAAAACATCGGCAGTGCTTTGAACAGAAAAAGGTGTCACAAGGAGAACCCAAACATCTAAATCCTTTACAACTAAAAACACCAAATGTTACAGACTAATCATGTAGCAATCGTTATACATGTTTCTCAGGAAGAAACTTTAATGTGGAAACTGCTATTTGCAAAAGGAGAAGTTTTTACCTCAACAGTTCTTGATTTTTCTTGCCATGTGTAGATGGGGAAAGAAACAAATTGTGAATAGTTCTTCACCAAATTCTGAATCCTGGCAGGGTCTGAGAATTCATATTTGTCATCAGGCTGTAGAAGATCGGAAAATGGAATAGAATTAGAATATAGATGAGCAAGAAGACATGAGGGCTTCCTCAAATTAATATACGCAAAAGTTCAAAGGGTTGATTAAGCAAAAAAAAGAGAAATATTCCAGTCTAGAAGCTGCCAAACATACACAACTACCTTGGACATTATTACATCACCCAACCAGTATGTAGAAGTCACAGAAGGAAATGCCCAAGGCATACATCAAAGTGGGAATATCTAAAATCATTTCAATCTCATCCCTAGGTCAAATTACTGTAAGCATGGGATACACAAGTAAAAATGAACTATACCCTTAGATACAAAGTGATTTCTGTTCCACGCTTCAGGAGCTTCTCAGGGTCAGTTTCTTCCCTGATCACATATGAGCTACTGTCAGCTAAAGCTTCCCACACATACTGCTTGTCGGACTTGGGGCTCTTTGTAGATACAACCACCTGGTGAGTAGTGCAGATTCTAGATTATTCTCTCGCATAAAATTTATAATGCAAGTAGTGACAAAATAGTGTTATTCAGATCACAATACCCTCTCTGCAACCAGAAAGGCGGAGTAAAATCCAACACCAAATTGTCCAATTAGACCATTGTCAGCACCAAGCTCTTGATTTTCCTGCACATGAACAAATCTTTTTATTTAAATTGTGAAAAGAGCGACAAAATTTTTAACATGCACAGATTTAGTTGACGAAAATGTAAAAATGTATCACAATTAAGGTTCCCAGTACCTTCAACGCCTTTAGGAACTTTGAGGTGCCACTCTGTGCAATAGTTCCCAAACAATCAACAAGCTCCTCTTTTGTCATTCCAATACCAGTATCCCTGAAGATTGAGGTAAATACAAAATCAGAATCGAATGAAATCATTACAACCACTGATACACCATTAATAGAGTTACAACATGTAGACATAATGAACACATACGTAATTGTGATTGTCCCATTGTCTGGATCAGGTTTGATGCGTATTAGAAGTTCTCCAGCTTCCCCAAGCAGAGAGGGATCGGTCACACTTAAGAATCTCAGCTTGTCCAATGCATCACTTGCATTACTGAATAGCCAAATCAAGAGTAATCAGTACAACCAAATTATTTTCTTCCTCCCAATGATGCAAAATCATATTCACTCCATATGTGTCAAAATACAAAACTAAGCATACAGACCAAACTTAAACGTAATACATACAAATGATGGAGCAACTACAACATTGCTCTTAAGGAGAGACAGAAAAATGCTGAATAGTTTTAAAATTAATGAAAACTACGCAACTCAGGCGAAAAATAGGAGAAAGATCATTCAATAGACTAATCATAAACACACGGACGATAGTTGGACTAGTTTATTTAGCAAACTCAACACAATTTAACAGACTCAACAACCCTAAGTGGAAAAAAAAAACAAAATCCATCATGCTATTCAATGAAAAATGAAAGAAACAAACCTGACGATTTCTCTAAGAAACACTTCCTTATGACTGTATAGACTGTGAACAATCAAATCCAGCAACCTACTCACCTGCATTCAAAAATTCCAACAACTCTCAATGGCAAAAACATCAGTTCAAATGTCAATTCAAATGCATTTGAAAACCCTTTATCATATAGTTTGACACAACCTTATTCCAGCTTTGAATTCTCCTAATAACTAATCCTAACAATAATTCACCAATAACCAACCACAAAATACACGAGCAACGAATAATTAACTGATAAAAAATAACACCTTTTCAAATTAAAACTTCAAAATTCACGAGCAACAAACTAAAAATCCAAACTTTCCATCGAAAATGAAAACCCAACGAGAAAATCAAAGAAACAACAACAACAAAGGCTTATTCCCAATATGTTTTGGGGTCGGCTAACATGAATCGTCATCTGAAACTGTCGAAAAAAGAGACAATAAACAAAAACAAAGAGAACCCACCTCAGCTTGATACTCAAATTTCTCACCAGAGGCTTCAGGAGCCTCTGGTTCAGCAACAGCAGCATCACAACGAACAGATAATTTATTGGATTTTCTTTGATTTTTCTTAGTAATACTAAATTTAGGACAATTTCTAGGCAATTTATTATGAGGGCAAAAAGTACTGCTCAAGTTCAATACTTTATTGTTGTGGGTATTATTGAGACCGAATGAAGAAGAGGGTAGTGAAGCTAGAGAAGCAGTTGTTATACTTCTACTGAGAACAGGCGCCATTGAAGTGAGACAGAGAGAAAGTGAAGAAGAAGAAGAAGAAGATAAGTTGAGAAGTGAGAAGTGAAAACCCTCTTGTTGTTTGTAAGGGTTTTAGGTGGATGGTTCTAGAAATGAAGATTGATTGAGGAGGGAAGAAATGCAATTTGTTAATTTTGGGGAGGAAATGGGGGTAGTTTTTGGATCGTTGTGTTTGGGAATTGTAAGGTGTAGATGCATCCCACGTCACTAACAACATTATCGTTTTCTTCCTAAATGTAACTCATAAAAGAGAAAATTTGGTGATGTGAGATCTTGTTAGATCTGGGGCAATATTAAAAATTAGTGTATTTGTTTTTACGGAATCTATATGTTTAGGGATTGAGTGCGTATATGAAATGGGTTAAATTTTTGTTGACATCAAAATATCTTAGACTTGAAAACTATGGGTCTGTTCTCTTCGTCTAATTCTAGTTGAACTAAACTGAATTGAACTGAATTGAACTGAACTGAACTTATTGGAGCTGAACTGAACTGAACTGAACTTATTAGAGCTGAACTGAACTGAAATGTACTGAAAATAAGCTGGATAGAACAGGCCCTATGTTGAATTATTCGAATTTCAAACCCTAACAAGTTGTTATTAACCTAAGAAAAGGTTTTCGGTGTAATATGTTACACCATCAGTATCAGTATAATAAAGTGGGTATGAAATGGGTTAAGTTTTTGTTGACATCATAATATCTTCGACTTATGAACTATGCTCGATTGTGGGGTTTTGAAACCTAACAAGTTGTTATTAACCAAAGAAAAGGTTTTCGGTGTAATATGTTACACCATAAGTAACGGTGTAGCAAGGTAGAGAAGGAGCACGTGCTTTGTGATGTGGTCTAGTTTTGCAATAGTGGTAAAAGCTTCTTCATGCTATGAAAGCATATAATCTTTTTAGCTTAGAAGGTTAGCATATCCATATAGTCCCTACAAGAGACTCTGATCTTTTTTAAAAATTGATACAAGAAAAGGTGTAGCTAAGTTTTCTGGAGTGATAAATTTTAAAAGATTTGGCTCCTTTTGGACATTGATAATAGTGTTGCTTTGGTTGATGTAATGAGCTAGTTTGGAGAGAAATCAAGTACTCAATTTGTTTCTTTAAAGATGTGGGTGGTTGTAGCATAATCAAAGTTGAGATGGCTCTATTCGATTTCAATGTCCAACGTATAAACATTTCATGGCTTGCGATAGATGGTCTTGACAACGTTGATGAGAACCAAATTATTTGCTTTTATTATAACCAGGTATTTAAAATGCATATTCCTAGCTTGGATAAAGGCATAAAGTCGTTTTCTAAAGCATTAGATTCAACGATAAGGAGAGTTGATGTCCCAATTTGAAGGCTGTAGCTGGCAGGATTATGCATAATTTCTATGCAGTATTTTTAGCAGCTAAGGATGACTGTGTGTAAGAGCCATCCGTACATGATTTGATGTAGTTTGGGAGAGCAGGCTTTCATCCAAATTGCTTATATTTATTGGTCTTGCAAGAGGAGGGGGTAAAAATGTTTTTGATGTCATATCATATGTGGAACGAAATGTTTCATTCACTGACCACTTGTTTAACGCAGAACTAAACTATTTGAGGTATAAGAATCATTTTGAAACACTAATAAGTTCCTCTCTTTCCAAATAGTACATAGTATTTGAGAATTTTCTAGGAGTACTTTAAGCGTTAGCTCTTCCTATTGTCGATGTGTAAAGTTTTACATTATTAGACAAGTTTATGTGGCTAATAAACTAACTAATACTAAGACATTTCCATCCATCTTATTTTTACAAAATGACATTCCGTAGTAGTGGGGATTTGCCTATTTCAATGGTGTCTCTCTTACCAAGTAGTATTTGGTCTAGTGATAAGGAGTGCATCCTTCCAACCTCAAGGTTGGGGGTTCATTCCCCACTAGGGGCACTTTGAGGGTAGGGCTTCCCCTATACCCTCAAGTACTTGGCTCATTAAGACCCGAGCGGGGTTTGGGCCACTTCTTCTTACAAAAAAATGGATATCTCTCTTGTAAGCAGACCATTGTACGACATTTTCTACATGAAGTATTTTTACTTCAAGTGTCACCATGTTCCAGATCCAGTGGCCACGCCCGATCGTTGCGATGTGCAAGCTATGCATTTTAGTTGACTTCTGTAATTTTTTTTATTACAGCCATCTTGTATCAATATCAACTATTTATTTATCACTTGTCAACTCTTTGCATACTTTATCATTATTACACAAACTGATATCATTAATCTTAGTTGATGTCTGTAGAATTTTTCAACAATTTTGAATCATTATTCCCCATTTCTGTATCGTTTGTGTATACTTTGACAGTAAAGATATTGTCAAAGCTGTTTTTAATTTTGCCAAGGCAATTACGCTAGATATATAAAGAAATATTTTAGACATCTTTTCTTCATATTTGCCTTGGCACAATCAAAAATTGCCTTGACAACATCTTCATCATACTTTGAAATGGTACAAAATTATTGTAAAATGATGCTTCCTACATTTTTTGTTGTTTTACTTTGATTTTATACTATTCACTACATCATATTGAAACAAATATTATCATGTAAGATATTGTTGGATACTTGGATTAGTCTTTATGTGTAATTGTGTATATTCATAATATTACCTTTTTATAGTTTTTACTAATTGGTAATTAAAGATATTAATGGTCGACGCCCGCCTCCCCCCAACCTGTACTTGCAAGTTCCGCTGCAAAAAGGCTCATCATAAATTAGGTCGGGGGTGACTGGTGGTTTCGTGATCCCGTAGAAAATGCTTTCAAGATTGTACATCGGCAATTGAGAAAGTAGAAGTGAAACAACTAAATAAGAAATATAAATTAGAGAATTTAAGGTACAATAGTGAATTAGTGATGAAAAATTATAAAAAAGAAATTAAGGGAAAAATGCAAAGTTGCCGAAAAATGATAAGAAATTAACAAAAAGACAAAATTGATATCATTTATCTCTATACTATAAGTGAAGAGGAGGGGGTGGACACCAAAAATAAGATAAAGATAAAACATACTCCCTCCGTCCCATAATATAAGTCCCCTTTCTATTTTGGGAGTCAAACTTTAAAATTATTGACCAAATATTTTTCTTAATATATACAAGAAAACATACTCATGTGTGATATTGTTGGATTCGTCATAATATGTACTTTTATAATATCAAGTTTTTATATTTTTTAGTAATACGAAATTAAAGATATAAAAGGTCAAAAGTGTGTCTTAAAGACTGTACCAAACAAAACAGGACTTATATTTTGGGAAGGAGGGACGAGGGAGTATTAAATTAAATTTAAAAAAAGAAGTTAAAGTTCCTATAATTATTGTAGCTAAGTTAGGTTTTTTTATATATTTTTATTTTCATTCGTAGCCATTTCTTTCAAACTAATTTCTTTTGGATGATAAAGCACCAAGTGTTCCTTTCTATAATTATTGCTTCATTTTCACTCTCTTACTCCCTCCCGATCTCAATCTAAATAACATTTTCCATTAATACAATATTTTGGTAGATTTTTTTTGTCTTCTTTGACATTTTAATTTTAGATCATTATTGTCAATCATTCTCTAAAATTTATTACTCATTTACTATTATGTATTTTTATATTGTTTCACTCTTTAAAAAGTACTGATATTATAATTACACTCGTCGAAAAATAAAATGTAACGAATATTTGTTAAAAAACAACGGAAAAAAATTATATACTCAGTGAAGAAATTACGATACAGTTTCGCCAAAGAGCGCGTATTGGGTCAGACGCATCTGACTATAATATTTGGTCAGACCGCTTCAACTGAAATCAAAAGTTCATCAACTGAAACACTGAAATAAATAACTGAAACCCAAAATTCATTAACTGGAAGCATAAGTTCATTAACTGACATAAATAACTGAAACCCAAAGTTTGTTAACTGAAATTATAAGTTCATTATAACTAAAACCATATGTTATTAACTGAAATCTTAAGTTCATTAACTAAAATCATAAGTTTATTCACTGAAATCATAAGTTCATTAACTAAAATCATTGAAATTAATAACTGAAATCCAACTGAAATCATTAAAATCAATAACTGAAACCCAACTGAAATCATAAGTTCCTTAACTAAAATAATTAAAATCAATAATTTAAACCCAACTGAAATCATAAGTTCATTAACGAAAAACCGTCTGACACAATACCTTCACTTCTCCAAATTCTTACATTGTCCTCTTTCGCACGCATCGTGCACTTATGGATTGAAAGAGGACATTTTTATCACAAAAGTAACTAAGGTAAGAAGAAATGACAATTAAAAGAGAAATCTTTATTATCTCTATTATATAAGGGAAGGGGAGGACTTGGTGTCCACATGAAATTACAATCCTATCCCCCTTTTTTTTTTGCTAAATTTCATTTTATAAGGGATCAGAGTAAACCATAAAAGGATTTTAAATATAAAAAAAATTACAGATTTACTTGGAAAGATAGAAAAAAAGATAAAAAATGGTTGTTATTTCACTTTCGAATTGGAGGTGCAAATAAGTTACAAATTGCGAGTGAATTTGTAATTTTTGTTTGAGGTTGAAAACTTTGATCTTTCCAAAAATTTGTGGCACGCATCGCGTGCATACAATGCTAGTAGTGAAGTAATGAAATAATACCCCCACAAACTCTCATGCATATAATTTTTAATATAATAAGGTTAACATTTAGACTACGTGTCTAACGGAGTATTCACATTATTCTAAGGATGGATAGAATATATCTTACATTTAGGAACTTAGGGTATGTTCTCTTCGTCTAATTCTAGTTGAAGTGAACTGAAGTGATAAACTTACCTGAACTTATTAGAGTTGAACTGAAGTTATTTTAATTGAATTGTACTCCCTCCATTCTTAAATGTTGTTCCCATTTGCCTTTTCACGTTTGCCAATGCACATTTTATATCGTGTATATCTCTAACAACATGTTAATAAAAATTATAAAAGTTTGATATTCTTGATGTACTCGTCGAGACGAATAAAACAAGATCCCACATGATTATGTTTTTTCTTATATATTGGAAACCACGTAGAAGATTCTCTCTACTTTCAAATAGTGTAAGATTCCAAATGGGAACAACAAAAGGGAATGGAGGGAGTAATAATTATATAAATAATTATTAAACAATAACAATTATAAATATTAAATAATTATTATAATTCTAAATAATAATAATTAATAATGAATGAATAATGATAATAATATAACTTTGAGAAAATTGCGAGAAAGAACCTTTAAAATTGACCACTTTTGAGAAATGACCTTAATTTTTTTTAGCATTTAAACACCTTAAACAAAAAAAAGTTTGCGAGGAGGGACCAAATTGATACTTACAACCTAATTAAATACTAATTATATATTAATAAAAAAATTATATCTAATTAAAACTAATTAAAACTAAAACCGCCCACCCAACCACCCTAGTCACCGGAACCACAAGATTTAATTAAGTATATTTAGTTTTATTTTTTTATTAATATGTAATTAGTGTTTAATTAGGTTATAAGTATCAATGTGGTCCATCCTCGCAAACTTTTTTGTTTAAGGTGTTTAAATGCCAAATTTTTGTAAGGTCCTTTCTCTCAAAGTGGTCAATTTTAAAGGTTATTTCTCGTAATTTTCTCTATTATTTTTGATGTTATTAAATGATAGTTATAAATAAATAAATAATTAATGATAAATTAATTAAAAAACAATAACTACTGACAATAATTTTAATTAATAATGAGTAATTACCATTATTATTTTTAATATATTAATATTTTGATGATGATTGTATAATAACAATAATGTGTACGAAGTAAATTAAAATTACTATTATAATAATAAATAGCAATAATAATACCCCCTCCGTTTTTTGTAATAAGCATGCTTGCTTTTACGCGCAGACTAAGAAAAAAGTGCAAAAGTAAGAGAGAAGGTTAGTAAAAGTGAGGAAAAAAGTGAAAAAGGTAGAGAGAAGGAAAGAAAAAGTAGGAGAGAAATGTAATAATTAGGTGAGCCAACCTTCAATTTATGGGAAAAGGTAGAAAGGTACGTACCAATTAAAAAAACCCCAGAATGGAAATAAGTGCATATTAAAAAAAACGGAGGGAGTAGTAATTAGCTTAAAACATAGGTTGGTTTGTGCTTCTAACGAAACCATGATTTGCGGTGGTTTGGTTTATAGTATTTACTAGCCTTTTATGCACGCGATGCGTGCCAAACTTTTCCGAAAGATCAGTGTTTCCGGTGCCGAACAAAAATTATAAATTAGCCCGTAATTTGTAATTTATATGCACCTACAGTCGGAAGTAAAATAACTAGTCTAGTCTATCTTATTTTTCTTTCTTTTCAAGAAAATCTTGATTTTTTTTAAATAAATTATGATTTACCCTCTTTCTTCATAGAATAGAAATTTAGCAAAAGGAGATGATAAAATTGTATGTGGATACCAAATCCTCCCCCTCCCTTATATTGTAGAGCTTTCTCTTTTAATTACCATATTTTGTTACTTTTATGAAAAAAAACATGCCCACTTTCAATGCATATGCACATGATGCGTACAAAAGAGTAATAATATGTATATAAGGACTTTGGAGAAACTACATTTATTTGCCCTAGTGAATTTTTTGTTGTTTATAACAAATAATCGTTAATTTTTATTTTTTTTGTTTTCCAGGGGTGTAATTGTAATGTCAGAAGAATTCAAAGTAAAAAATAATTTAATCCCCTTGATTAGGGTTAGAAATATCATTGCTAATATATAGAGTTTAGGGAAAAGGTAATAAGGAAAAGCTATCCATGGAAAGCAATCACAATAGCAACCTATACATAAATATATATACAATCTAATACAAAGAGTGAAATAATATAAAAATACATAAAAGTAAATGAGTAATAAATTTTAGAGAATAGATTACCAATAATGATATGAAATTAAAACACCAAAAAAAATAAAAACTCTACCAAAAAGATAAATGGAATATGTCATTTAGAGCGAGAATGAGAGAGAGAGTAGGAGAGTGAAAATGAAACAATTATAAAAAAGAACGCTTGGTATCACTCAAAAGAAATTGGTTTGAAATAGATGGCTAAGATTAAAATAAAATATGTAAAAGTAAATATAACTTGCATAATTAATGCTAGGAGCTTTAACTTCCTTGATTTAATTTTTTTATTTAATTTTTTTATTTAATTTTTTATTTTTGGTGTCCATCCCCACCTCTTCACTTATATAATAGAGATAAACCAAAACCCACCACAAACCGCCAAATTATCTTCAATATTTAATGCAATAACAATGTTGGATCTTAACTAGTACTCCAATATTTTTTATGGAAAAAGATATGCATTGAAATCTTATCTGCCGATTTACCAAGAAGAAAAAGAAGAATGAAATATGATATACTACCTCCGTTCCTTAATAAGTGACACACTTCATGTTTTCACGCTTGCCAATGCATTATTTCAAACATTAATATCTATAATTTTCAATGAGTAAAAATTATAAAAGGTTGATATTAAATTAATGCACGTTGAGACGAATCTAACAAGATCCCACATGACTATGTTTTTCCTAAAAGATAAATCACCAAATCTAATCAAAGTTTAAACTGTGAATAGTAAACACTATACAAGTGTGTCACTTATTAAAGAACGGAGGAAGTATCTTTTAGTGAAGATTTTATCTTATTTGATATATCTTTACTTGTTTATTTCTATCTTTTATGATTTTCTTATCTTGTATATGACGGCTAGTTAAGGGTTTTATTAGGGGTTCCTTGTTATAAAAGGAACCATTAAGCTATCTTTTATTTCAGACCTTTAGCCTCTTCTATACTCCTATTTTGTAATCCTCTAGTTTTTCCATTGAAGATTATAGAAGCTCTTGAATCCCCCACTCGTGGACGTAGGTCAAGTTGACCGAACCACATTAAATCCTCGTGTCATTATATTTATTCTTATTGTCTATTTTCTTATTCATATTATATTGTCGTTTTATATTCCGCACTAATCAAACACATTCACCCCTATTTCACAATAATATTATTAGCAACTTTTCTAGCTTTATGTAGCTTATTTGTATGATATAATGGTGAATATTTAGTTGGTAAAATATAACAACAATTGCAAATTAGAATACTCGTATGAGATGAAATATGGTTAAACCGCACACCAACTCAAACCATGCTCAGCCATAATAATAGTAGTTCAATAATGAGTAAAGATATAATAACAAAATAATATTATATAATAATAACAATAATAGTAAGTAAAATATATTTGACCACAATAATAATAATAATATTAAACAAAATGGTTAAATAATGAAGGCACATTATGTGAATCTTGAAGGCACATTATGCTAGTGTGAGTGTCTGTGTGATATTCACTGCTGGTCTCAAGCCCGGATAAAGGAGGAGAGTTTCGGTAGGTATGGGGCGGCCAGCGTAAAACATAGCCCCATATCATGACATGAATCGACAAATGAAAAATGTGGGGGCGTTCCCTACTCAGCGACGCGCTGCACTTCATAGACCCGGGTGTAGTGATAAGTATGCAAGGGTTGCTAGGTCGTCGCCCGGAAGCGGAGCGCCATCCCGGCGCCCGGGGGTGGTGTCAAATATGCAAGGATTCCCGCATCAGGGACGGGTGAAGGTAAAGAAGCTAGTCCAAGGTAGTGGTAGGGGTAGTAGGATGCGCTTTGGAACATGGAACATAGGCTCTTTGACGGGAAGATCGGCGGAGGTGGTGGAGGTTATGAGGAGGCGAAAGATTCACATAATGTGCCTTCAAGAGACCAAGTGGGTTGGTGGAAAAGCAAGAGAACTAGCCCCATGGGGTTATAATCTTTGGTACTCCGGAAAGGATAAGAGTAGGAATGGAGTAGGCATCATTATTGATAAGGAATATATTGATGATGTGGTGGAAGTTTCGAGGAAGAGCAATCGGATTATGAGAATCAGGCTAGTATTAGGGAGGGAGGCAGTTACTATCATAAGCGCATATGCGCCGCAAGTGGGATTGGAAGCATCTATTAAACAACAATTTTGGGAGGATTTAGAGGAGGTTGTGCAACGAGTGACTATTAGTGAAAACTTGATCATTGGTGGGGATCTTAATGGACATGTGGGCACTAGTCGAGTTGGCTTTGAGAGCATTCATGGAGGTTTTGGGTATGGAGAGAGAAATGAAGCTGGAAGTGGTATCTTGGATTTTGCACTAGCATATGGTCTTAGTATTATGAACACTTGGTTTAAGAAAAGAGAATCTCACCTTGTGACGTATAGGAGTGGAAGTAGCGCGAGTCAGATTGACCTCTTTTTAGTAAGAAATGCTTGGCGGAAGAGTTACACAAACTGCAAGGTGATACCTGGTGAGAGCGCAGCCACCCAACATAGACTAGTCGTACTTGATTTCCGGGGTAGGGAGTCTTTAAGAAAGCAAAGACCCAATGTGGAGCCGCGAATCAAGTGGTGGAAGCTCCAAGGGGAGCACAAAGAGAACTTCCTAACTAAGATGGCTAGTAAAGATATTTGGTCATGTAACATGGAAATGGACGTAGATTCGACATGGACAAAGATGGAACTTAGTATAAAGGAAGTGGCGAAAGAGATCCTTGGAGAATCTAAAGGAACTTTACCATCGAGTAAGGACACATCTTGGTGGAACGAGGAGGTGAGACAAGCGATAAAAAACAAACGAGAAGGTTATAAACTTTTGGGAAAAGATAGAAGCGATGTGAACTATGAGAAGTACAAAGAGGCTCGAAGTGAAGCCAAGAAGGCAGTACGGGAAGCTAAAGCAAAGGTAAACCAAGAGCTTTATGCAAGATTGAATACGAAAGAAGAGGAAAAAGACATCTACAGAATTGCGCGTATGAGGGACAGGAAGACAAGAGACATAAGAAAGGTGAAATGCGTGAAGGGTGTGGACCAAAGAGTGCTTGTGGAGGATGAGGAGATAAAGGATAGATGGAGGACGTACTTTGATTCCTTGTTCAATGGTGATAAAGCACAAGACATCGGGGATGTACACATCCCGCCAAGTATGTTAAATCGAGAGTTTATGAGGAGGATTCAAAAGGGAGAAGTCGTTGCAGCATTAAAAAAGATGGGACTGAAGAAAGCTACGGGGCCAGATGGCATACTTATCGAAGTTTGGAGGTGTTTAGGGGGGAGAGGAATCGAATGACTGACAACATTCTTCAACACGATTTGGAGACACAACAAAACGCCATTAGAGTGGAGGAAGAGTACTTTGATTCCTTTGTATAAGAACAAAGGCGATGTACAAGATTTTACCAACTACCGAGGAATCAAACTAATGAGTCATACGATGAAACTTTGGGAACGAGTGATTGAGCAAAGACTTAGGAAACATGTGAAGATATCGGAGAACCAATTTGGATTTATGTCAGGAAGATCGACTATAGAGGCCATCCACCTCATGAGACAGACAATGGAACATTACCGTGATAGGAAGAAGGATCTACATATGGTTTTCATTGATCTGGAGAAGGCATATGATAGAGTACCAAGAGAAATACTTTGGTGGGCGTTGGCAAAGAAAGGTGTTCCACAAAAATATATAGATATCATCAAGGATATGTATGAGGGGGAAACTACGAGTGTGCGGACTACGGTGGGGAGGACAGAAGAGTTCCCTATTAGGATCGGAGTGCACCAAGGTTCTGCACTTAGCCCCTTTCTCTTTGCTTTAGTGATGGACGAACTAACGAGGTCAATTCAAGATGATATACTGTGGTGTATGATGTTTGCGGATGATATTGTGTTGATTGATGAGACAAAGGAAGGTGTTGAAAGTAAGTTGGATTTGTGGAGGGATACATTAGAAGCCCGTGGTTTTAGATTGAGCAGAAGTAAGACAAAGTATATGGAGTACAAGTTCAGTGGGGTTACAAGCAACGAGGTAGGGGCAGTCACTTTGGATAGCAAAGTGGTTCAAGGATCGAACGTCTTCCGTTACCTTGGATCCATTCTCCAAAAGGATGGAGAACTGGATGGAGACATGGCTCATAGAATTAACGCGGGTTGGTTAAAGTGGAAAAGCGCCACCGGGTTCCTTTGTGATTCTGGCATTCCCCAAAAATTGAAGGGAAAGTTCTACCGTACGGCAATTAGGCATGCTTTGTTATATGGCACCGAATGTTGAGCGGTGAAACAATGCCACGTTCATCTTATGAACGTGGCAAAGATGCGTATGTTGCGGTGGATGTGTGGCCACACAAGGAAGGACCGATTAAGAAATGAAGTGATTCGGGAAAAAGTTGGAGTTGCATCAATTGAAGAAAAGATGATGGAGAATCGGTTAAGATGGTTTGGACATGTGAAAAGGAGATCAGGTGATGCACCGGTGAGAAGAATTGAAGAGTGGAGGAGTAATCAAATTGTAAGGGGTAGGGGTAGACCTAAGATGACTTGGATGAAGGTAATTGAAAGTGATATGAGGCTACTTGGGATTGAGGAGAGCATGACGTTGGATAGAAGTGGGTGGAGGGGCAGTATCCATGTGGAGGAAGGGGTCTGATTACTGCATTTATTTGTTTTTCTCAATTGTGTTGGTATTTCAAACCTTTTGAAAACATGTTTTAAAACTTTTTGGTGTAAACATTGTTTTCAAAAACTTTTTAAAAATTCTTAAAACTTAAACCCTTTTAAAAACTTTTTATCACTCTTGTCGATGCCATCTCATTTGGCAACGGTTTCAGTTGACGATTCATGTTAGCCGACCCCAAATCACTTTGGGAATAAAGCTTAGTTGTTTTTGTTGTTGTTGTTGTTAAATAATAAATCGAGCTGAACTGAACTAATCTGATTGGAGTTGTACTGAAATTATCGGAGCTGAATTGAACTGAACTAAACTAAACTTATTGGAGTTGAACTGAATTGAACTTATTAGAGCTGAACTGAACTTATTGGAGTTGAACTGAACTGAAAAAAAGTTGAAGAGAACAGACCCTTAGACCACATTTGTAGTACTATCTTATTGCATAATCGTTCAAAAACGAATGTTTCAATCAACTTTCATAGTCACAAAAACCAAGATTACAAGCTTCCACTTGTGTTCTACCCTATACATACATTCATAAGAGACCAAAGAGATAAGCAGAGGAGAAAACCACACCAGAAAATAAGTTAAATAACCTCTTGACGATTTACAATTTGTCATGCATTTGTAATTTTGTATGACTTCTTCTCACATAACCAAAACTTGCACGTCGAAGGTCTTCATTTCTTGTCCCAAAATTGGAATTTTCATAAATTGGGATACAGTTTGAATTTTGGCAATGTACTACTTATAAGATTTAGAACTAATACTTTCAAGTCTAAAGTTCTGTGATCACCTTCATTATACTGTAGTTGCAGTTTGTTTAAAACAATCAACATTGCATAGCCCAACTGATCTTACCATGTCTCCTAACCTGCCAAAATCGCGAATAGATTGCATTAGCAAAAAAAAAGTGTATTTGAATCTATATGCTATCACCTATTTCCGAACTTTTTATATATTAAGATTGTAAAACACATTATATGAAGTATTGTATATGATATAGGTTGCATAATAAACTCCTATCCGTTCTGTAATCTTGTAACAAAAAAGTTGAAACTACTTACTTTTCTATTTCATTTTTTTGTTTCAGTTTTTGGAAAAATTGAAAACATTTTCTGGTCTCCTTAATTCTGTTTTTGGCTTTACAAAAATGTGAAAGATAAAAACAAAAAATAACAAGCAACCAGCCAATATTAAGCATAAGTTTACCGATCAAAGCTTTTCCTAGGCTTGTCAGTTTGATCTGTACTATTCCTGGCTTTGCTTGATCTGTCCATGCTCCTTCTTCTTCTCACATTCCTGTCACAGCTTGCCCTCGGTTTCATCTCCTTACCATCAACACTTATTCTAGAGCTTCCGCGCTGTCCAATGCTAAGCCGAGAAAAGGACCTTTCGCTTTGATCTGTACTCGACCTGAAACTAAGTTCTTTAGGATCACAATTCGATCCTAACACAGGATCTGAACCAACTTGCTCGAGTTTCGATTGATCTTCATGAGGCAGTAGTTTCTGAATTGCTGAAATGAACTTAGTGAGATGTCTTAAGTACTCAGGATAAAGCTCCAAGTTGCAGTGATTTCCTCCTATTACCCATAATGGTTCATACTTTTCCTTGCATAGTTCCCATAATTGCTTACCATGAGAGAAATCCACTACTTCATCTGCTGTTCCCTTTAGAAACTCGAAAAATATAGCATAATGTCATATTGTCATATTGAAAAGCAACATAATATTGGTAAAACGTAAATTCAGTATTGTTAAACTTGTTACTTACATGAATGACTAGAACAGGACATCTAACAAGCGGGATTTTGTCTATGTTCTGCAACATGATCAATAACACAAATGTAAGTTGTAACATCAAGGTTAGAATTAGGGGCCGAACACCTCCTCCCAGAGGCGAAGCCAGAATTTTTAAGTGAAGGGGGCCGAGATTACTAAAGTTTCAAGTTCAAGATCAGAATTATACATATATATATTTAACAAAGTTCAATATCAGCATATCAGCAAGGGGGGAGCCAGGCCTTGAATAAACCCCTGGCTTCGCCCCTGCTTCTTCCCTGAATGATCAATCTCGATGAACTCCTTTCTCGAGAAGTACACACAGGTTAGGTAGAGTACTACTATAACCGATAAGAAAAAGTGACACACAAGCGAGCTCCTAGTATATTTTACTATTGAAGAAGCTTAGGATACAGAAAACAATACCTTAAAAATGTCAAACCAATAACTCCGCTTGACAGGATACATAACACGGATGCCGGAGAGGATGGCACTGTGAAGGATTACAGCTCTCAGTCGAGGTACACGAATCGCTAGCTCGAGAGTTGGGCCACTCCCAAGAGACTGTCCATACAATATAAGCTTCTCATCTTCCACTCCATACTTTTCTCCTAGGCATCTATATGCTGCTTCTATGTCTGCATATGTGTCCTGCTCACTTGGCTAATCAGATATTCACCAAAAAACAGCAAGTCAAAATCTATGCTAATAATCATTATTAATGCCTCTTTGTATAGAAGCTGTGACAAACTCTATTTGATCAATTAATATCATTATCAAGTTATATTAATTACCTTCCCAGAAGATTGCCCATATCCGGAATAATCATACCTGCAAACTATATTGCATCAGTATATTTTCTTAGTCCAGTATTCGCGAGCCTTGGGAGTAGGGGGAAAGGTAAGGAACCGGGCTCGTATTAAATAATATAAGGAGATAAAAATGTAAAACTCACCCCATAAGATTGACACCAAGATGAGCACTAAGTTGAGAGAAAATGTTAAACATCTGACCCAAATCAGCAGCATTTCCATGTGAATACAAGATGGTTAATGAAGCAGATGGGTTCTTCACAAACACAGCAACAATTTCATTGCCTTTCTTTGTGCATAACTTCAACACATCTATGTTCTCTCTTGTCACAACATTAGAAAGTGCTAGTTTTTTAGTTGTTTCATCATTGATTAATGTATAAGTTGGTGGGTTTGGAGGATAAAAAGCAAACTTTGCTGCCATTGATGATGTTGCAGAACCCATTCTTTTTCACATTTGATTATCACTAATGATTTTTTTATGAGAATTATCACTAATGATTTTGATATATCATTGTGTTTTAGAGAAGGAATTTTGGGTTTTGAAATTTGTTTTATCTAGAAAGAAATAATAGAAATTTTTGTGGTGGGTGTAAAGAGGAAAGGATGGGTACGTTTAGAAGGACAAACAAGAATGATTGACATAATTAGTTAGTGAGAGTGATTACCGGTTTCAAGAAAGCAATAAAAAGATTTTATGCAATTTGAGGTTTCTTTTGCCTATTTAGCTCTATTCAAATTTGATTAGCAGTTTAGCACCTTCCATTTGTGTGTGTATGTTTTAAAATGATCTTTAAATAAAGATGGATGTGACTCATGTGAGGGTTAGGCCCATAGAATTATTAGCTATGATTTTGAATATAACAGATTACTTTATTTAGGAATGATCGATTTGCGATGTTTCGACTACAATAATGATTTATTTTTAATATGCATAAACAATATACAATTGTTATCGTATTACCTCAGTTTCTTTTTTTGTTAAGACAAACAAAAGAAACAGATGGAGTGGAGTACTTGATCTATTGATGATCTTCCTATAGATATTTTTACCTGAACGGAGTGTTAGAAAAGACGATAGTAATTATTGAATTTCTAAAGTGATTAATTTAGGACATCATCTTGCATACAACATACAAGAGAACTATGCACATGGCGTTGAGGGTGAATATGGCCATTCTTCAAAATGAATATGATACATGGGAGTTTGGATTAAAGATCAAGGGTAGATGTACTATATTGAATTAGGAAAATTATAAAATTTTCTTAAAAGATTTATTTAATAAAAAATTGTGTTAGAAAATTAACCATTTAACCTTAAATTTAATAATTACTCTTGATCCCACCGAATATTTTTTTAGATTCACCACTTCAAAAGATGATAATTTTATTATTAGTAATGATTATGTTAGGGATTCATTATAGACAAGTGTCGTATTTATTTCAAATTAAGTGTAAATTCATTTGGAGTTTCATATAATAAATGGATAATTAGATAATTAGATTAGATATGTTTAATAAGTTGATAATGCGGTGGGACACTTGATACATGAATTCTTGTGTGTGGCTTGTCGCACAATTAACAAATTACGTGCGCGTACATAATGACTATTTTAGTGGGGTTATGAAATGTTTTAGGGGTTACCAAGTGCTTTGCGGGTTACTGACTATTTAGGGGGGTAGGTAGAGGAGTTACTAAATGTAATCCCCCGTAATTTTATGAATTTTATAAATATATTTAAAGTATATTTATAATCATTTTCATATTTATTTTTATTTAATTATTTAAGTATTGACTATTTTGAAAGTCAAATGATTGTTTAAACGTTTTAAATAATCATTAATATTTAAGAATTGAATATTTTATTTAAAGGTTTTGCGTCGTGTTTTAAATGATTTTAAATGTTGGGTTGAGGAGCCCAAACCATTTGTTTAGGTTTCATGATCAACTTGAGCCCAAACCTAAGCCTAACCTAAGTGCCATAGGTTTTTAGGCAAAACCTATATATACCCCCCAAACCCCAAAGTGAACACTTTTTATTATCTCTCCTCTCTCCCTCAAAAACCGGCACCCCAACACTCCTTTCCTCCCCCTCGATTTGTGTGCCGTCCGGCCGACCACCAACTCCCTCACCTCACCTCACTCGTCTCTCCGGCCACCGCACACCACCATCACCCCCTCTTGCTCCTTACCGTGCGTGCAGCCGCAACACAGCCACGCACCATCACCCCTCCTCTCTTCGTTCGCCAGCAGCCATGAAGCAACCGCAGCCGCGCGACTGTGCACGCGTTGCCCTGCTGCCACGCGCCGCCGTTCGTCAGCCACCGTGTGTTCCTCTTCATGTTGTCCTGTTTTTCGTGGTTTTCTTCAGTTATTTCTTAACCCTTATCCTCTACTTTTATATTTAATTATAGTTTAATGTTAAAGTTATAATTTTTATGAGTTTTGTATGTTATGTTGTATTCGTTATTTTGATGATGACAAATAAAGTAGTTTTTAAATAGTTTTTAATTAGTTTTATTTACGTAGTTATTTACAAAGTATTATTAAATATTTATTTTATTAGACCTAAAATAAACTTATGGAGAATTGGTTTAATAAGGACCAAAATTAAGTTATTTAGGAAAAATAGGGTATTTGGTTATATTACTTTGTGTGGAGTTAATTATCTAATATTATGGAATATTGGATTCCATAATGTTAGTTGAGTTTGTTAATGGATTACAGGAAATAAATAAGTTGAAGAAGAAGAAGGCGCGTTTAACGAGGCTAAAGTAGTGGGCTGTTAGCAGCAAGGTCCTAGATTATAGGGAGCACGATCACGTCTAACAAACTGCGCATATCCAATACAATCAAATCCAAACTGTCGAAGACCAATTCAAGAGCTGTTGAGAAGATCATGGAAGACTCGTTCAACTGTGCAACAAACGGTTATGGATCGTGGTCTAAGAATGATCCATAACGGCTATGAAAGTGGAAGAACATGCGTCCACTACATGGAAGTTGAAGAAGATCGTTGAAGAAATATCACAACTATATAATATGAGAAGAACGCAATTTTAGTTCTTAAGACTTTCAACATTAATTGTGTAATTCATTATTGTATTCCATTAATCTGAGTTGGGGTGAGTGAAATTTTGTGAGAAAATTTCTACATTCAAGAGAGAAAGAGAAGAAAGAGAAGACTTCGAGTGAAGTCAAGAGAGAAAGTCACGTGTTTAGGGGGAACAAGGTGACTGGGAACCAGTTCCTAGAGGAACAGAGTGATTTGCGGTTTATAATAGAGTGTAATTACTATTATAAATAAAAGGGCAAGATTTATTCCTAAGAGAATATAGGAATAAGATCTTGTTTAAAAGTATTTTCAGTGTTCTAATTTTTAAGTTCTCTTTAATTCTTTCTAAGTTTATTAATTCCGCAAAAATAGTCTCTAATAGTCTTTACTACAATTCACCCCCCCTCTTGTAGTAAACTTGTAAGTTATATAGGACCAACATATAATAAAGTTGAAAACTTTATTATTAGAATTATTAAAAATCTGATTTTTATTTATTATGAATATAAATTATAATTTCAGATTTATTATTATTGGTTTAAAGTGAGTTTTAAGTATTAAAGTAATGATTTTTGAGGTTTTAAAGTATAGGTTTATGAGTATTATATTAAAGGTTGTTAAAGGTTGGAACATTAATGTATTTTAAGTATTTTAAAACGAGTTTTGAAGTGTTTTGAAATAAATTATATTGTTGTGAATTAATTAGAATATTAATTCATTGTTGTATTATTGTTTTGGTAGGCGGAGATTACTTTAGGCGACTTCTAGATTTCTAAAGTGGCCTCTCACTTTGTCTACACAAGGTACGTACATGTCCTTATGTGTTAGACTAGTATCATGTCCTAAGGATTAGGATTATTTATAGTATCATGTATAGGGAACCCTTTTATGGTTCATACGTGGCTATTGAATTGGAATTACGTGTTGTTGAACATGTTAATTGCCTTTATGTTTTATTACATGATTGAATGGGTGTTTGATTCAAGCATGTTTGGGAAGGGAAATTTATTTATCAATTCGCATGAGGGAATAATATTATGTTATTGTTGGATTATGGATTTTGGTATTGTTTCCCTTATTGGATATTTTATTACTTCTCAAAGGCCGTGGACTTTGTGAGTAAGTTGGATTATTATTGATTATGGTTATTTTACTACTTTGCAAAGACCGAGGGCTTTGTAGGGTATGTATATTTATTGTCATTGGACATTCGATTATTGATTTAAGTCAACAAATAAATTTGGAGGATTAATTCTTGGTCAATTGGAATTGTTTGATCACTTATTTAATCCTAAGATAAAAGAGGAATATTTGTTGTATCCATTTTATGTGTTGGTTGTCTGTTTAGAGTATAACATCGAATAACTTACTAATACTTAAAGTGGAAGTGAATAGCAATAGCTTTAGACTTGTGCACGTCTGAAGTTCTGGACTAGTATGAGTTGGAGTACATGGTGGTAGCACATGGCTTTTCTTAGGGTCGGATTGATCACCGTACCCTATTTTTATTTCTAAATGTTCCTCGATATCGTTGGTCAAGGGTTTATGGAGTCGCGCCCGTAGCTCGTTCTTTTATTTTGAAGACAGGTTTTTGGTTGGACAACTTGATCGATTGTCTATTCAATTTATTAATGTTTATCCTGTTGTATGTCTTGTGAAGTCAAGTCTTATTTTACGAGTTGAGGTCTTGAGATAAATTTATTAATCATTTATATTGCTAAGTAGTATCATGGTTAGGTTTTGTGTTTTGTTTTATTTATGTATGTACTCAGCTTTGCTGATTACGTGCTATTCTGTGTGTCGATCATGGCTGTGCCTATTGATCCTGTGATGACCCTTTATTGGCGAGCATTTTTCAATTGAATATTTGCCTACAGGTTTGAAGGCATGATGCATCATCTCAAATATTCATTTGGGACTTGGGAAGCGAAGTTGGGAGAACGTTTTATTATTTTATTTGTTTTCTACCTTTACGTTATTTTAATTGAATTGTTTTATGGATTATTTATTCTTAAAATGTTTTGATTGATTTTGAATAACTTTCGAGGTTTGAATATTAGTTTGACAATTATTATATTTTAAGTATTTATTAAAGTATATTTAATGTTTTTCCGCTGCAATACTCTGAGTAAGCCGATACGTTTTCACACGTACGATAATGCCTTGATGATTCTCTATTTTAGTTGGGAAAATATATGTTTTATAAAGAGAGAATTATCGGGGTGTTACACTAAATGTTTTAGGGGAGTTATTAACTGTTCAGGGGTTACTAACTCTTTAGGGAAGGGTTATTGACTTTTTGGACATGGGTTACTGGTTATTTTTTTGGGGGGAGGGTTACTAACTATTAAGAGGAGGTCGGGGTTACCAACGATTTCAGTTGGATTTGGGGAGTGAAAGAATAATATATGGGTTACTATATAGTCCCGCCACACCATTAGCTAATGGTGTGACCAGCCGCATATAAGAATTTGCGCACTTGATATTAATGACTCTTGTTGCCTAAGCCCTAATGCAAGTGCAATATGAAATGTAGGGGAGCGAGAGTAGGCACATGTGTTACATCTACACACTGGATAGTTTAACCACTACTAATTTAATACTATTAAGGTATCAATAAATATACTGAATTGGATTCTACTGTTACTACTCTCTATTAGAGGTGGGTAAACTAGTTTTTCCCGAGCGTATCTAGTTCTTTACTTTCGAGTTAGCAAATTCAAATTCTTTCCTACTTCCTCCAATAACATTTTTCATTTTATATTTAATAATGGTTGTTTGGTTAACTATAGTAAATTATGGGGATTTAAATTTCATAAATTGTAAATAGGTGAATTATTTGGTTGACCAAAATTTTATAAAATAGGAGAAGTTGATCCCATGAATTTGCACTTCCCACAAAATGGGGGAATCTGCTTACCTAGTTTCCCTTAGTAAGTGTATTTTTTTAAAACGGGAAATTCCTATAGAAATTATTTCCTACTCCTTCTGTTTCTTTTTTGTTTGTCCTACTTTAACCAATTATGTGAGAGGTTTTTGGACAAATTAGGACAAACAAAAAAAAAAAGAAGTATATTATGAACCATATACATTTGAGAAATTCCCTTGATAAGGTTATTTATTTCCTATGACTTACAGAAATTTCTCATTCCTATGTAACCAAATGAGCACTGCAAAACACCAATAGAAAAGGTATGGAAATAATTATTATGGAACTATGGCTTCCTGGCTTGCTAGGATCGAGTTACAATAATAATATGAATTGGGATTTTAGTAATTAAGAATTTTTTGACTTGTTTAATATGCAATTCCTAAATAATTTTCGGGCTATATGCCTATATCATAATTATACGATGGCAATTTATGATAATAAATGGTGGCAATAAGCTTAATTGTAATTCGATACAACCACGATGCTCAATTATGTTCGTCGGTTTGTCCCATAAGATTAACACATCACTACAAAACTAGCAACTCACCCCCTTGCCTTATATCTAGGGCTCCAAGGTTGATATGTATGAGAATCCAAATATGAGTTTCTTATCCTCATCCACCCTCAAGGTGTCTGTTTGTTGGACTTAGGATACAATAGAGTCGAGGCCCAAGCCCACCTTCATTACCCAAAAAACAAAAAAATAAAACCACTTCAATTGCATAGACGATATGAAATTTTTAGTTAAAACGTACATTGGTTAAAATATTACTACATCGTAAGATTTTGAGTTAAAACCTTATTATTCGAATTTTTTTTAGACAATGCTTAAAGATTGTAAAATTCTCTCTATGCGTTATTTTAAAATTTATTTACCCCCATACCGTCCACGTAGGAATGGGTAAGAACGGGCCTATTTTTTTTAGTTTCAGCACTATATCGCTACTTGGAGTAGGGATTTATAGACCAAAATTGCTAATAGGAGTAGCGGTTTTGCTCTATAAAAAACCGCTACTTCGGAGTAGCGGTTTATAGAGGAGGGAAGCACTTGTTTTTTTTTGAAGTTTTGTGACTTACTTACTGTAAGTGGTTGGTTGTATTTTTGCAAAGGTAAAACCGCTACTTGGAGTAGTGGTTTTACTTATTAAATCGCTAGCGATTTACTTTGTAAAACCGCTACTTGGAGTAGTGATTTTAACCTTTTTCCGCGAAAAAAAAAACGAACGTCATACCAAGCCTACGTGGACGGTATATAATGGTAAATAAGTTTAAAAACGACACATAGAGGGAATTTTATAATCTTTAAGCATTATTTAAGAAAAAAATTCTTATTATTCTAAGTTAAAACATCATACTTTTACCATGGTCCCATGAGTATATAGATATCCACCCCAGCATTTACCCGTTTAATATATTTAAATATGAACATTTTTTTAACCAATGTCTCAAGGTTTTAGTAATAAACTATTTAGTAGCTCAACAACTAATCTGTGTGTAAAAACAAGTAAGGGTTTGTTCTCCCCATCTTACATTCAGTTCAGTTCAGTTCAGTTCAATGCAGCTTTGGATAATACTTTTACTCTCATATATCACTATTCATTTTATTTCATTTCAGTTCAACTATTTTATGCCGAATATATAGAACACGTCCTAAAGTAAATAGAAAATAACAAGTCCCTTGATTCATTATATTTATTTAATTTAACTTTTATTTTCCATTAAAGATCCATGTAGCATCATCTATCTCTATTCTATAAGTGAAGAGGTGGGGGACACCAAAAATCAACATTAATTTTTTTTTAATTCCTATTTTAGTGGAACAACTGTCTCTCCTCATAACTAACTATTCAAATTTTTTATTTTGAAAAAAATATATGCAAAACACACTAAACAAACAAAAAAATTATATTTTTATACAAATTTTTACATGACTCCGCACGCATCGCGTGCATATAGGGCTAGTATATATATATTAAAAAGGGTAAGCACGGACTGCAATCCACCACGTGTCACTCTCCCTTCTTTTCAACGACATTTTATCAACGTCATTCTCATAAAAAATGCAAAATTTTCCATAAGGAGTTTCGAACTCGCAACCTCAAGTATGGGAGAGAAATGCACTAACCATTGCGCTACTATATTGTTGTTGCTTCTTTCATGAATACTAACAATGATATTATATGCTTTCAATGAAAAATAATATTTTAATTGCATTTATGAATAAAATTACTTATTTATAACTTTTAACTGGCATCTTTTTATACCAAATTTTAATTTTTAAAGTACTAACGTATAATACAGATAAACCCCAGAGCATCACCTGGGTCTAAATACTAGTTAATATTCATAAAAGAAGTAACAGAAGTGTTCCTTCCATACTTGGGAGTTGGGACGTAGGTTAGAAACTTCACATTTACAATGTTTACACACTTTATGAACGAAAACTAGTATTTAGCCCCGACGATGCTGCGGGATTTTTGTATATTAAATTTAATGATAGTAGTTAAAATAATTGATGTCATGTAGTGTGAAAAATTATCAAAAAAAGAAAAGTCATCTCATTTACAATATGTAACACCCCGAAATTTCACTAAAATTTCGCGTGTTAATCTAAAAAAATTATTTGTTAAAAATTAAAAATATAATTTTTTTTCATAAATAAATTTATACTTGAAAATCTAATTTCAATAGCTTAAGTATATTTCAAAAAGATGAAAGTGTATATTGTGGTATATTAATGTTATCAATTTGGAAAATGTATATGTTTATAATGTTCGTATTTTTTTTTATAACATATGGTTAATAATTTTATATAAAATTTAAGTGGCACATGCTTTTATTTTATTTTTTTAGCGTTAAGTTTATTTTGGACCGGCAATGTAACAAATCTTAAGTCCGCCACTTTGTCATACGTGGACGAACTTATTTTATTTTATGAGTTTCTAGGAGCTTCTACTGTGTTCTATGACTTTGTAACGTTAAAAGACTAAGGGTCAAACCCTTCATTCTTCCCCATCAATACAACTTTAAGTCACCTTAAATTCTCCCATTAAACCTCCTTATTTTTCTAGAAAAAGAAATCAGAAATTCTGCTCTTTCTTTCACCTTCTCTTCTTCCACTCCATTTTCGGCCAGTTTAGAACTCCTATTTTGTTTGCTTCATATGTCCTTCGTTTCTTATCGGGTTTGGACGTGTGAGTAGTGAAAATTCATCTACTTGGAAGGATCTTGCTTGTGGTATAATTTGTTTTTGAAGAAAGTGAAAGACGCATCTGCAGTTTTCGTTTCAATCAGACGAGTCATCCGGTTTTCTTGGAGTTGTCGGGAGAAATGTCATTCTCTTCTTTCCGCTGTTCTTGCTACACGATTTTCTTGCACTCCTCGAGATGATCAAGGTAACTAACGGTTCGCTTAGCTTTTAGGCTGAAAATCATAGTCTTAGTACCGTTAGTTCGAACATTATAGTGACGTATCATGTTAGGTACTTTAATCAAATTTCTGCTGGATTTTTATGCGTTTATTGGACTGTTTTAGTGTTTTTAAATAATGTTTTCATACTTTAATTTGATTACTATCTATCCCTAGATGTAGTATAATGATGTTATGATGATTTTGAATGGTATATACATGAATTTGATGTGGTTTAAAGAGCTTAAACGTGAATTAGTGCTGCTGTGATAAACACGTGAAGACAGGCAGATTTAGTATTTTTTTGTTGGAAATCTAGCCAAATTATGTTAGTATCATATTCAGGTGTGATTAGGGATTAATTTAGATTGTTTATCTCGTGTTTCGGATGAGTTAAGCCATGATTAAAGCCCTAAGAAGTGATGACAAACCTGCTGAAATTTTCACCCTGAAATTGCCGTGACTATGACTGATTTTAGAGCATGTTCTTCTTGTTTCTCTTAAGCCTAAATGTTTAATTCATGTTTAGTATTAAATTAGGGTGTGTTAGGTTTTTAATGCATGTGTAATCCTTGAGTTTTGAGCATGTTAACATAGTTTATTTAGCTATGCCGATGCAAAATGGATTGCTGATTTACAGCCTACAGCCTTGTTTTGCTTAGGTTTTAATTATTTTTCTTGCTTAGTATAGTTTAATATCATGTTAGGATAATCCCCAAACTTTTGCAACATGTTTTAGGCAAGTTTGATGCAATTTTTATGGCTAAAGAGAGTAATGTGCGACTGCCCAGATTTCAGCTTAGGCGTGTGGTTGGGGTAGTTTTAAGAAATGAGATGCCTAATTTTGATGCCTGAATTTGTGCCTATTATATGCTACTATGTCTTAAGAGTATGTATGCTAATGAGCTAAGCTTAATTATGTGTTTTGAGTGGGTTGTAAGAGGTTTTTGTTGAAGTATGTCATGCTGGAAATGTAGGGGGCTGCCATGTTTTATCTCCTCAAATATTCATGTTTTGCAACTTGAAATTTAGTTTATTGTGCGCACTTTTATAGCCTAATGAGTGTATTATCATGTCATGATTTAATTCCTTTGTTTTAGGATGATTTGAGTGGGTATATGACATGTTTAAGTGGTTACGAAGTTAGAATCAATTTTAGTTGTCATCGAGTTATTTTTCCATGATTATACGCCATTGGTATTATGATGTCGGATTATTATTTATATTGAGTTGTTGACGTCTTAATGCTCGAGAGAGGATAATACTGTCCTTAGTATTATTTTGCCAAGAGTTATGTACGTAGGGTATTGTGACTTGTCACAATTAACTTCGTACCCAAACTCAGATAACGCCGTTGTGGATTTGAAGAATAATGTACTGTTTTAGCACTTTTGATGTTTGGTTTTAATTGAGTTGAGTAGCCTAAGGGACGGTGTCCCAAAGGTAATGAACACGCACTCCGAGAGGTTAGGGGACATCACGTTGGGTGTTACCCTGCATTGGAGATACCTATGACTTGTTGTCGTTCGAGAGGTCGGGAGGTACTGCGTGTATTGTCCCGCATCGGGAGTTTGGCCATTCTTAGACACAGACGGTAGGGAACATAACCCATAGGCCGTTCTAGAGATTCGATCTAACTTTTCCTGAGGAAGTGGGCTGCGGGTCACTAGCGTTCGCTCTCTCGATATTAATTTATTGTTTTAACCACTCGAAGTTTTATTATTATGTTATCTGGATTATCTCTGTTTTCTTGAGTTGTTATGCCATTACTTGAATTATTAATTTTCAAGCATGTTGCCAGTAGTGTTTTGCTCTGTTAATTTCCTTATTGTTATTTGAATTTTATGTAGTTGTATGTGTAACGTTTATTCTAACCTTACTTAAGAATACTTTTTGAATCCTATATTGGGCTGGGAGAGCTGTTAGTTACTTCCCACTGATTGTGGATATTTGTTGAATATTTTGCAGATGCTGAATTTGGGATTGTCCTGTTTGGACCTGGGTTGTGAGATCCGTTCATGTGAGCTACAACGTAGTGCTTGTCATAGTAGACGAGCATTATGACATAGGCATTAGATTCTCCCACTTTATAGTTATTAAACAATAGTGGTGTCTTTTAGATGTTACTTTTACAGTTATTTCGGATAGTGGTTATTCATTTTAGATATTGTGTTTTGGAGTTACGATTAGTTTTGAGATAATAGAGATGAGGGTATGGGACCTCATCCCTTGTTACTTTTCGGAGTATTTATCTACAGTATGAATTTGACGTTATTATAATAGTTTGTTTTACCCTTAGAGTAGCATTTCCGTCTCAGTGGTATTTCCGCTACCACTGACTTTCTCTTTTATTTATCTATCTATTTATTTATTTAAGTCAATTTTTGACGGGATGTTACACAATATGCTTTAAAAACTCTACAACTTAACTCTTGGTTTCTATTCCTACATGATAAGTACTTTATTGTGCTTATCCATGCTGCATTTTTGGTGTCGATGCATATAGATTTAGAGCATTTTAGTCTTGCATTGCATGGTTTTGATTACTTTGAGCTAAATGGTTGCTTCACTACTCGTTTAGTTGTTTTGGATGATTTTCAGACTAACTAACAGGTTTTTGAAGTCATATATGATCATTGGAAGATTAGTTGTGGACTATTGAACTTCAAATGGACATAACGTTTGATCCGTAAATCGGATTAAGGTGATTCCGGTGGGAGGTGTTAGCTTGTTTCGATAACTTTCCAACGACTAGTCATAAGCCCAATTCCGATAAGAGACGAGAGAGATATGATCGTTTGAAGTTGAGCTATTCGCTGACTAGCAGGTCTACACGACCGTGTTGATTTCAACACGACCGTGTTGATTTCAACACGACCGTGTTGATCTGCTTCCACGAAGTCAGTCCTGTTCTGCTTGCCCACTGATTTGAGAAGCTCAGGTCTACACGACCGTGTCCATTTTGACACGACCGTGTCGACCTGCTTTCGGGCTTTGACCCGTTTTGTCCGTCTTACTTTAATGACTCTTTTAATTAGTTTTGGGAGCTTAGACTCGACATTATCTCATATTCTTAGTTTCTAATTACTCTCTCTCAGCCCTAAACTCTCTCTAAACACTAGTTTACTCCATTGTTTCATCTTTGAAGATCGAATTCGTTAATTAATTCAAGTAATTTCTCTTCAATCTCTTTCCTTTAATTTTATTGCTTAGTTTATGATGTTGAATTTATTGAATCTTAATTGCTTAGAATCCATGTTTAGTGAGTAGTTCCTAATCCAGGGTTTGGGTGAAAGCATGAATTAGGGGCTTAATGTAGATGTTTTTGTAATTGCTTTATTCATGTCTAATGTGCATTGTTCTTGGTGTTTTGACACCTTAGGGTAGACCTTGATCAAGTTTATGCTAGGGCTTAGATTTCAATTACTCTTAATTGATTGTTATTGTCTAGTCATTCCCATGAGTCAACTTAATTTCTAGACCAAGAGATTGGGTAGAAATTAAGAGGATCCTATTTAGGGGTTTTCCAATCAAATTGAATCCATTAATCAATTGGCTAAAGACCATTCGAGAGAGGATTTAGTCGATTGATTAATTGATTACTCTTGAGGACCATTTGAGAGAGGACTCAAGGACTTTAGAGGGAAACTTAACCTTGCACGTTATTCTCAATAGCCTCGTAGTTGCAATTGTGTCGTATCTTGCCCGAGTTCATGCGAGTAACCAAACTCTAGTGTTTTCACTATCATATTAATTCTCCTATTTAATTCTTAGTCGGTATTCATTAGCTAGTTAATTAGTCGGTAACTTACTCAATCTTAAACCCCCCAAAAATCCTTCACTTAGGTAGTTTTGGACTTAGTGGACTGAACTTAATACCAATTTCCTTGTGGTTCGACCCTTGACTTGCCGTTACTACGTGCTTAGTAGTTGCTCGTTAGGTTTATAAATTTTGTTTGCTAAGCGGTTCTTAGTGCCTTAACGACACACTAAAAACCTCTTATCACTACATCATTATTGATTTTGATTGAAGAAACACTAATAGCATGTTGGAGTTGTGGTTGAAACTCCTTATTGCATACTCAAGGTCACGGGTTCGAGTCTTCACGTACACATTTTTTTTATTATATGAGAATGAAGTGGATAGAGTTTCATTCAAAGAGGGATGGTGACACGTGACGGATGACAATGCTTGCTTACGCTTTTTAATATATATATATATAAATAGCGTGTTTAATACTACTGAAAAAGAGGAAGGGTGGCATGTGTGATTATTAGATCTTGCTAGGTCAATTTATAAGAAAAAAATACATAATAATACAGTAATAATTTTCTTTCTTATATATTGTAAACACAAATTTTTTGTACTCTGGAGTAACTCTGGATTTTCGCCATCTTCTGGATGAGAATGGATGGCTCTATATATAAAGCTTCCCGGGGTTTAGGGTTTGATGTGCTATTGGGCCTTTTTAACTTAAACTCAACAATTGTGACCCAATTTAAAATAGACTGACCCGTTTGATGGGTTTTACCAATTGATAAAATGGGTTTGATCAACTTAACTAAAATGGACTAAATAATTTGACAACCCAAATTAAATAGTTTTATTGACCGTCAAATTTATAATCTCTATTATATATGGAAAGAGGTGGGAGTGGACACCGGAAATAAAAAAAGGAAAAAAGAATATCTTAAACATTTTATCTCTATTATATAAGGGAAGAGGAGGAAAAAACGAAAAAGAAGAATATCTTAAACACTTTATTGATTAGATCATTAATCATTTTACTTTTTACATTTTTAACCGTTGTGCGCATCGCGTGCATATAAGACTAGTGAGTCTATAATTTGACCTTTGACCCATGTATTCCAATGTGACTTTAATAAAATTTCAGTAACGCCTACATATATCAATGTGAATTATCGGTCAAAATTATAAAAAATTGTCCCGAGAATTGGCGAATAATAAAAACGAAGAGAGTAATAAATACGCATGTGCTGACGAACAAAAAAAAAGAATAAAAAGAAAGAAGAGATAAGATTCAGTTGGCAAAAAAGGAAATGTAAATTGATCATAATGGAGAAAGAATGGCATCAGATCCTCTCGGAATGTCGGACTGAGCGTATATAAATACTACGCCATTGGTACTTTGGTCGCAGCAGGTTGCAAGGCATACGCGCAGGCCGCAGAGCATAGTGCAGCAATCAAGCCTTTCACCAGTGAGTTTACTCTATTTTCCAAGTTAATTTTGTTCATTCTCAGAGATTTTTTTTTGTGTTATTGAAAAAGCTTTTATTTTTGGCAATTTGCTATAACTAATTTTTACCTTATTGTTGCTCAACTAAACTTATTATTAAGTACTCTCCCTCCGTTTGTTTTTACTTGTTACAGTTTACCTTTTCACGCTTGCCAATGCAAATATTTAAACGTCAATATCTCTAGTTGTGTATTTGTAAAAATTATATAAAATATATATTCCGAAAGTGCATATCGAGATGAATCAAACAAGATCACACATGAATATATATGTTCCTTACTCATACATCACAAACGATAGTTAAAGTGACATTAGTGAATAGTGTAAAATGTCAAACTGTAACAATTAAAACAAACGGAGGTAGTATTAAATTCTTTCTTTTTTTTTATGAAATTGAATTTGATTTATATTTGTGAACTTATCTTTTTTGTGTTTACTTTCACTAATCGTGCTTTTATTTTTCTTAAATTTAACCTAATTTCGCTTTACTAAACTTATATTTACTAAATATAACTTATTTTAATAAATTAACGAGCCAATGTGCGATTATTGTACCTTAATTAAATCATTGTATAAAATTTTGTCACCAAATATTGTATGCTCCTACTACAATTTTATTGGCTAATCACATACACCTTGCCTTCTATGATAATATTAATCAAAAATAAAATAAAAAGACAATCAAAATACATTATATCACGCATATGTGATCTAGCTGCTTAGGATATGTTCTCCCCAACTTATCTCCAGTTCGGTCAGTTTAGTTCACCTCCAATCAGTTCAATTCAGTTCAGCTCTATTCTTTATTTAACCATTTTGTTAAATATTATAATAATTGTTGGTCTAATTTATTTTACTAATTAATCTTATTATTATTATTATTGCTATATATTTTTTATTATTATATCTTTACTCATTATTATTATTATTATTAGGGAGGAGCATGGTTTACATTGGTGCGTTTGTGGTTTTAAACCATATTTTATCTCAATATGAGGTTTCTAATTTGCAATTATTGTTTTATTTTACCGACTAGATATTTACTATTACATCATACAACTAAGCTACAACAAGCTAGAAGATATTGAAAAAATTACAAATTTATTAATAATATTACTATTTAAGGTACAAAATTGTCATTACGTTGAATACTATAGATACTATGGCGGTTTGTGGTGTAGTTAGATTTATAAATATTATAGACCAAAAACCACACATCAACCACGTTTTTTAGCCCATAAATCAAATCGCGCAAAAGGTTTATGTTGCAATTTTGTGCGGTCCAACCCAATTATTATGTTTATTACTAATTATTATTATATTATTAAATTTAAATCTTAAAATATATATTAATTTACTTCTTAGATAATATTGTTATTATATAACCATCATAAAGTATTAATATTAATACAGATTGCTTATTATTTATTATTATTATTATTATTATTATTATTATTATTATCATCATCATTATTATCATTAATCATTATTATAATAATTATTAATTTATCCTTATTAGTAGTATTTATTAATCTATAACTATCATTTAATAATACCCAATATACTATTATCATTATTCATTAATTATTATAACTTATCATTGTAATTATTATTTAATAATCATATTATTATTTTTTAAATACTATTTATATATTTATTACATTCTATTTTTATTCAATTCAATTTAATTCAATTCAAATTCAAATTTAAATTCAAATTCAATTCAATTCAATTTAATTTAATTCAATTCAATTCAATTCAATTCCATTCAATTCAATTTAATTCAATTCAGTTTAGTTTAGTTTAGTTTAGTTTAGTTCAGCTCCAGTCAGTTCAGTTCAGTTTAGTTCAACTAGATTATTTATGCAAAAAGAACAGACCTTTAGGCTCATTTCATGGATATATTCGGGTCAAAATAATATAAGGGGATACAGTTTCAAACTCCAAACTCTTATTCGATAAAAGTGCACTCAATATATCTATGTCACAACATATTTTATGTTAATTAGTTTTAGCTTGTATAATTGAAATTCAAAAAATTCTTCAGGGCTGGGCTCTAATTGGCCCAGAAGGATATCTTCCCTTGATTTCATTCCATGTTTTATTTTCTAATATATTTACTTTTCATAATTTTTCTAACACATAGTGAAATGTTTTAATGGACTACCGCCTAATCGTTGGTGAAACCTGAGCCATGGTTCTATGTAGGGGTGATTATCGCACGAATCGAGATCGAACACCTCTGGGCTCGGCTCGACTCGTTTAGTTTTTGAGGGGGCTCGACTCGATTTGTGAGCTCGGCGAGCCTGAAAATCGAGAGCTCGGCTCGAACTCGTGAAATATTTTGGGGCCCGAGCTCGGCTCGACTTGGTTATTGTATGCTCGTTTTTGAACTATTTTTAGAAAAAGAATCTATGTTTTGTAGGAAATAGTTTAGTTTTTTTTCAAAATGTGCTAAATTTAGGAAAAAAAGTTAGTCGAGACTGTTCACAAGCTTTCAAGCCGAGCCTATCCTAGTTCAGCTCGGCTCGTTAAACTTTTGCGCCGAGCTTTTACGCGTCGAGCTTTGACCGAGTCGAGCCCGAACTATTCGCGAACAGGACAAGCTCGTTTTCACCCCTAGTACTATGATAGCACTTCCAACTTGGAGGAGCCCACTTTTATTTATAAAGAAACGTTCACACAATCTCCTTCATTGCAAATCATAAACCACACTGTCTAAACCCATCTTATAATTCACGAGGAAATTCTAGTAAAATTTCACCATTAATATAGTTAATTATCAATAAGTAATGATTATATACGCTAAAAAATATATTGAGAGAAAATCCAACAAGATTTCGCATAATTATACTATTCCTTACATATAGTCACTTATAATGGTCAAAATGGATTACTTGGATAGCGCAAAAATCAAAATCTTACAACTTAACAAGGAGGAAATGTATAATGTTATTATATTCGTCATGTAAAAGATGAATTGCTACTCCTAGATGAAGATATCTTATAGTATTATACATTATACATTATGATGGCATAATCAAATTTGTCTGAGATATATATAACTGTGTGTTTTTGCAGGTTAATTAAGCAATGGCTGCCGTACAACAGAACGTAAGGGTGCAAGGCCATCTCCAGAACAAAGTGAATGGACGGTTGAACTTATTCAAGAGACAAAATTGGTCTGGACAAGTTGTTACTAGCTTTCCAGTTAACTTAAATCCTTTGGAAAGTAAGGACTTTGTGCACAATGGAAGCGGTCAAGATGGCTCCAAAGCCTCGATCATATATGAGAGGTTTACTAACAGTGCTGCTTGGGTCGTTGCTTGGCACCTCACCAACAATACCTATAAGGTGTGTGCACTTTTGACTCTTTGGGGACGAGGGCTATGCCCCGAGTGGCCGAGTCCATATCCTCGCTTTTCTATCATTCTTTATTTTTGATCGTTCCCCGGCCTAATATTATGGTGTTGGTATAGACCAAAATCCTTTATTATGTATCACTAATCTTATATGAACGATATCGTGTCTAGAAAAAAACTTATTTAAAGGCCTAATTTAATATAATTGACCAATCTTGATTTCATTTTAAAATCTAGTTCATACTTCCTACAGAAATTGAGAATAAGTCAATTGAAATTCTACTATTAATTTGATTTTAGGCTAACATATAGTGTAACTCTACTTTAAATATTCACTTCAACTGAACATCAAGATTAGAGAGAAGGAAGATGATCACTGATCAAAGTAAAAATAAAATAAAATGGGATGAATCTCTTTGGACCCTCAACTACTGAGAGGAATGAGAGAGAAGATTCAGGAGAGAGAATGATGTTATTGACTTATTGCTACTTTTTTAACATACTTCCCCTGTTTCTTAATAGATGCGTCATATTGACTGAACACGTTTGCAAATATTCAACTTTGACCATTAATAACTCTAATTATACATAATAAAAAAATTATAAAAAATATTTCAAACATATACATCGAGATTTACACAATAACTTTTATAAATAAATTTTATCTTAATTGTCAGTAACTAAACATGGTCAAAGTTAATATCTAAATAGTGCAAAAAGTTAATATGATCGATGCATCTATTAAAAAACTGAGGAAGTATTACCGAGTTAATTTAGGAAGAAATAGATATAGTAGGAAGGAGTTTTTTGTTGGTAAGTATAGCCTATAATCTAGAAAGAATGAAAGATAACTAATTACACTTATCTAGTACTAATTAATGCTATTGCAATTAAGTAATTTAGGGAGTTTGAAGCACTAAACTTTGAAAGTGCATTTTATGTGAGTCTTTCAGTTTTATCTTTTTTATTTAATGTATGGTTAGAAAATTCCTGTATATGAAGCGGCATATATGGCTACACGAGTAACACGACCTTGTATATGAAGTATGAAAGTAAAGTAGTATGAGTAAAAGGACACCATAGGAATCTCAAATAGAATAGAGATTGTGAGCCACTGATGTGATTTAACGGTGACCTTTTGATTATAATTTTAAACCTTTTTTTTTTTTTTTTAAAGATAAGGCTAAAGGATTGAATAATTGATATTCGAATTCTATTGCATAATAAATACGCAACACATAACTTGATGGTAGAATTATAGCAATTGAAAAAAAAAATAGGAAAAATTGATAAGAATAATCCCACATTTGGCCGGTCTTCCATCAGTGGTACCACCTTCATTTAATCCAGGTATAATCCCACCTTTGACATCAATATTCTCTGAATGGTACGTTACCTGTTGGTGACCTACAATCATGGGTAATCCTCTTAATTACGTAATTAAAAGCTAATTAAGTATATTTTAAACTTAATTTTTTAATTAAAGTTTTAAATCTAATTCAATTACAAAAAACCACCCCCCTCCCCTTCCCCTGCCACCGCCCCCTTCCCCTGCCACCCCCTCCCCTCCCCTTCCCCTCCCCTGCCACCGTCCTTTTCCCCTGCCACTGCCCCCTTCCCCTGCCACCCCCTCCCCTCCCCTTCCCCTCCCCTGCCACCGTCCTTTTCCCCTGTCCCCTCCCCTTCCCTGCCACCGTCCCCTTCCCTTTCCCCCGCCACCGTCCCCTTCCTCTGCCACCTTCCCTCTCCCCTGCTACCTCCCCTCCCCTTCATCTTCCTCCTAACCACCGCCAAAATAAGGGGAAGATCAGAGGTGATGAGGATGCCGTGCTCGCTGGCAGCAAGAGAAGACGACGGTTGCCCACGCCGGTCGCCGGCAAGAGAAGACGGCGGTTTCCGTGCTCGCTAGCGGCAATGGCGGTTGCCGTGGATTTTCAAATATGAAGGGAAAGATTTACCATTTCTCTCTTCGAAGCAAGTAAAGACGACCACCATATAAATCGCCGTCGGTCGCCTATCGCGGTCGTCGGTCGCCAGTGGGGAAGGGGAGGGGATGGGTGTGGGGTGGCAGGGGAGGGGATGGGGGTGGGTGGCATGACAGCAGTGGGGAAGGGGAGGGGATGGGTTGGGTTGGGTTTTCCTTTTTTTTTTAAGTGTTTATAAAAAAGTCAACGGTATTTTTGCTGGTCAAACAAGTTGCCATCATCTTGTACCAATGAGAGAATATTGATGTCAAAGGTGGGATTATACCTGGATTAAATGAAGGTGGTACCACTAATGGAAGACCGGCCAAAGGTCGGATTATTCTTATCAATTTTTCCAAAAAAATATTGGTGAGAGTTTCACTACCAAACTTTTTGATCATTGGATTTTCTAGAGAAAGGTCGTACTACTGTGAAATGATGCATGTTAGCATATGAGATGAACCAACATGTGGTGGTTTGCAATTGTTGCTTACAACTTTTTAATGATTATATATAGATTCTTACGTTGGTAGTTTAAATTGTATTATTAACATAGTAAGTAATTAGTTTGGGGGCACAGGAGATAAGTTCTTACACAATACACATAGCTGGTTCGCTACAATAATCTTGGGTGACAAAACAATAAGACATTCGCTTGTTGAAATTATATGTGATTTCAAGGCTACTAATTAAACAGGAATATTTAGAAAGATTAAAGAATTCTTGTGCATTGACGTATATGATTATTGTCTCTAAAGTAAGATTCTCGTCGTATAAGATGTTAAAGCATAATGATCGACTCGTTCTCCAAGATTAGCACGAATATATACCTCTTAATAGTATCTCCTCTTTTCTTGAAAGATTGACCTACCTATTCCTTGTTTATTTTCATCTATTTCTCATACTTTACTTTTGATAAATTTCTAATTTGGTATATACGTTTCTCCTTTTCAACCAATACTACTCCACTTGTTGGCACTACTTTATTCCACTCTCTTACAACTACATTCTCTCTATCTCTTATTAAAAAAACAATGACTAACTCTTATACTTTCTCCTTCACGTCTTACTTTCTGTTACCACAATTAAAAAGATCTTTGAGAAATATAGCGGGAGTATATACTTACAAGTAAAAGCTCACGTACGTGAAAATCATACAAACCTTTGCTGCATATGAAGGTTTACCTATATATATGTGAAATTAAGAAAGGAGGAGAAAGACAATAATCCAATTTCAACTTGGAATAGGTTAACTAGACGAACGTTGACAACAACAAAAACAATAAAACTCTATTACCCAAAATATTTTGGGATTGGCTAACATTACAATCAAAATAAATAATGAGACTAGCTCATGCACTAAAACTAACTCTCGTATCCGATCTTTTAATTAATTAGTGATTGTATGGGTGTTATTACAAGAAGTTAGGTGGTCAAATCTATGTATTCGTTGTAGCTAAGAGCCTAGTCATGAAATGAACTACTCTGATTGCATTTGCAGGTATATGTTGAGTGTGGGCCAAGACAGAATTATGTGAACCCTAATTGGGCTGATATAGAATTGAAGTTGAGGACCAGAGGTGGCTCATCAAGTGAATTTACCGATTTTGAGACTAATACAGAGATTGCTGCTACCATTAACAATAGTGGAGCACTTAACGTCACTTACAAACTTGCATAAAATCGCTCAATATATGATCGTGTGCTTGCTATCTATCTATCTATTGAAATAAGGGGCTCAAGGAATGTGTATGTTGTCAATGGAGTAGTGACAAATAGTATATTTTAATAAGTAAATAATGCCCCTTTATGTTTGTACTATACTAAAACTTCTATATTATTAATAATACTATATATATAGTACTAAACTGTTTGTGTGTGGATTATTTAAACTGTTAGAAACATATAGCCAAATAGTTCCGAGAAAAACATTAAGTTGTGCATGCAATACTTCAATATATTACAAATAATACTAGTGATGTTATCGAACATCATATTCGGAGAGAGTGAGGGTTGAGGGATCTTAAGTGGTTGAAGAATCTTTTTAATTTCAAAAAGTCGTGGATTAATACTTATTTTATTTTTGTGGCATTCTGTACACAAAAAAATTAATATTATACTATATGAACTATAACGATAATGCTAACATATGACAAGCAATATAGCCAGCTATTATTACTAGGATATATTGAAGGTTGCTTGGTAACATTAAACTACGTTCAAATTAAAAACATTTTTCATAAACTCTAAAAATTTTGTAGGTTTTGGTCTCGTGGTTGTAAATTTGCAAATTATCCTTTCCACCTTAATCGGAAACTGAATAAACTACACATAAGAGTACATCAGTTTTTTTTGTTGTGAGTGTGCTCTTTTCATTATACTCTCCTCAATGTTTATCTAGACTCTAAATAATGATTTCCAAATTCCTGATTAAGTAAGGTTATGCACCAGGTGCATAAAATTAATTACTTATGTTCTCTTTTTACAACAAACTTTCTAAATAAAGACAAGTTAATATAGGAAATTATCTTTGCAACTATTATATTTTTCCCAATAGCCCTCCTTAACATAATCATTACTAGATTTCTATGCACGCGCAACAACAATTTTATTATGAAATTTTATAATCTACAGTAGATAATTTTATGGATAGTCGCATCTTACCACTTAAACTTTTCATGTTTTTAGAAACTCCCACCTTAATGTTTTTTTTAAAGATTCCACCTACCATTTGCAATTTTATTAAAGACTCCCACCACTTAACGGTCTTTGTCAAATTTCATTAACAAAAAACCGTTAAGGGGGTCCCACATTTCCATTTTGTTAACAAAATGAAACTTGAAATAGTTGCAATTCTTTCCAATAGTTGTAATTCGTTCCAAATTTGCTCTAAATTTGTTGAGGATTTGCCCTCAAATTGATGAAATTGACTTCAATTTCGTAAACTAATAATACAAAGCATATGTGGGGCCCACTTCACGGTTTTGTTAACAAAAACCATTAAGTGGTGGGAGTTTATTTCTAATAAAATTAGGGAATGATAGGTGGAAATTTAAAAGAAAAATTCATTAAGGTGGGGGTTTATAAAAAAATGAAAATTTTAGGTGGTTTTGAACAAAAAAATCCTAATTTTATTTGCATACGATGTGTGTTTTGGCTACTGAAACATGATAAAATATGAAGATACACAACATATTTTATTTTCAAGGTAAAGTCATTTTGGCTCATTTTTCTTTGAAAACATCCCTTACTCCCCACCATCAACTACAACTTTTTTTTATATAGTACCCGGTAAGGTACTTTTTACTCATTGTCCAAATGAGAAAAATTCAAAAGTACTTGAAAATACTTTATCATATTTCTCACTCATGCTGAAATACTTTATCAGGATCAATTTGATCAAATGTGCCTTCACTCATGAACAATCAATTACTCATGTATTTCAAAAAAAAATAATTCAAAAGTATACTTCCTCTGTTTTTTTTTTACTCGCACCTTTCTTATCTTTTATACTATTCACACATGTCCACTTAAATCAATATTGTGACTTATATGTAAGAAAAAATATAGTCATGTGGGATCTTGTTAGATTCGTATCAATGTATTGATTATTAAAATCTAATTTGCATAATTTTTTATTGTGTATAATTAAAAATATTTAACATCAAAATTGTGCATTGGGTTGCGTAAACTGGTTCAATGGTGCGAGTATTAAAAAACGGAGGAAGTATAAAAGTATAGCAAAGTGAGTGTCTATCTAAAGATCTCAAGAAACAATAATTGTTAATATTTTTTTAATTGTTTTTACTTTGTAGGTTTTTAGATATTTTAGTTAGAAGTTATGAACATCTTTTATTAAAAATCTGATGGCTAAATTTAGAAATAAAACTTAATTACTTAATAAACTCATTGATTTATTTTAACTATTTTTCCTTTTTTCCTTTTTGGTGTCCACCCCCGCCTCTTCACTTATATAATAGAGATAAAGATAATTTTCTATATTAGTTTATCTTTGTTTTACAAGTTTGTTGTACGGGGGGAATCTAAGTAAGGCCCGGTTCAATTCACCTTAAAAGAATAATATTCAGTAAAATAAGTTCAGTTCTGTAAAAATAAGTTCTTTTTAGCAAAAAAAAGTTCAGTTCAGTAAAAATAAGTTTAGTAAAGATCCGTAGTCTAGGGAAAAAAACAACATGAACCAGTAAAAATAAGTTCAGTTTAGTAAAAATAAGTTCAGTTCAGTTAAAATAAGTTCAGTTCAGTAGAACTAAGTTCAATTGAGTAGAAATAAGTTCAATTCAGCAAAAATAAGTTGAACTGAATAGAGCCTTAGGCGGTTAGACCCTGTTCAGTTAATATTCAGTAAAAGTGAGTTCAGTTAAGTAAAAATGAGTTTAGTGCAGTAAAAATCAGTAGTGCAAAAAATAAAAAATAACATGAATCTATTTGACACTTGTACATTGTAACATGCCATATCTATGCTAATTAAATAATAATAATAATTAATAATAATAACGTTTACAACATCATGTCGGCCTCGGCTAGTGTACTTATCAACGGCTCCCCAACCACTCCAATCAAATTGAGGCGAGGATTGCGACAAGGAGATCCATTGTCCCCATTTCTCTTCGATCTCGTAGTCGAGCCCCTAAGTCCTCTAATACTTCTATTTGATACTTGTAAATTGTAGGGATATTTCCTGAGGTACCCCGGGGTTAGGGCTAATTTCTCGGGTATCCCTCTGGTTTTCGAGCTAGCTCAAATGCCACTAGAGTCCTTGCCGTTAGCTTAAATGCCCTTACTACTAAATTTCCGTTAACTTTCATAATTACACTTTCATTTTAATTAAAAAAAAACTAAAAAAAATAAAACCGCCCCCTCTCACACTCTCTGTCTCTCTCCTCCCCCAACCCCTCCCAAACTCTCTGTCTCTCTCCTCCCCCACCTTACTCTATCTCCCCCTAATCTGCACCGACCAGACAACCACCCCTCCCCCACCCAGACGACGGCGCCCCACCACCACCAACAATAGTTCGTCGTTCGCCGTTCCCCTACCCAGATCGACCAATCGCTCCTCCAATTGCTTGGCCTCAGCGACCAGAAAGCATTTATGAAGTTAAAAGCATCGATCTCGCTGAATCAATTGATTCTTTCTCTTCTTCATCATCTGATGAAGTTGATGATCAAGAAGTTGTGAAGGAAGATTCAACCGATGATATCGACGCTGATGTTGTCAAGAAAGCTAGGGTTTCTGATTTGACGCAGAAACACGAGTTTATTGGTGCAGATTTGAACAGTAATGTCAACGATCTTCTCAAGAATGGCGGATCGTATGAGAATTTTGATGTGTCAAGTTCATACGGTGTAAATTTCAAGAGAGGGGAGTTATGGTAATGGCGGTTGATTTGAGGAGAGAGAGGTTTAGGGATTTGAGAGGTGGGAGTTTTGGGAGTTTGAGAAGTGGGTGGTCGGGCATTTAAAGTTAACAGAAATTTACTAGTAAGGGCATTTTTACTTTTTGTAATTACACTTAGGGTTTATGTAATATTTTCATCCTATCAATCCAAGTTCCATTTCTAGTTCTTACATCACCATTAAAATCACCATTTCATTCCTTACACTATCATCTACCTTGTCCATCATTTATGGTCTATAACAACTTGGTATCAGAGCGGTATGGTCCCTGGTGGCCGGAATCTCTGCTGATCTTTAGTTTCCAAAAAACAAAGGAAGAACAACAATGGAGTTTGATGAAAAACAACCTAGTGCAATTTATTCACGTTGGATCCAAGATGAGTTCGCATACATCTCACTCAAGAGAGAGTATGGCGTTTCAAACCTTGAGGAAGAATGACGTATACGACATTCGCTTCAACTTCCAGAGTTCAATGGAAGAAATTGCTATGAGTGGATTCAAAAGATGGAGGACATAAATAAAGAGTAACAACCCTAACATGATACTAATCAATACTAACTTCATAAATAACTATTTTAAGTACTCTAAAACATATATTAAGACATTAAAACAAAACCTAACATGAATTTTAATAATTATAACATTAACATCATAGATCTAATAACTAAAACACATCCTAACATGATTCTAACATACTTAAATAATTAATTAAATACTAAAGTACTAGAAGGTATGTTAGTTACCTTGATCTTAGATGGAAAAATAATATTATAGTAGCAAAGAAAGAAGAGAAGAACATTGCCCCCCAAAATTCCAAGAAACAGAACTTACTCGTCTGTTGAAATGAAAACTGCAGCCACTTCCTCTCCTCTTCTTCAAAAATGAATTATACTACGAGCAAGATCATTCCGAGTAGATGAATTTTGACTACTCACACGTCCAATTCCGATTCGAAACGAATGAGATATAGGGCAAACAAGTTAGGTGGGTCCAAATGGACGAAAATGGGAGAAAGGGAAGAGAAAAGGCGTGTGGGAGAGGATGAGAGTGAAATGGCTGGCTTTCCTTCTCTTGGACAGCAATAACAATTAATTAGGTTAGGATTTAGGTGCTAAAATAGAGTAAGAAATAAAGGTATGATTGTTTTTCAAAGGGGAAAGGATTTTGGCTACCAAAAATACAAAGATGCTCATTTAAATACAAAATAAAACTCCCCCCTTTTTCCTCTCTAAAACCGGCCACCCTAGACCTCAAAAACAAGTGGGTCGTCCCACTTAAGCGGTAAGGATTAAATTCTATGAGTTTGACCCAAAAACAAATAAACAAAGTTCACAACGTAAAGAAATAAATAAATATAAACTATTAGCTCTACTAAAACATAAATAATAATAATACTAACTTTTATAATTATAACTCAAAAATAAATACACGAGCAATCAATACATTAACACTTCCAAATAAAACATTAACGCAACAAACTTAAATACTTTCAAAACTTTCAAAATAAAACTAAACTATATAAATTTAAATTTCCAAATATAAATATATATACCAAAATAGAATAGATATATATAAACATGACGTATAATTTAATTAAATTAACACCCAAAATCTCGGGGTGTTACAACAACAACACAAGCTAAAGCAGGATGTTTATGTGCACGCAGAACTGTCATGACCCACCTTGAGGACAAGATGGATGTTTTAGGGGCGAGTAGTGTAATGAGTGGATATTAGTAGGATAAGGGTACTTTTGGTAGTTTATAATAGTTTAACTTAGTAGAAGTTTTAGGGTAAATTTATCTATAAATAGAGCTAAGTAGAGAGAGAGTAGCCATCATGAAAATTATTGAGAAAATGAATCTTTTGTAGTGTGGTGCTTAGCTTGTATTACCCCTTAGGGTTTATGTAATATTTCCATCATATCAATCCAAGTTTCATTTCTGGTTCTTACATCACCATTAAAATCACCATTTATTTCCTTACACTATCATCTACCTTGTCCATCATTTCCGGTCTATAACACTACTTACGTTTGCTCTCCTTGTTGTGACATTACTCACTAGCGTCAAACGTGAAATCGATTATAAAATGTTTAGTGAAATAATTAATTATTGAATTAGAAGAGAAGTTAATGGCATTAATGGCATTAAAGCACGAACATTGATTCTGGTGGTATCTCAGCTAGCTCGAAAACGAGCAGGGTACCCGAGGAATTAGCCCTAACCTCGGGGGTACCTCACGAAATGTCCCTAATAGATATTATTGAGTTTAGCTTATCCAACCAAGTCTTCTTGGATGAATTGTCAAATCCCCCGCAAATATATTGGCTTGACTAGACACCCTTCAATCTAGCTCATTCCACACCTTGAGAAATTTAAAGAAAAAAGTTATTTCTTTCATAATTTAGGAAAAATTGTTTGTTAATAAGTCAATGTTTATGCCATCTTTTAAAATTAAGTTCATCTTTGTATTATTCTTGAATAAGTTAAGCTTAAATGGGTATTAACTTTCAATGAGTTCAAGTGAGCGGTTTCTTTAACAGTAGGTAATAATTTTTCCCTCTTTTCTTTCCCTTTACTAACCCTCTACACCTATAATCCCTATCACCACCACCACTGGAACCCAAACACCATCCCAACACCTGATCTAACTCATTGAAAGTTAGTACCCATACAACCTTAACCTATTCTAGAATAATCCAAAGATGAACTTAATTTTAGAATATGGCATAAAAGTTGACTTATCAAAAACAATTTTTCCTATAATTTATGGTTACTTAGAGTTATTTACTGCCTCTGTTTTATAAAGACTATTACACTTTATATTTTAATATCATTCACATATCACACATTAATCATTATTTGTAATTGTACATAAGGAAAAGATTAATTTAATATGGTCTTATTAGATTCGCAAACCACAAATCAAAAGATTACAAACAAAAGATAGAGGAGTACAAACGGTGTAAAGAACACAAAAACATATAGAGCTTATATTACGTATTTAGTACTTTTCTATAAATTTTAGTTGACTCATTTCTTTTTAACATACATATTTAGAGGGGAAAATATATAAGTAAGAAAACTTGATTAAGTAAGTGTATAAAAAGTCATATTAGTAAGAAAATATACTAAATAAAGAAAGAGAGACAACTAAAATAAAACATTACAAAAAGAAAATAAGTCAACTAAACAGATCCGAAGTGTTCAGTATCTTTAGTTGTTCCTTGGCGGATGACGTTGTGGTCCACGATAATCAGCATAAGCTACGAAAGCGTCCATATCTGGCTGTCTTGGCAAAAGTCTTCTCGCAATTCTTTGACATCCTTTATTACTTGAAGCTTTCTTCACCGATGATAGCATTGATTTTGAGAAAACCTTTGCTACATAATCACCTTTGGTAACAGCAACATTGTCCTTTGAAGATGACTTCTTTGGGGTTTCACCTTCCAGTTTGTTATGCTTTTCGATAGAATCATTAGCTAGCGTTGCACTTACCTTTAGAAGCATATCATGTTAGAACTATATTCATATATCTCGCCTCAAGAGGTTACATAAGTATGTTTCTTTTAATCGACTCATTTTAACGTTTGACCTTATTCAATTTATATTTGACTATCTTTTGTGATTTATACTCCCTCCGTTTCTTTTTGTTTATCCCATTTACTGTAGTTACAAATGCCAAGGAGTATGATGTCATAGGCATGTGGATGGGGACAACAATTAAAAAGTTCACTTATTTTATGGTAAATTTTGTGATTAAAATAGGTGAGAGAAGATCATAAGGTACATGTAGGACCAAAAAGTGATAAAGTAGGGGTAAATGGGTAATATAATTTTTCCATATAAGGAAAGATGAAAAAGTAGGACAAACAAAAAGAAACGGACAAAAACGGAAAGTAGGACAAACAAAAAGAAACGGAGGGAGTACTTAAGAGCGGTCATGTTTTTTTGCAATTTTATTTATTGATCAATATTTAAGATTTAGTTGATTGAGGTTATATACCTATATGGCTATATGCATTAGCAATCGTAATAAAATAAAAGAAACGAGTCAACTCAAAAAAAAGGCAGCAATTATGAAGTAATTATCGTGACAAGGATAGCAAATAATTTCAGCTTTTTGATAGGTGGTACTAATTAATAGCGGGTCTGATAAAGAATTTGGGTATGGGTTTAAGAGGAAAATATCGTAAGTTTATTCTCGAAATACAATGCCGCATTGTGTTTTTTCTTTATACATCTTCATTATTATTGTTAGGTAAATAGTACTCCCATGTCCTAAAATAAGTGTAAATTTCTTTTTTTTACAATATCTGAGATTCAACTTTGATCATTAATATACATATAAAAAAATACCCTTTTAATATTTAGAAACTAAACATTGATACAAATGTAACAAATTCTTATAATATCCAAATTGACAGTACTTCCAAAAATATGGTCAAAGTTAGAGATTTTTTACTAACAGGAAAAAAAATTATAGGTTAGAGGTCGGGGGAGTACAACGAAAAATGAGGTCATATTTGTTGAGATTAATTTAGAAAATTCATGTGAAATCTAGACTCCAGTGTCAATTTTCTAATAGTGCCAAAGCCAAGCTATGATATTTGTGTAAGGGTTGGTGATCATGTTGAGAGAAATTGCAAGCTCAAGATTTTTTTTTGAACATTTACTATATATATGCATGAAATTATACCTGAGCATTAAAAGCCATTTCGGTATCTTTTTTGGGTGCATATCCATCTGCTAATAAATGAAATTAAAAAGAGAAAATCAGCCAACAAATTAATAGACATGTTCAAACAAAAAATAAGATAAGAGTAGTATAAGAGTACCAGGAAGCTCTTCACCAAAAAGAAAAGAGTACCAAGAAACTGCTTGTGTTGTTTTATAAATAAAAAAAAGGGATCAATAAGTAGTATATTTTTAGAGTACAATGAATACTATTTAACGATTGCTTGTGCACTAATTAATTGATTTTACACATGATTCTCCTGTTTCACATGCGTCATCACAACGGTGAATATTACCTTAAAAAAATTTCTGCCTTAATGTAAAACCTACAACAAAATTAAGATTAATTATAGAAAATCACCTTTTTCAAATTAATGAAGTATTGACTCAAAAGAAAAATTCTAAAGGCTTCCCATTTGTTTAACATTGTTGTACCCATCTGTTTTTCACCGGTTCAATATATATTTGACTATTTATATCTTTAGTTATGTTAGAGGATTAATGCAACTACTCCCTCCATTCTCTTTTGACAATGTTTCTATATGGAATCGGGGAAAGGATTAAGAAAAGTGTATTTTGATAATAATACATTTAAAGAATGCATATTTTAGAGTTTATTATTCAATTGTTATCTTACCAAACCATTGTAAAGGTAAAAATATCACTAATGCAAAGAAAACACAACTTACTATGCAAAACATAAGGGTTATATTTCAATTTAAACCAATGAGATTGCAAACTAGTTTGACTTTATGTAATTCAAATTTAGAAAGATTACAAAGGGGTACAACTTAAAGGAACACCAAATAAATCGGGAGATGCGAACAACATTAGGGTACGGAGGGAGTAAATTTTAAGTTGGTGGTTGAAACTCCAAGATAAATTTCATATTCTAACACGCCTCCTCACACGAGATCCGTTCGGGTTTGAAGTGTTGATGCATTATCACATGTTTCCTCAAACCTGTGCTAAATATCCCATTTCGAAAAAGAGGGGGTGGATGATGAACCCGTTAATACTGACATCTAACATGCTAGCCAGTGGCGGATCTATGCTTAAACTACCCACTTGAGTCGGTAGAATTGTAAAAATTTTCTTTAAAATTTTTGATTTTTTGAAAATTGTCTCAAAAAATTGACCATTTGACCCCAATTAAATATAAAAATTACGCTTTTGGCCCCACTAATTTTTTTTTCTGAATCCACCACTGATGCTAGCTTTGATACCTTGTTGAAGTGTCAATGCAACCATAAGCGGTTGGAGTACCAAAATTAGCCTTAGATTTTATCAAATTGCGTATTAGTAAAAGATATAGAGTTGATATTTTGAAAAACACTTGTAATATTAGGATAGATAGGAGTACTTTAGTTATTCTGATTTGCATGTGTATTGACGAGAGTTACCTCAAAGATCCAAAGTTATATTAACTTGACCACAAACAGTTAAGTGTCTAGAACATAATTAAGACTAGTAATATTAGAAGAAATAGTAGTACTTGGTAATATCCAATAAAAAGGGTCATACAAAAGTAAGAAAAAGAATGTAAAATGGCAGTTTACTACATACCATGGTGCAAGAACGGAGAATGTACGAAGGCATAGCGACTTGATGAGACGGTGGCAGTAGAGGCGATGAAGAGGGAGATGAAAAGTATTGAAAATAAACAATGAGACCAAAGATGCACCATCTTTTGTTTCTAGGGAACAGTTGGGTATGTTTGTTTCTTCAACAACGTTAGTAAGAGGAAGAATAATGTTCAAGAATACTAGGATATATAGGGTTTTATAGAGGTCTAAAACATAGTACTGTTCCAACTTCCAACCTAAGTGATTTTTTTCCCAAGTTAAATAAGATAAAGTGTTCTATCAGATCGAAACATGCATAAGTTAATCTAGCTTGACTTAATTGGCAAGCCTCTTTGGGAGAGGGGACGTATTTAGTGAGAACCACCACCTGCAATATCACCCTTGTGCGATTATTTGATCCCACAACCTAAAGTTATAAACTTAATATACAAACGTTATAACTAGAAAGCACGAACTTGTTCAAAAGACAAAAATTGCGAGAAAGGACCTTATACTTTTTTTCCCATTCAGACACCTTAAACAAAAAAAATTCCGAGGAGGAATTTTAAGATTAGTAACCTATAATCCCATTCTTGCTTGTATTAAAATTATTTTGATTAATTTATTCATTATTTACATCCTTAAATTGCTTCCTTAAAATAAGAGCAAAATAAATTGTTGCCATTAATGTGTTACGGAGGGAGTATATATAAATATTCACGTCACTTTTATTAAGAGTGGGAGATATTAACATGAATTATCTAAAATTTTATTCTTCTCCTTTGAATAAATCCAACTTCTAGTTAACCCTAATAATTCCATATTATGGGCTTTCCTTCTCAAATATTAACTTTAAATTGGATTTAACTTGGTTTTATGCCAAAACCATCATCGTGAATTAGTATCTCTATTATATAAGTGAAAAGGTCGGAGTGGACACCAAAAAGAAAAAAGAAAAAAATAAATAAAATAAATCAATAAGTTTATTAAGTAATTAAGTTTTATTTCCAAATTTAGCCATTAGATTTTTAATCAAAGATGTTTAAAACTTATAACTAAAATATCTAAAAACCTACAAAGTAAAAACAATTTAAAAAAATATCAACAAATATATTTTCTTGAGATCTATAGATAGACACCCACTTTGCTATACTCTTATATACTTTTGAAATTTTTTATTTCGAAATACATGAGTAATTGATTGTTCATGAGTGAAGGCACATTTGATCAAATTGATCATGATAAAGTATTTAGCATGAGTGAGAAATATGATAAAGTATTTTCAAGTACTTTTGAATTTTTTCTTTATCTGGACAATGAGCAAAAATATCTTACCGGGTACTATATAACAAAATTTGTAGTTGAAGGGGGGGAGTAAGTGATGTTTTCAAAGAAAATTGAGCCAAAATGAATTTAGCTTCAAAACAAAATATGTTGTAAACCTTCACATTATATCATGTTACAGTAGCCAAAAAACACATCGTATGCAAATAAAATTAGTATTTTTTGTTCAAAACCACCTAAATTTTTCACGTTTTTAGAAACTCCCACCTTAATGAATTTTTCTTTAAAATTTCCACCTATCATTCCCAATTTTATTAGAAACTCCCACCATTTGATGATTTTTGTTAAATTCCGTTAACAAAACCGTGAAGTGGGCCCCACACATGTATTTTATTATCAGTTTACGCTGAAATTGAAGTCAATTTCATCAATTTAAGGGCAAATCCTCAACACATTTGCTGAATTACAACTATTTGAAAAGAATTGCAATTATTTCAAGTTCCATTTTGTTAACAAAATGTATCTATGGGACCCACTTAACAGTTTTGTTAATAAATTTGACAAAAACCGTTAAGTGGTGAGTTTTTAAAAGAATTGTAAATGGTAGGTGGAATTTTAAAAAAAACACTCATTAAGATGGAAGTTTCTAAAAACATGAAAAGTTATGATAAGATGCGACTATCCATAAGATTATCTACTGTAAATTAAGAAATTTTATAATAAAATTATTGTCGCACGCATCGCGTGCATAGAAATCTAGTTAGTATATATATATAGACGTATTCGCGTATGCATCATGTTCATGGTATCTTTCGATAGGTTTTTGCTCGTTTGATTGGATCCGAATGAGAACCCCCCAACGGCCCCACCTCAATCAAAATCCAAATGAATATATGAGTTAAAACAGACTTGGGATATAGACATAATACACCCAAATCTCCCCTTAGGTTAGTTTAGTTGTTTTCGATTTAGATTAATTAATTAAGCTCTTAACAATATTTTTACTGTCACATTTTACTATTCCTTTCACTTTACTACAGTTTAATTTTTTCTAGTTAAAGCAAAGAGTAACATGCCCTTACTCTCTTAGTCTCTTCACACCTAATAGCCCAACTACATCTATAATTAGACCGGAGATTTTACATATTTCTTTACAAAAATAAAATATTGACTTTTCTTTTATAAACCATATGTTAGGGAAATGGAAGTTGTTTTTAAAAAATGTAGACCAAATTGACCCAAAAGGCACTATAAATAAAAGTAGCGTTGCATGTAGGTTCGTGAAGAAGCATGTGTTTATATTACAACTACCAATAGGTCAAAGAAAATCACGAGGCAAGAATTTTGCCAAAATAGATAGTTTTGATGGATTCTATGGATTCTATGTGCATATGACGAAGCAAAAAGGAAGGGAAGGAACTAAGCCGGTGCACTTGAAGTAAGACTAGAATGATAGAGCTCCTAGCCTCCTACACGTTACACACTCTTATCAACACCCAATTCTTTGATTTAATCAACTTTCGCCCCCACATATATACATACTAGATTTCTATGCACGCGATGCGTGCGCCAACAATTTTATTATGAAATTTTATAATGTACAGTAGAAAATTTTATGGATAGTCGCATTTTAACACTTAAACTTTTCATATTTTTAGAAACTCCCATCTTAATGATTTTTTTTAGATTCCACCTACCATTTACAATTTCATTAAAAACTCCCACCACTTAACGGTTTGTGTCAAATTTCATTAATAAAAAACCGTTAAGTGGGTCCCATATACATTTTGTTAACAAAATGGAATTTGAAATAGTTGCAATTCTTTCCAAATAGTTGTAATTCGTTCTAAATTTGCTCTAAATTTGTTGAGGATTTGCCCTTAAATTGATGAAATTGACTTCAATTTTAGTGTAAACTAATAAAATAATGCATATGTGGGGGCCACTCCACGGTTTTGTTAACGGAATCTAACAAAAATCATTAAGTGGTTTGAGTTTCTAATTAAATTGAGAATGATAGGTGAAAATTTCAAAAGTATATAAAAGTATAGCAAAGTGGGTGTCTATCTATAGATCTCAAGAAAATATAATCGTTGACATTTTTCTTAATTGTTTTTACTTTGTTGGTTTTTAGATATTTTAGTTAGAAGTTATGAACAACTTTTATTAAAAATCTGATGGCTAAATTTGGTAATAAAACTTAATTACTTAATAAACTCATTGATTTATTTTAATTATTTTTCCTTTTTTTTTCTTTTTGGTGTCCACCCCCACCTCTTCACTTATATAATAGAGATATGACACTAGCTTCAAATACACACATTGTGTACGAAAATAGTCAAAAATTAAATTAATATAATAATTAACTATTTTACTAGTAGTTACGATCTTTTCTTTTCTTTTTTTCTTTTTTGTTGTCCCCCTTCTCTTCCTTTATCTATAGAATCGAGATATAAACGTAAATTTACTTGTTACATTTTTTTGATAGATAAGAATTAGGGAGAAAAGCATAGGAGACCCTCTGAAGGAGAACTCCTAATGCATCGTTACATAAAATGGAAGATAAAGTGGAGTGGCTAAGAGGTAACATCTAGAACGGTTCGCTGATTAGATGATAGAAGTTGGTGATCCAATCAACCACTTGGTTTGCTTAGTGCTAGATGTGCTGAATGCTGGAGTCTTCAAATTTGGGAAGTAGGGTTTGAATATCTTCAGTAATGTTTGCTATTTGCCACGGAGGGGGTCAGAGGTTTTGAACGTGTGCATTAATGACAACGAGGTTGTCACCTTCAATGATTATAGTTTATTCACATTTTGGCTGAGAACATGGAGAATCCCTTTGTGAAGTGTTGGAACTTCAGCCACTAAGGAATTCTCTTGCCTAGATTGAGCGCGGAATTTAGAGTGCGTCATGAGTGGTCGCGACTATAAAACCTACTATTGTTGAGGATTACTTGACATAACCGTACCTTCGAAGTTACGGTTTATGTAGCCTTCTTGAGAAGGGAACCATTGTTTGAGGATAATGTTGGGGCTAGGTTTAGAATTTGGGGAGGGGGAAGAAGGTATCTCCCTAGGGGGAGAAATCTTGTTTATGGTTTCATCCAGTTGATTTTAGCGACGCCATTCATGATTGGCTACGACGTAGGTGGCCACTAAGGAAAGTTCTTTGTAGGTCAATTTTTGAGTTGTTGAAAATTTTAATATTCCTTTCCTTCCACAGACTCCACAAGAGGAAGCATAATTAGGGTATTGCACTTATATTATTCTTGTATTTTTGTAAAATTTCCTTTATGGGATAGAAGGTTAAGGGTGTTTTGTCTTGAGTCTTTGGGCGACGGGTCATCAGCAAAACCAGTTCAAACGATTTTCTTCTTACTATGGAAAAACTAAGTAATACGGAAAAGCAAGGATAGTAACAAGTATTTAAAAATTTCACCAAAAAAAAAACAAGTATTTAAAAATAGATCAAAAAATTAAAAAGTAATTCGTACAATTACCAACAGTTAAGTAGTTAAGTAGTAGTGGTAAATAGTTTTGTGTGAAGAAGATTGAATAACGTAAAACGAAAGGCATTGGTGCTTTGCGCTTGTCTGCCGCCATGCACTCGACGAGAAGAAAAGTTAACTCGGGTTTGCCAAGATTAATTGACAGTAAACCAGCATAATCATGAGCTTTGTTGTACATATGGAAAGTATTATATATTATTTTATTAATTCTTCATCGGTCGGGGTAAATACTTCGTAGTCTTGTATGCTGTAATGCCATAATTCTATGGATGTTTTAAAAAATTGGCATGGCTTGTCCCCTAAATAAGAAGAAGCTTCAAATTTGTCTTTTTTGGGTGGATTTCTTTCCTAGCATCCTTCCTTTTCGGTTTATATGCATTCCTTATAAATTCAGATTAGTTAAGATAAGTCTATGCAAAGTCTAATGAGGTCTAATAGGTTAAACAAGGTTTAATAATGTCTAATAAGATTTCATCTAATAATAAGGTATAATAAGGTTAATAAATTGAGATAATGAGTTCAAATACGCAAAAAAAGTTGAAAAGAACAGAGTCTTAGTCATGCTTCCTTGGTTTTTCTATCACCATAATTCATGAACATTGACGGATTCAAGATTTTATATTCATGGATCCTAACTAACACAACCGCCGTTCCATTAATTGTAACATCGAGAAGTTTTACACTATGCACAGAGCCTCATTTGACCTTCTATTATCATGGATTCATAACGATATTGATAATCATGTAGGACTTTGTTAGATTAGTCTGGATATATATTTAGTGCTGGTTTGGTTGCATTGGGAATTATCTTCCCATAAGAATTTAGAATTTGTGGGAATTTGATTCCCTTATGTAATTCCTAGAAATTAAACTTCCCCCATTTTTGCATTGTAGTGTCAACCAAACAACATGTCAAACTATAAATTTCCATGAATTTTCATATCCCACACAATATAAGGGCAACCAAACAATACCTTAATTAATATCTATTTTTTGTAATTTTTTTCTTGAACACAATTAAAGATTTAAACGTTTAAAATTGTGCGTTGGAAGACATCCAAATTTTCAATGTTGTAATCAAAATGGAATAAAGGAAGTATAATAGAATAAGACAAATCAACTAATTGGGGGCATGGATACAGATTGTATACAAACATAGAAAATACATCAGAGTATACTCTCGTTGTACCTCTATAAACTTTCCATTTTTCTTCTTCAAAGCATACTTCAAAAGTTTGACCTTTCACTAGTGGAAATTTAACCATTTGTTGTGGGCCAAAAAGGGACATTAGCTGCATACAGAAGGTCGTAGCTATTGAAGGTGCTGCTAATAGTTTAGCTGTGGGCCTGTTTGCAGCAACCAGTGGCGGATCTAGGATTCGAAAGGTGGGGGTGCAGTTACAAAATAAAATAACCATCCGGCATAAAAAATTAAAAAAATAATTAATATTACAAAAATCAATGTAAACATAAATTAAACCTTGCAAAACCAACGTCTGGTTGCATGAAGAGAGGAGAGGTGACGTTTGAACCTCTAAGGTGATTTGCGTTAAATTGAGAGAGAGAGCGAGATCCTCCAAGTTCTTATTGAATCAAGTTTGTTTTGTTCCAAAAGATGGGGTTTTAAGGTCTTTTTGGCCTTATTCACCTTAAAAAAGTGCTATATATAAATATACTATGGGTTGGGCCTTCTGTTTTTGCTTGTTTTTCATTTTTCGGAGTCGGGGTACGCCTGTACCCCAATATACCCCTGGATCCGCCCATAGCAATAACAAATACTTTTTTTTGTTGCGGGCCTAATATTGATGCCCGTAGCAATTGTGTGTTTTTTTTTGAAAAAATTTCTGTTGTGGCCAGAGCCCACACAGCCCACGGCCACAACGTGGCTATAGTTCCAGTAGCCAAAATCACCACCATTTACACATTTTTAAGGGCTGCATATATTGATAGGATTTAGTCGTATCACCTAATCAAAGATAAACCTACAGTCCTCTAGCTATGGTAGTCAATGGAAGCAGGGTCGAATCCACAGGGAGACAGAGTTTCTAAATTAATATTCAACCAATCAGCTACTCCAGATGAAATCAGGGAAGACTTAACTGAACTAATGATTAAACTAAAGAAGACGGATTAAATCGAGGAATTAACTATGGACTAAAAACCTAGGGTATTAGGTTGGTCCACCATGCTTATACCAATCAAATAGGGTCAACTACTATCAAAACCTAAGTCAAGAGTCGGGGGATTAGAGCATGTGTTGAGCTATGGTTAAGACTCAACGCTCATAGTTCAACATACGCCGCATGTTCACTAACGTAATCAGAACTACTGACGTGTCCTACACCTCTAGTCGTAAGACGGATCTGTGCAGACAACTATTAACCACAAGCAATCAATGAAATTATACACTGATATTAATTACTCAATAAGAACAAACCACATCACAATCACCCTAATCAAGCCCTAGAAATTGATAGAAATCTAAGTCACAATCATGGTATAAACATGGCTTTCCTATCTAACACCCTAGAAAGAGAACTACTCACTCATTATGCGAATTAACAACAACAAAACTAATATGAAACCCTAACAATTGCATCATGAATAATTAAATAACTAAGCTAAGCAATTAAGAATAATAAAAGAGATTAGGGCAGAGAAAAATACCAATTGACAGAAAGCAGGAACTTTTATTGAAATCGATTAGGTTCAATCACCTTTAATCTAATCTAAAGTGTTTAAACTAAGCTAATGACTATGAGAAATAAACTAGAGTAATAGCTAATGAAAGATAATAAAAGATGTCTCTAAAATAATGAGGAAAAGATATTTATAATACCCCTCAAGTCTCGCTAAAAACGAAATTAAAAAGACGAAATAATGCGTTGCGGGCACTGGACCCGATCGGGCCAAAGGCCACCCGATCGGGCCCTTAGTAAACTTTTTCAGGCCTTTTGCTTCACGTCTCAGCGCAGCAGCACAGCAAGCCTAAGTCATGAATTGCGGCCCACCTGATCGGGCCCAGCAACATCACCCGATCGGGCCTGGCGACAAAATTGCCCAGCCTCGCTCTCCTCTAAAGCAGCATCACAACAAGACCCAGGAGCATCCGACTCGATCGGGTCGGCAGAGGGTGCCCGATCGGGTCTGGCGCATGTCTTCTCGCTCGATCTGATCGGGCACGTCTTGCCCGATCGGGTCCGCGACTTTTGTACCCGATCATAAATACTTCGCCCGATCGGGCCTTATTTGCCCGATCAGAGTACGGAAAACCCCCTTTAGGCTCTTTGACTCTCAATTCTTCATGTTTAGAGGTTTTGGGACCTTCTAAACTACCCATAAAGCTCGTGAGCCATCCTACGTGCCTCGTAACATCTCGTAAAGCCGTGGTTCCTTCCAAATGGCTCGGGAATAAGGAGAAAACTCCCTAAAACCTGCAATTTAACATTAAAACACAAAACGACAACTATATACGATAGTTAGCACAAAATAGCTCCCAAGAGCTCCAATGACGCACAAATTAGCTTGTAAATAAGGGATAAAAGTCTATGTAAATACGTGGTATCAAACTCCCCCAAACTAAATCTTTGCTTGTCCTCAAGCAAACAGAACAGGAAGATGGAATAGATTGCCTCACCCCATAGATAAAAATCAATCAAAGCTCAAATCATTTTCAAGACTAAGAAACGTTCAAGCAGGCAAAATTCAAGTTTGGCTAATCAAATTCATCCAACCACCAATCATTCAAGCAATTTATCAAATTCAAGCATCCACAAGGCATACAAGTCCTGAAAAGGGTCTCACAAGGGTGTCACTCCTCTCTATTTTGTGGCAGGCAAAGAATATGCCCGAACACTCAACAACCCGACCATAAATACCCTTCCCACTCACACTCTCATGTGTTTAAGAAGGTTCAATGACGCTCATCCTAGTCAAATCGACTCAATTAGCAGAAATACTCTTTAACTTTAGAGGGTTGTAATTGAGCTTAGGTAAGAGGTAGGGGATACTTTTGGGTAATTTGGTGGAAAAACCAAGAAACGGGGAGCATGAATCATTCAAACAAGGCCTAAGATGGCCTACACAACTCCCAACAACACCATAAAACCACGTAAAGTAACCCAACTCTCATAAATCAATGAAGAACTCATAACAAACCCAATTTTTAAGCAATGAAGCGAATATTTCTTTAAGAACGTACGTGAATGAAAGAACTTCGAATTCTTTTGAATTTTTCTTTCATTTTTCTGAACTTCATTCACGCAACTTTAAAATTGCCTTTTCTTTTCTTTTTCTCACTCTCAAACCGCAACAAATACACTTTAAATTCCTCAACAACCAAACTAAACTAAGAAACCAATCTCAAACTCAACCCATACAAAAGCTCCCCCAAGCTAGGCTTGGAAATAATATGAAATGAAGGCCATGGGCTCATAATAAGGGTTTAAGTAACATGAAACAAGTCATTAGGCTCAGCGGGGCTAAGGAGGATAAAAGTATATCAAAAATTCACTCTGAAGCTCAAGAATAAGACAAAAGAACGCCTCTATCACAGCATATGCCACAAGTCATCGAAAATCAGACAAGTACGAAGTCAAAGTCAAGATCAATCCACTAAAGAGGAACTAACACACAAGAATAGACTGGATAATAATATGAATCCAATAGGCTACAAAGAGGCCTCACAGTCTAACCGATTCAGGTATGCAGCACAAAGTGGCGTAATATAATCAAACTTTGCTCGAAAATCATAGCAATCAAACATCAAATCATAACCTCAAGATCACAAATGCCCAGCTATCCAGAAAACAAAGTCAAATCATTTTCAAATAGAGCACAATAAGGGGCACAGGGAGGCATCTAAACCAGTCATGGAACCATTTTTTTTTTTGACTTTTTCAGAATTTTTCTAAAGCAGTAAATCTATCCTAGAAAGCAGTAAAAGAGATAGAGAATACAAACAGAACTCCTCCCCCAAGCTGAACCTGGCAGTGTCCTCAATGCCAAAAGGTAACAAAGGACGATGCTAAGAGGAAAAACAATGTTAGTACCCTCACTCTCGCTCACAAAAAAGAAGAAAAATAAATAAAAGGGAAAAAGTGAAAGAATACGAGTTGCCTCTCGCACAGCGCTGGTTTATAAAGGTCTCGCACGACCATAATCCTCCCTCTCTCAAATAGGAGGGGCTTGGCAATGAGTGCCACCCTCATCAAATATCTTTCTTCTCCAAATGTTCTTGATAATGCCTCCAGACAGCGAGGCAACCTTAGGTGTAGTTGGAACCTTCTCCACACCTACCTCATCCAAAACCTCATTCCTGCAACAAGATTGTTCAAGCATAGGTGCCTTAACAGCATTGGTTAGTTTAAAAATCACTTTATCATCACCAACAATCAGAGTTAAAGACCCAGACTTGACATCAATGCAGTACACAAAAATGGTCTACCCAGAATAATGGGAATCTGGGCATCCTCATCCATATCTAACACCACAAAATCAACAGGGATATAGAATTTCCCAACCCTAACAGGAACGTCCTCTAAAACACCTAGAGGGTATTTTATAGAACGATCCGCCATCTGTAAAGTGATTTGTGTGCATTTAAGTGCTCCCATGTTCAGTTTCTTATAAACAGATAATGGCATAACAGAAACAGAAGCACCTAAATCACACAAAGCCTTATCAATAAAAATAGGTCCAAGATGGCAGGGTATAGAAAAAATACCAGGATCTTTTAACTTTGGTGGGGTTTTATTTTGAATAAAAGCACTATACTCTTCAGTAAGAGCGACACGTTCTACCCCACCAAAGTCTCTTTTCTTTGTTATCATGTCTTTCAAAAATTTGGCATAAACAGGCACTTGGGTAATTAAATCTGTGAATGGAATCGTTACCTCAAGGTTCTTGACCATAGCCAAGAACTTACCAAACTGCTGATCGACCTTTGATTGTTGCATCCTGTGAGGAAAAGGTGGCCTTGGTGTAAAAGGCGTTTCAGACACCTTCTCCTTTTCTTCTCTGTCTGTTCAGCTTCTGTAGACAAGTCGACTTCAGACATCGAATTCTTCCTTTTTCCTTCCTCTACCACCCTCTTCTTCCCCGCAGTTGGGGTAACCTCATCAACAGGCAACGGAGGGGCATCATATGCAATGCCACTACGAAGAGTGATGGAATTCACATGTTCTCTCTGAATGGGTTGCCCTGGCAATTCCCCTTGACGCCTCTGAGCATTAGTGCTTGCTAACTGCGCAATTTGAGTCTCGAGAAGTTTGATGTGGTTCTCTTGGGCTCTTTGTGCCTCCTCATTAGCTCTTTGCATAGCAAGCATTTGTCGCTCTTGAGCTCTTTGCGCCTCTTCATTAGTCTTTTGCATGCTCAACATTAGTTTCATCACTGCAGATATGGGAGGCTCTTGTGGGTTATTGTTTTGTGCAGGTGGGGTGGGAAAATTTTGTGGAGTTTGGAAATTATTGTGGTTATGGAAGTTTTGTGATGGGGGTCTCTGAAAGTTTTGTGGGGTTTGATAGTAAGAGGGTTTGGGATGGTTTTGTGGAGGTGGGGGATGATGGTGGGTTTTGGTAGTTATGTGGAGGGGGAAAGGTTTGTGGTCTCTGTTCGAAGGCGTTTGCCTGTTCCATCTGAAGTTGACTGAACTGACAGTCATGCCCAAAGTGACCCTGAACACCACATACCTCGCAGTAAGATGAGGTAATGGGTGCTACGGCAGACATAGACTTGATACTCAAAGGAGGTGCTGCTGAGGAAGAGGAACTGAAGGTGTTGATCTGCTGACTCAGCTTCGCTATATGCGAAGTCAATAATGCAATGGCATCTAACTCCAGTACCTTCCTTGTGAGGCTTCGATAAGTGGAATGATCATTGGCTGCGAGGTTTGATAGAAACTCATAGCCTACATCCACCTCCTTATCCAGAAAAACTCCTCCTGCAGACGAATCAACAATACTCTTCGTCTGAGACTGCAGACCATTGTAGAATGTCTGCGTCAAGAACCATTTGTCCATGTTGTGGTGTGGACACTCTCTCTGTAAATCTCTAAACCTAGCTCACGCTTCCCGTAATTTGCCGCGACAATGGTGGGCATAGTAGGTCCAGTGGAGAGACCATCTGGGTTGGGCACCCCATATGACTTCAGTGACTTTGACATAACTGAACTCAAGGTGTCTGTTCCAGAGGTGTTCAGCTGAACATAATGCTTTTCTTTCTGATTTTTCTTTCGGATCCGCCTGATTGTCCAAGTAAGATCGGGATCCGCTGGAATCGGGGAACCGTTTCTTTGAGACCTGGGCATACAAAAGAAACAAAAAGAAGCAGTAAAACGTACCTCAATTGGAACAATGAAGTTCCAATGAGGTACAGAGAAGTAGACCAAATAATCAAATAAAAACTTAGAAAACTAGCCGTCTCCCCGGCAACGGCGCCAAAATTTGATAGGATTTAGTCGTATCACCTAATCAAAGATAAACCTACAGTCCTCTAACTATGGTAGTCAATGGAAGCAGGGTCGAATCCACAGGGAGACAGAGTTTCTAAATTAATATTCAACCAATCAGCTACTCCAGATGAAATCAGAGAAGAATTAACTGAACTAATGATTAAACTAAAGAAGACGGATTAAATCGAGGAATTAAGTATGGACTAAAAACCTAGGGTATTAGGTTGGTCCACCATGCTTATACCAATCAAATAGGGTCAACTACTATCAAAACCTAAGTCAAGAGTGGGGGGATTAGAGCATGTGTTGAGCTATGGTTAAGACTCAACGCTCATAGTTCAACATACGCCGCATGTTCACTAACGTAATCAGAACTACTGAAGTGTCCTACGCCTCTAGTCGTAAGACGGATCTGTGCAAACAACTATTAACCACAAGCAATCAATGAAATTGTACACTGACATTAATTACTCAATAAGAACAAACCACATCACAATCACCCTAATCAAGCCCTAGAAATTGATAGAAATCTAAGTCACAATCATGGTATAAACATGGCTTTCCTATCTAACACCCTAGAAAGAGAACTACTCACTCATTATGCGAATTAACAACAACAAAACTAATATGAAACCCTAACAATTGCATCATGAATAATTAAATAACTAAGCTAAGCAATTAAGAATAATAAAAGAGATTAGGGCAGAGAAAAATACCAATTGACAGAAAGCAGGAACTTTTATTGAAATCGATTAGGTTCAATCACCTTTAATCTAATCTAAAGTGTTTAAACTAAGCTAATGACTATGAGAAATAAACTAGAGTAATAGCTAATGAAAGATAATAAAAGATGTCTCTAAAATAATGAGGAAAAGATTTTATAATACCCCTCAAGTCTCGCTAAAAACGAAATTAAAAAGACGAAATAATGCGTTGCGGGCACTGGACCCGATCGGGCCAAAGGCCACCCGATCGGGCCCTTAGTAAACTTTTTCAGGCCTTTTGCTTCACGTCTCAGCGCAGCAGCACAACAAGCCTAAGTCATGAATTATGGCCCACCTGATCGGGCCCAGCAACATCACCCGATCGGGCCTGGCGACAAAATTGGCCAGCCTCGCTCTCCTCTAAAGCAGCATCACAACAAGACCCAGGAGCATCCGACTCGATCGGGTCGGCAGAGGGTGCCCGATCGGGTCTGGCGCATGTCTTCTCGCTCGATCTGATCGGGCACGTCTTGCCCGATCGGGTCCGCGACTTTTGTACCCGATCATAAATACTTCGCCCGATCGGGCCTTATTTGCCCGATCAGAGTACGGAAAACCCCCTTTAGGCTCTTTGACTCTCAATTCTTCATGTTTAGAGGTTTTGGGACCTTCTAAACTACCCATAAAGCTCGTGAGCCATCCTACGTGCCTCGTAACATCTCGTAAAGCCGTGGTTCCTTCCAAATGGCTCGGGAATAAGGAGAAAACTCCCTAAAACCTGCAATTCAACATTAAAACACAAAACGACAACTATATACGATAGTTAGCACAAAATAGCTCCCAAGAGCTCCAATGACGCACAAATTAGCTTGTAAATAAGGGAGAAAAGTCTATGTAAATACGTGATATCATATATTGATTTTTTTTCAATAAACAACCAATCCACAAATTCACCACCACTATCTAGACATTTTGCCACCACGCACTAATATCCAAAATACACAAAGATATTCTCAAATCACAAACATCAAAAAATAAAATTCCAAACTACAATATGCACAATGTAATTAGGACAATAATTAAACGGGAATCCTGGCATTTAGAGGTTTCTACCTTTTTCTACACAGATAAGTTTGAATGTGTATCGTGTGATACCGCCGCTCTGTTTTCAATCCACTATTTAGGGTATGTTCGACAACAATAGTTGTGCTGTCAGCTGTAGGGGTAGCTGTCAGCCTTAGTTAGTAAAAACGGGACGTGAATTAAACGGAGTTTAATTCGGCGTGTTTAAAACGGCAAAAATTTGAAAAATACGGTCAAATATTCGATTAAAAAAACGTTGACTTTTATAATTTGGCTACATACGTATACGCGTTTAAAACGGTTTTAATTTGAAAAATTCGGCCAAAAATCCAATCATTATTTTTCCGCATAAATACCTAAATGAAAATAAATATTCAATATTAGTTAGTATTTAGAGATTAATAATCCTACTTAAATATTTTTGTATTAGAATCTAGATTGTTATACTATACATTTGCTAAATAAGGTTTGTAAACCCTATTTTAGTCTTTAAACCAACAAAGTTTAGCCCCCAAATGATACAGTATTTAAGATTTTATTATCAAGGAAAACAGAAAAATAGAAAAACAAAATACAAAAAACCTCCTCATTTGGTGTTTACCCTCTAGAAGTCTACTGGTCCGAACTTCAAACCTGAGAGAGAGAGTAAAATAGACAAACCCATTTTCATAACCCAAAAACAACCACCTAATTCTTTAGGGTGTACTGTAGTCTGCAGTCATTTAGCATAGGCACCTTCTCCTTCTTCGCAAGCTTTCTCCTTCTAATCACGAAGCCTTCAACTACAAGAATTCATCAGCAGACGTTGTCAGTGACAATCGACCACCATCGGCACTGTTGTAAGCAAATGGACCACCAGAAGAGGCTATCTGCGGCGACGGTGAGGGTGGATTAACACCACCAGCAAGGGCAGATCTGGTTTACAACTTTACAGCTCCAGATTTCTTTTCTTTTTTAATTTTTTTTAAAACGTTTTTTTTTCATAAAAGACGCGTTTTATACGTATAAAACACAGACATGGCCTTTTTTTACGATTAATACGACAAAGGCGTCTTTTAGCGTTTTTTAACGGAATTCGCGTTTTAAACGCGTTTAATTCGCACATAAACTAACTAAGCTATCAGCTGCCTGGGTAGCCGTCAGCTGTAGTAGTAGCTGTGATTTGTTAGGTGTCAAAGTAACTGCGTAAAATATTATTGTTCGATAAAAGTAGCGGTTGGAGTCGTTGTTAATAAATCTTTTCTTTATTTTTTATTAAAATTAAATTATTTATTTTCTAACCTCTACCTCTACTTTTAACCACTACTTTTTTTAGCTTTCCCAACCACTACCTAAACTCTACCTTTACCACTACCTTGCCAAACACTTAAATTAATAAATTAAAATTTTGACCCCTACTTTAACCACTATCTCTACTTCTACCATTACTTGCCGAACATGCCCTTAGAGATGGAGTGCGAGCTAAAGCCTATACTGTACTTCCTTCCACTTGTATCTGAAGAGGTCTGCTGCAGGTGTGGAGTTCTTGAAACTAGCCCGTATTGTCGACAAAATCATTCTTACTCAAACTTGACCACTAACTTATGTAGCTACTTAACTGATTCACCTTGGAAATGAGCTGGCGTGGCAAGCCATCCAAGCCCCTACACGCTCATGCATATACACTCTGGCAGCAGCTAGCATCCAACAACAAACAGAAGCACCCAAGACGAAGATAAGACCCCATATATGAAAAACTAACACAAGAAAATACAAAATGCATAGGATATCACTACTACAAAAAAGGGCAAACATAATAACCCTTATATAACACCTAAATACAATAGGTGTTTTATTGTGTTTTATATAACCCTTATTCAATATGAGTGTTATCTTAGGTTGAAGGCAAGGAAATAAAAAATATTTTAGATAACTCCTATAAAGCTCCAATGTTATCTTTGATTAATTTAAAAAATTAGATGTTTTTAATTTAATTTTGCTTATTACCTAAATACATTGAAAGATATCTGTTACCCCCAATTTTCATTTTTATTTTCAATTTTCAATTTTTTAAATCTCCATATGATGCTCAAGAAACCGTCAAAGGCACGAAGCCACGAACACCATCGTCATCCTCTTTGCTACTTCACACCGTCGTCTACTCAAACCAACACCAGTTAGCTTCCTTCGTCTTTCTCTTTATAGTAAGTTGAACTTGCTGTTTAATCGAACGAGATTCGCATCGCAATTCCCTGTTCCTCTCTCCATCATAATCGCATCAAGGTAAGATTACATTTACGCTTTCCTCTCTTCCTTCTGTAATTACTTCTTTAATTTTGACCTATTTATCCTGTTATATAATGATACGATCTTTCCCATTAAACCTGAACTGTATAACATTTCCCCTTTGATTATATCTGTTAATATGTGATTCTAATGAAATATTAACATTCAACTTCCTGAATTTGGATTTGAGTTTCTGGGGTTTTGTATTCAAACCAAAACCAACACCGAAGAGTGCCGACCGGGTTAACCTTGAGATACATCCTTCTCCTTCATTTTCCTTTTCGTGGCTAACTTTAATATCCATTAAAATTGTGATTTTGCTCCAGTTTTTTTAGGCTTTAAATTTCAGTCATTAATCCTCTTGTTTAGGTTATAATTGCTGTAGCTTGGGATAATATGTGGTTTTGTTGGTACCTTTATGGTTTAATTCCATCGTTTTACCTATTTTCACGATTGAAATTCCTCTACCATTTACCATGAATTAGTGATGAATTAAATGAAAATTGAAAGTTAATGGGATGTTTTGTTGTAGATGGTGGTTGAAATATAGTAGATGAAAAAGTTGTACATCTATTTCAAATTTGATTGAATGATCTATTTTACATTTGGGTACTCCAAACTTGAGTGGGGATTTAATTTTCTGAGAGGCGATTCAATCCCTTGCTGTTTAGGCTTCCTGTGGCCAACAACAACAACTTAGCACTGTAAGTCATGCTGCTATATTGCACCAAGTTTTCGAGTCTCGTGGTGACTGTGATTATATTCTTTTCTCATTTGCTTTGATATGGGATTTCTAGGATTCAGTTTTTGAATTTGATTGGTGGAATAATGTTGACGTTAATAATGTCGTCCTACCGACCGTAGGATAGTTCTTCCATGCCCTGAAACAAAGAAAGGAGGGGAGAGTGTGTTTCAAGGAGATTATGATAGGATTTTTGTTTATCTGATAACAAGCTTTAGCTTGAGCTATTCTTTTGTTTCAGCTTGAAATTCCAAGTTGGCTCTAATACTGAGTTGAAATTATTGCTTCTTTATGAACCTAACCTAGCTGATTCAGGTGTAGCTTGAAAAATACATTTGGATAACATTTCCTTCATTACTAAAGGGCATATATAGTATAATATTTAGATAATTTTCAGGTTGTTTGATTTACAATGAAACCTTATTTGTTTGCCTGCATGTAATGACAGATTAGAGGTCATCCTGATAAATGCAACCTAGATTGCTCTCGAGTTTTTGTATGTGTCTGTCACTTTCCGTTGAACAATCCTGATAACCAATGCTTAAATTATTGCCTTGAGTGTGTACATATATGTCCTTGAGTATTTCAAACCTTTGAGCAATCATTCCCCTGTATAAATGTATACTTGATACAATCACAGAATTAACACAACTGATCAGTGGTCAGAGGAATCTTTGTTATGTCTTAATTGCCCTGTATATGATCTTTTACGTTGAAATTGACATTTCTCTACCTGGTTTATTGGTTGTGGTGGATATCACTTTAGAGTTCAGACATGCTTCTTCGACTTATCTTACTTTCTTTTGTGACCCATGAATTAAACATTAGGTCTTTCTACACTACGAACGTGCTCGTGGAATAAGATGTTTAATCTAGCTAGTATGTACTCCATGATTATATGACTAACCAAGATGTTAACTCTATGGAGGGTCGGGCTCCCGCTTCTGATGTTGCTACTCTTCCTGCAGCTGACTCTAAGGTGGTTATCATCCTTTATTTTTATCGGGTGCTTTTGATTACTATCTACATATTTTTTTAATTTGTTCAGTGGTGTGCTTTTATGGTCTCTCATCTACTGTAATTTGATTTTTGTCAAGCTTTAGCTGCTGATGATGACGATGACGATTATGTCAATCTCTTTGGGGAAGAGATTGAAGAGCAGAAGAATGCTGCTGAAGAAAGAGCTGTTGCTGCTAAGAAGCCCGAGAAAGAGAAAGTACGTGAGAGTTTCTGCTGCCAATGCGAATACCCCAGGCGTTTTTGGGTGATTTATTGATGTAACTTGACATTTTTTACTTTGTTCTAAAATTTAGTTTGTCCTTGGTTGAAACAACAGACACGTCATCAATCTTATTGGATGTGAAGCCATGGGATGATGAAACAGACATGAAGAAGCTTGAGGAATGTGTCAGAAGTATTCAGATGGAAGGGTTTCTATGGGCAGCATGCCAGCATGTATGTTGAAAACTATAAATCTATGCATTTTCTTTTGTTTTCCGTTTGCAATTACTATTAGTTCGTCGTATGGATGTGGCTAAATCATTTTAATTGAGATTGAATTGTTGCTTGCTTGATGACATCCAAACTTGTTCCAGTTGGTTATGGTATCAAGAAACTGACGATATTAATGTAGAAACCATCACCATTGGATCTTAGCTACTATAAGTCCGTGGCTTGGATTGATGTTTGGTTAGCTCAGCAGGATTTGAAATTGAAGTTCGAATATTTGCTAAAAAAGACAATCAATGAGTATATATATATATATATATATATATATATTATGACAGAAGCCGAGCTATTTATATTTGTTATGATGATGTTATTATCCTATTTACTTACCTTATAATGATTAATTATGTTGAAGAATAATTAAATTCAGCACCCAATGTCGAGAAGATATTAAGAGCATTAAAAAGAATCCGAAAATTAGATGGAAGCACGTAAAAGTATCTAATTTCTTATTTAAAATAAATATTTGCCGAAACAGATTCTTCATTCTAACATAATATTCTTAATTTGTTGTGTAATAGTGCCCTCTGCAACCGCCCGATTATGGGGACTGCGGGTATTATGTATGTTGTTACATGCTCGAGACTATACAACTAAACGAGAAGTTATTCCAGAAGAGGTACATTATTATCTACATTATTATCTGGTCCAGTGTCTTTATTGGATTTTCTCTGTTCTCTTGTTTACACGTGTGGCACTATTCTGTCCCCGTAAGCTTTACATAAGATTTTGAATGCTTCGACCAGAGGAAATCGCATATTTTGTATTAAATGTATTTTTAGGCATGAGAATTAGTATATAAGTATATAAACATCGTTGTGTCATTATCACTACTAGAAAAATGGCCTTTAGTATCGGAAATTTTCCGATACTAAAGACCATATTTCCGATACTAAAGGTCTTTAGTATCGGAAATAATTTCTGATACTGAACCGATACTAGTACTCCCGTGGCTAAAGACCCAGTATCGGATATTTTTTCCGATACTAAAGGGGTGTGGCTTTAGTATCGGAAAGCTCATTAGTATCGGAAAATAGTATCGGAACATGTGATACTAAAAATGAAAGTTATTAGTATCGAATGTAACTTCCGATACTAAAGATACTAATAGTATCAGAAAAATTTCCGATACTAAAGATACTAATAGCATTAGATGTAATTTCCGATACTAAAGGTGACATTAGTATCGGAAATTTCCGATACTAAAGAGTTGAGAAAAAAAAAAAATAAATAATAACACAACAATAATAATAATAATAATAATATTATTATTATTATTATTATTATTATTATTATTATTATTATTATTATTATTCATTATTATTTTTCATTATTATTCTCATTATTATTGTCATTATTTGTCATCATCATCACCAGCAGCACACCCACCACCACCACCACCAGCACACCCACCAGTACCATCCACCCACCACCCACAACCACCACCACCACACCACCACCACCAGAAGCCAACACCAGCAGCCAACACCACCACCAACACCAGCAGCCAACACCACCACCACCACCACCAGCCCACACACCACCACCACCACCACCAGCCCACACACCACCACCACCACCACCACATCCAGAAAAAATCAAAAAAATCAGGAAAAAATAGAAACCCCCCTTCGAACCCACCCTCACTGAACCCAACCCCCAAACCCAGATCTGAACCCCCCTCTTCGAACCCCCCTTCGAACCCAACCCATTGAACCCCCCTCCAAACTCAGCCACCCACTGAACCCAAACCCTAACCCCGTCGAACCCTAACCCCTTCAAACCCCCCCTTCCGAACCCACCCTCACTGAACCCAACCTCCAAACCCAGATCTGAACCCCCCTCCCTCTTCGAAACCCCCCTTCGAACCCAACCCACTGAACCCCCTCCAAACCCAGCACCCACTGAACCCAAACCCAAACCCAAACACACCCAAACCCCTTGAACCCAAACCCTAACCCCTTCAAACCCCCCCCCTTCAAACCCACCCTCACTGAACCCAACCCCAAACCCACATCTGAACCCCCCTCTTCGAACCCCCCTTCTAACCCAACCCACTGAACCCCCCTCCAAACCCAGCCACCCACTGAATCCAAACCCTAACCCCGTCGAACCCAAACACACCCAAACCCCTTGAACCCAAACCCTAACCCCTTCAAACCCCCCCCTTCGAACCCACCCTCACTAAACCCAACCCCCAAACCCAGATCTGAACCCCCCCTCTTCGAACCCCCTTCGAACCCAACCCACTGAACCCCCCTCCAAACCCAGCCACCCCAACCCCCATCTCGAACCAAACCCACCAACCCCAACCCCCATCTCGAACCCCAACCCCCATCTCGGCTTTCTGATTAGAGGAGGAAGAGAGAGAAAGCCGAGTAAGAGAAAGAAGCAGAGGTAGAGAGAGAGAGAAACTGATTTGGGGGGGGAGTGGTTGATATTTATTGAAGTGGTAAGGCGGGGTTTTGAAATTTTTGAGAGATAAGAGCCGCGGTTTGGTAAAAAAATTGGGGGGAATGAATTTTTTTAGAAAATCAATAACTTTTAGTATCGGAAAGTATTTATCCGATACTAATAAGTATCTTTAGTATCAAAAATATATTTCTGATACTAAACACGGCGAGTATTTGTTTCGTACACTGGTAATTAATATTTAATTATTAATGATTAATAATCAATAGTATATTTATTAATAATTGATAATTAATTATTCATAATTAATAATAATTAATTATTCATAATTAATAATTAATATTAGTTAACAATTAGTAGTATTTAATTATTACCAATAATTTATTATTAATAATTGATAATTAGTGTCAGAAAGAATTTATCCGATACTAATGACCATCTTTAGTATCAGAAATATATTTTCGATGCTAAAAAGGGTGAGTATTTGTAACCTACAAACCAACTTTAGTATCGGAAAAAATTTTCTGATACTATAAAACTCTTTGGTATCGGAAACATCCGATACCATTATATCATTTGTATCGGATTGAAAATTTTCCGATACTAAAGTGACGTCATATGATGATTTTAATATATAGTAAATAGAATAGTGTCGGAAATTAATATCCGATACTAAAGTGTTCCTTTAGTATCAATTATTTTTTCCGATAGTAAATTTTCTGATACTAAAGACCCTTTTTCTAGTAGTGTATGTTTTTTGCTTTAAGAGTGTATTGAATATGTGTTGTGCATAGTCTTAGTGATCTCCATGCTCAGGCCTCGTAGCATTTTCTTCATGTGAATCATGTTGATGAGAGTTAACATTTTGTCTTTGTTGGATTTTCTATTGAATTTGTTTTGTGCATAGCCATGAGAATTATGTTTTCTGCTTTAAGAGTGTATTGATTAATTGTGTATTCTAGCTAGTTTGTGCATTTGATTCAACACTACAAACCACTTAAGGGGGTCTATGCTCTGCAGGAGGGCTGTACGGAGGTCTTGCAGGGGCTTGTGCTGGTGCGGGGATGTACAGGGGCTGTATGGGGGATGTACGGGGGTCTGGCAGGGTCCGTGTAAGGGGGTCTGTTCTGTGTAGGTACGGGGGCTGGCAGGGGGGTGTCAGTTCTCTGCAGGCTGGCACGGGGAGTCTGTTTTGTGCAGGCTGGTTCTGTTGATGAACTTCGGGACTTATGGATTTCATATGTCGATGTACAATATGACGAAGAAGAGATGATGGAGTTGTAACTTCGTTTTTTACACTTTTAAACTTGTCATTTTTTTATGTGTATACTTTGCGTTTGAAATTTTGGTTATTTTCGATCTTTGATACTTGAGAATAGACAAGTTATTGATGGATATTGATTGTTATTTGGATTATATATATATATATATATATATATATATATTTACAATTTTTTATATGCAAAGATAACAATCATTTTATATTGACTGTTTCTGTATATTACAGATTATTTGGGAAAGAATGATACAGGTTGAAAACCGTATATGCAGATATTTTTTTAAAAAAGTTGCAACATAGATAACGTTTGAGTGACAGAGGTGTTATGTAAAGTTGTAACCAAAGATAACCCCTCTTATAGATATGTGTTATCTTAGCTATACTAAAGATAACATTCATTTCATAAAGGTGTTATCTTTGCTTCTACATATTGATAACTACTATGTAAGATAGGTGTTATCTTTGATATACTAATAATAACACCCTACATAGGGTGTTATCTTTACTTTACACATCAGTGACCTTAACAACACCTAAGAGGTGTTATGTTAAGGCTTATTTGAATGTTATGTTTGCCCCTTTTTGTAGTAGGGCGAACAAAAGAAAAGAGAAGATTGTTTATGCTAAATTCCGCAGAGGGCAAAACTAAGGTGGAGACCTACAACTAGAAAAATACAAGGTGGATCAATGCAAGTGTATGCAGCTATGAAGAACAAAGAAAGCAAGAAAAAGAGAAGGACACCGGAGATGGTGACGCGGTAAACCCAAGAATAAGGGAAAAACCACGGGTGGCTTTGAGTCCACCAATCTACTATATAATAACGATTATAGCCCTAGTATCTTGGTTTCTCGATGTAATTCGAATGCTAAGAACAATGTATGCTCAGAGAATGTAAATGTTAATGCGTAGAACTTGTGTGTATAAAATACATCTAAATCTCCCATTTATACTAAGAGAAGTAGCCGTTTGAAGTAGCTTGAGCATCGGCTGGTAACCACCTCCTAGATGCTCGCCGTCCACTTTATCTCTTCCTAAGATCTCGCCATATGTCCCCTGTTAGTGGCTTTGAATAAGTCTTCCTTTATGCGCGTTAAACCGTAGTGGACTTAGTCTCCCATGGATATAGGTTTTAGTTGTAATAAACTCCTTACGTGTCATTGAAACTGGATTCTCGTAGCTGAACCTAAGTAGCTGGGAATGTATAGCTGTGATCACCTTTATAATCTGCATAGATAGTTATGTAGATTTTTAGGACATAACAAAGATGTGAGCAGAGTAAGGAACAACTAATTCCCACCTTGCACGTTCAAGCAGGTGGTTGTCAAATATTATTTGAGTTGAAAAACTACCGTTGTAAGATAAATGATGAATGCAGCAGCACATTAGAATCGTGATTATGAAATTGGGGATGTAACAAAAAAGAGAAGCAAAAAAAAAACAAAACAATATAGTAATGGAGAAGGGCGTATAGTTGGTGTCTGGCTCTGGCTTTGATTGTTCGATTTAGTGCATATCGCTATCTGCAATTTATACTTGCTTAGTTTGCACTTTGCAGGAGGACAATAAGTTTAGTAGCTAGTAGACCACCCGTTGTATATTGATGGAAACCTTATCCATATTCCACTGTGAATGAAATCAATACTACTTTCAGGTTAGCATTACCAATATAAAACAGAAGGAATTATATTCCTCTCAAAAGAACCATCAGCATTAACTTTGTAGGCAAAAATTCACATATATTTAATAATATTAGTATCAGACGGACGGGGCACCAACTTTCACGTCTTATTTTTAATAAGAGCATTAAATTCATCATTCATAGCCATTTTCCAAATTGGGTCACGAAGAGCAGACATAGGATGAGGATTAAGGGAAGAAGAGAACGAGCAACAACAAAATTAAGGGAATTTTTTTTTTCTGATTTTATAAATTCCATGTTGACTACGTGTCACGGCTCGTGAGCTAGAAGGAGAAGGAAGACGTGCCCGTGGTCTGGAGGACGGCCGCGACTTGGCATTGGGAGGAAATTGGTGTAGGGCAGGATGAGGATTTGGAGATGGTGCAAGAGGAGTGATAGCAGGCTGGCCCGTAGGCAAGAGAGGGGGAGGAGAGAGCCTGGCACGCGTGTGCAGCCCAGGAAAAGAAGGGGAGTGCTGGGCAGACTGGCCTGTAGGCGCAACATGGAGAGGAGGGAGCCCAGTTGGCGGACTCGGCCCAGGCGAAGAAGGGGAGTGTTGGGCAGTGGCATGGACCACATGAGGTGGACTAGAAAGGGGCAAAGGCCCATGCAGAATAGGTGAGGGTGTGGGCTACTCTTAATGTGGTGTGTGGAGAGAAGGTAAGTCCAATGGGGAGGTTGGATCTAGGAAATCATAGGTGGGCACGAGGGCTATGTAAAGAGGCAAATGGAAATTTGATTTCGTCAAATAGTACATGGCGACAAATAATGATTTTCCGAGAAGATAAGCCAAATCATTTATATCCCCAATGGTTAGACGGAAATCCCAAAAACACACATGGAGTTGAGCGAGCTTGAAGCTTATGAATGGTGGTGGATGTAAAAAGGGGAAAGTATAAGCCCCCAATACCCCGAAGATGAGAATAAGAAGGCTCTTTGTGAAAGAGGATTTGTAGTGGAGAGTGATAGGAGATTGTCTTATGTGGAAGTATATTGAGAAGGTAAGTAGCCATTTGAAGTGTGTGATCAAAAGGAAGATGGAATGGAAGCATGAGCAAGAAGAGTGTGGACCATAATCACCATATTACTTCCTCCGTATCATAAAGATTGCAACGATTTGACATAAAGTGTGAGTAGAAAGTGTCAAATTGTTGCAATCTTTGCGATACGGAGGTAGTATTAATAGTGCGTATTTTCCGTTCAGCTTTTCCATTTTGAGAAGAAGTATATGGGCATGAGAGGCGGAAAGATAGACCATGTGTTTGACAGAATTTCCGAAACGGGTCATTATCAAATTCTGGACCATTATCACATTGAATATTTTTAATTTCCAGTTCAAATTGAGTACAAACATAGGCATGAAAATGGAGAAAAGTGGAATAAACATCTGATTTTTTCGAAAGTGGAAAAATCCACAAAATTAGAATAATCATCCACAACCACCAAATAATAACGGTGTCTAACTGAACTTAAAACGGATTATGACCAAAGATCACAATGTATAATATCAAAAGGCATCAAAGTACTAGAAGTAGAAGCAACAAATGGAAACTTAATGTGTTTCCCAAGAGGACAAGATTAACAAACATTAGAGGAATTAAGTTTATTACATTCAATAAGATTATTTCGCCTAAGACTATCTAGAATAGGAGCACCAGGATGACCCAATCGATCATGCCATAATTAAGGTGCAAGAGAAGCAAAGGTAGAAGCAGAATGGGCTTGATTATTGAAAGTAGAAGTAATGGGATAGAGGGCCCCCTGACTCTCACATCTCATGAGTGGTCTCCCCGTCTGAAAATCTTTCACAGAAAACCAAAAAGGATCAAATTCAACAGTCACAGAATTGTCTGAAGTAAATTTTCGAACATATATTAAATTTTTAATAAGTTTAGGAGCATGCAACACATTTTTGAGAGTTAAGGGGGGGGGGGTGCTAGGGGAGGGCAATTGTGAGTCACCATAACTACAAATAGGAATACTATGGCCATTTCCAACAATTATACCATCATTTTTGCTCAAATTAAAATAAGACGAGAGATTACATTGTGCGGAAGTCATATGGGAGGTAGCGCCCGTGTTCATATACCAATTTGGATAAGGGGGAGTAACCTCAAGAGTATGCATAGTGGCCTCGATGTCCGTTGGTGTAGGTGCGGACGAATCTGCCACGTAAGCTTGTGGCCTCGAACCCAGCACACCCTGCTGAGGCCGTTGCTGCCGCGGGACGTACTTGAACCTTGCCCAGCTTGTGGTTTGATTGGGGCAGGGAGGCATGGCCTAGCCGTATGGCCACGCACCCTTCCACGCTGGATGCCACGCAGGTGCCGCAACCTGCTGCTGTGTAGACCTGCCAGCCCGGCCACTGCCACCGCCGGAAGACTGGCGATTGTTGCCGTCGCCACCCCGTTGACAAGAATTCCGACCACTATTGTTCTTTTTATTATTATTTCTCTTTTAATGATTCGAACCACGAGGGGATGGCGAGGAGTCATTAGGCGACCCATCATTAAAACCGGCCACCAATGCAGAATTTGACGACGAGTGTGCAACCTTTTTGTTCAACCCCGCCTCTTCCAACACAAGCATAGGCCGGGCTTGATAAAATGGAGGCAGAGGGTCACTTTTCCGAAGTAGGGTTTCAACCCCATTATAGGCCTCTGTAAGACCGACAACCATTTATAGAACAAGTCGATTATTAGTAATCGGCGCACCAACATTCTTAAGTTGGTCAGCAAGCATCTTTAACCTTTGGCAATAAGCAGAGGCATTAGGGAAGTCCTCCATAGATGTATTGGAGAATTCCTGTTCGAAAGTGACTGCCCGAGATGTTTTATTATCCTGAAAAATATCTCGTAGTCTCTCCCATGCCTCTTGTGCCGTCGAATCAGGTTCCAAAATAGTGTTGAGGAGATCCGCAGAAATGGTGTCGTAGATCCATTTCAACACTGTTGCATCCACCGTAGACCAACCTCCTTTACTTCATCGGTAGTAGGAGCGTTAATCTTTGAATTAGGAAAAATGTCGTGAATAACACGATTTGAACGTGCATGTACTTTGAATAATTCCGCCCACGTGGAATATTGTACATTTTCCATGTCGAGAGTGATAGGAAGAACATTTTTAATGTTGGTATTAGTGAGAGATTGAAGAGAAGATTAAGAGAAAGAAGGGGAAGAAGACGAGGAAGACGCCTTAGAGCCATCGACCATGGTGGCGCGCGTGGGTGAGTACGGCGTGGGCTAGGCGTGTCTAGGGTTTGTGCACAGCGGAAGATTTGAACGAACCCCTAACTGATACCATGAAAGAATTATATTCCTTGAATATTAATTAGATACAAACTAAGTATATATTCTAGTGGTTACAAGCTAGGATTACAAGCCTAGAATTAAGGAAACAAACTAGGAAACAATTATCATATGAATAACAACTATCTAACGAAATCAAATTTTAACATATTTAATTTACATTATCTAACAAAAACAAACTGATATTGCAGAACCTTAATGTTCACTTTAAGTTCTATATAGGAAGAAGGATAAATTGTTAACTAGTACCTTTTAAAAAGGTGAATTTGTGAACTAGTACCTTTTAAGTTTTTTTTTCGTGAAATAGTACCTTAAATTGTACATAACTCTTAAAAGCAGTACCTTAGTCCAAAATTTCGGCCACTTTAGTCAATATTTCGGTTGTTAACCATTGTTTTATCTCGTTTTCTAGAGCGTGTATTGCAAACATATAGAAGGGAAAACATTGGTCAAGAGCCGAAATATTGATTGAATTGGCCTGAACTTTCGACTAAGGTACTATTTTTAGAGTTTTGTACAACTTAAGGTACTACTTCACAAAAAAAAACTTAAAAGGTACTGGTTCATAAATTCACCTATTTTAAAGGTACTAGTTAATAATTTTCTCTAGGAAGAAATTAGATATTGAGGTACTTATCTCACACCACCCAAATGCATGAGTACCTTGCATAAACTTTCTCCTTTCACTTTAAAAATCACTGACTTGACGAATAACTTAGATATTGTAGGACCAAATGTTCACTTAAGTTCAATACAAGAAGAAATTAGAGAGGTACTTGTTATGTCCTGAAAATTTACTCAGCTACACATGCAGGTTAAATGATTATTGTAGTTAGGATTCTCCAACTTAGGCTCTCCAGTTAAGGAATTCCAGCTTGGATCCACCAGCTATGAAGAGCCAGCTTGGACCTCTCAGTTAAGGAATCTCAACTTAAATGACGCGTCATAAGAATGGTTATAGCTAGGGCCTAAAATCACGCAAGATTAAGTGCAGCAAAGATAAAGCAGATGAATACTCATTCAAAGCCATTAACTGCGGACATGGGCGAGAATCTAGGAGCGGTTACAAGCCGTTGTGAAAGCTGATTCAAACGAACACTTATCTTAGTATATATAGCACAATGATTATGTAATTTACATACACAAGTACTACGCATTCAGCACTTTTACATTCTAAAAGCATACATTATTCTTAGCTTACAAATTGCATTGCTACATAGAACTCTAGGGCTGTAACTGAGATTATAGTGGATTGATGGACTCAAAGCCACCCGCGGTTTTTTCCCTTATTCCACGGGTTTCCGCGTCACCATCTTTGGTGATCTTGTCGTTCTCTTTTCTTGCTTTCTTTGTTCATCTTAGCTATACACGTTCACGCCCAACTACTTTGCCACCTTCTAGCTGTAGTTCCCAGCTTAGTTTTGTCCTGTGCATAAATTAACATAAACAGTGTGGCGCCCACAGTGGGGCCTACAACTAGATATCATATCTAAATTTCCATCATCCATTTCCTTTTCAAACACTTAATTCAAATGGCTGAATTCACTCTTGAACAAATGAAAGCCGCTCTCGAATCTCTCCAAGAGGCTCAATCTGAATCCAATAGTGTCATCGAAAGCCTGAAAAAGGAGCTAGAATCTGTTAAGAGTAACACCAAAAAGTCATCACGGTGACGCCCTAACATGTCTCCTCGCATATTGCAGCTGACTGATTCTGAGGCCAGTGGCGATGAGGAAGCTGAGGAAGCACCACACAACCTCAACCTTGAAGAAACAGATCCCACAGCTACGAAGCTAGATCTCCTTGAATCCCATAACAGGAAGATGATGCGGATGCTAGCTAAGATGCCAGGATCACCCACACCTGTAGCTGAGGAGACCCCTGATGGCTACACCAAGTCTCCATTCGTCGAAGAGATAGCTAGAGCCATGATTCCAAAGAAGCTGCACCTGGCCCCATTTGACAAGCTGTATGATGGAACCACATATCCATTTGACCATGTGAACCAGTACAAGCAGAAGATGTGGACCCTACCTATCCTAGAGGGTCTTCTTGAAGCTACAATGTGCAAATCCTTTGGAGCTACCCTAGGTGGCCCTACCTTACAATGGCTCATCACCCTCAGGGCTGGTACTATCCCTAATTTTTCTATTCTCATTAACAAATTTTATCAGCAGTTTGCTAGCAGCAGGGTGCTGGAAAATCATATTGGCGACCTGTATCGCATTATCCAAAAGTCAGGAGAAGCTGTGCGCCAGTACCTAGATAGATTCAACAGGGAAATGATTTATGTAAGAACCTAGATATCTCAACAGCCATCGAGGCATTCCGAATAGGTTTGACCCCTAAGTCCCGCTTATATTATGAACTAACCAGGTACCCATGCAGCACCTTTGAAGAGGTCAGGGCTAGAGCTATGGCTGAGATCAGTGTCGAGGAAGATGACGCGTCCAGGTATGGAGGAGAACCTAGATATGATAGGAAAACTCCAACCAACAACAACAATAACAACAACAGGAGAATGACTAGCGCCACCAGCCATACAAAAAACACGATCAAGCTAGCAGCGTAGCTAGAGAAGCTCCTCGCAGGTCCAATAATGTCGATTTTCCTCCTTTATCCTCCTATTGCTTTAACGTTGATACAGGAGGTGTGGTGAACGCCTTGGAAAAGCTAGGCTCAGCTGCTAGGTGGCCCAAGAAGACTGACAAACCTGATGGCTAGAAAGATACCACCCAATGGTGCAGCTACCATGGTGACCGAGGTCATCGAACTGAGGATTGCAAGGCCCTCAGGAAGGAAGTTGCCTGGCTACTGAAGAAGGGATACCTAGAGCATCTCATGGGAAATAAGGGCCAAAAATACGAGCCCAGCAAAGAGAATAACAACAAGCAAGCTGGACCTCCACCTGATCCAACCCATGACAAGGTAGTTAATTTTATCTCTGGAGGTTCAGAAACTTGTGGACTAACCTATTCTATAGCTAAGAGATTCGCTAGAGAAGGCTCCAAAGCAGCACCTATACAGCACAGAAGCAATGAAGTACGAGAGCTACGAAGCATGACCATCAGCTTCGAAGAAGCTGAAGAAGCTGAGGAGGCTGATCACCATGATGGGCTGGTCATATCCCTCACCATCAGCAACTGCTTGATCAAGAGAGTGTTGGTGCACAATGGCAGCTCCGCCAACATCATATTCGAGAACGTTATCCAAAGTATGGGCTTGCGTGATGAAGATACCATCAAAAAGTCAACAATCTTGTACGGATTCAGTGGAGAGCCTGCCCTGACCATTGGCAAGATCACTCTCCCCACCTATGTTAAAGGAGTCAACTTACAAACCAGGTTTAGTGTTGTAGATTGTCCTTCAGTTTACAATGTTATTATGAGTACACCTTAGATTCACAAGATGAAAGCTGTGCCCTCTACCTATCACCAAACTATCAAGTTCCCCACCAAATGGGGAGTTCAAGAGATCAAAGGAGACCGGAAGATAGCTAGGGAATGTTATAGCATATCCCACAAACCCAAGAAGGAGGAGATCTAGCAATTACAGCAACGTCCAACACCTAACAACCCTGACGAACAAGATATTGAAGAAGTAGTGCTGGATCCAGCTAAGCCAGAGCAGACAGTGCAGGTTGGTGTATCACTGCCACCAGAAGAAAAAGCCAGGATCATTGAATTTCTCAAGAACAATATCATCTGCTTTGCGCGGACACATGAAGACATGGTTGGGATTGATCCTGCAATTTGCACTCACAAGCTTAATGTAGATCCAAACCACAAACCCATCAAACAAAAGAGAAGGAAGTTTTCACCTGAACGCAACCTGATCATCAACGAAGAAGTAGAAAAGCTGCTGCAAGAAGGTAAGATTAGAGAAGTCAAATATCATGACTGGTTAGCTACCGTGGTTGTGGTAGGAAAGAAAAACGAAAAATGGCGAGTCTGCATAGACTTCACAGACCTAAACAAGGCTTGCCCCAAGGATCCATTCCCCCTACCTCACATAGACGCCTTGGTGGATGCTACAACGGGACACGAGAATTCACATTCCTGGATGCTTATTTCGGATATAACCAGATTCTAATGGATCCAGAAGACCAAGAAAAGACGGCTTTCATGACTGAAAGAGGTATTTATTGCTATAAGGTTACGCCCTTTGGTCTCAAAAATGCAAGTGCCACCTACCAGCTCTTGGTCAACAAGATGTTTGAGAAGCAGCTAGGAGGCACGACGGAGGTCTACATTGATGATATGCTGGTAAATTCCAAGCAAGCTGGAGATCATGTGTCACTCCTGCAGGATACCTTTGATGTATTGAAAAAGTATAGCATGAAGCTCAACCCAATAAAATGCTCATTTGGGGTCCCAGCTGGAAAGTTCCTAGGCTACATAGTCACACAGAGAGGAATCGAAGCTAGTCCAGATCAGATCAGAGCACTCATCAACATCCAGTCCCCAAAAAACCTAAAGGAAGTGCAAAAGCTGACGGGAAGAGTTGCTGCACTCAACCGTTTCATCTCCAGATCATCAGATAAGTGCCACCTTTTCTATCATGTACTTAAGAAGAATAAGGGTTTTTATTGGACCGTAGAACATGAAGCTGCCTTACAGCAGCTAAAGGCCTACCTAGCTACTCCACCTATACTCTCCAAACCAAAGCAAGGAGAGACCTTGCAGCTTTACCTAGCTGTGAGCAACGCGGCTGTTAGCGCAGTACTAGCTAGGGAAGCTGACAGCCAGCAGCTGCCAGTATATTACATCAGTAAGTCCTTTTCTTGATGCAGAAACCAGGTACACATCTTTAGAGAAACTGATACTAGCTTTATATAGAGCTTCCAAGAAGCTTAGACATTATTTCGAAGCTTACCCCATATGTGTTATGAATAACTATCCAATAAAAGTTGTGCTGCGCAAACCAGAATATACTGGCAGGATGAGCAAATGGGTTGTATTCCTAAGTGCCTATGACATCAGGTACCAACCCCGGACAGCTATAAAATCACAAGCCCTAGCTAATTTTGTGGCTGACTTCAGCCTAACCTAGCTGCTGCAGCAGATGAAGAGGTAAGGCACATAAACCAGGGAACACCTACAGGTAGCTGGAAATTGTTTGTGGATGGATCCTCCAATTTTAGAGGAGTTGGACTAGGTATAGTCCTAAAGTTGCCACAAGGGGACATGATAGTACGTTCTATTTGTTGTGATTTTAAAGCTACTAACAATGAAGCCGAGTATGAGGCTTTGATTGCAGGAATGACTGTGGCTCATGACCTAGGGGCAGCCAGGTTACAGGTATACAGTGACTCCTTATTGATCGTAAGCCAAGTGAAAGGCGAGTACGCCGCTAAAGACTCGAAAATGTCCCTCTACCTGGAGCTGGCCAAATCCAAGACATTGCTATTTTAAGAGTTTACCATAAAACAGATACCAAGAGACCAGAATACCAAAGCTGACGCACTAGCTAACCTAGGCTCAACATTAAGAAAATGCAACTTCAGCAACATTCCCATCGCTCACCTAGCTGAGCTAGCTATCAGCAAAGAGGTAAACAGTGTACTTAGTATTGATAACATAGCAGGTACTGATAGCTGGACGAAACCACTGCTAGACTACTTGGAAAGAGACATATTACCAACCGATAAGCTGGAAGCTAGAAAGCTGCGTATGAAAGCCAGCAGGTACCAGGTAATATCTGGAGTCTTATTCAAACATGCAGCTAAGCAAGACATGCTGCAGAGGTGCTTCGAGAAGGAGCAATGGGAAACTACCCTCAAAGAGTTCCACGAAGGGGAATGCGGCTCACATACAGCAAGAAGGAGCTTATCTAACAAGATCCTATCGTATGGATACTATTGGCCAACATTGCGTAAGGATGCCAAAAGGTATGTAGCTAAATGTGATAGTTTCCAAAAGCATGCAGGTATGATACATAAGCCCTCTGAGCCATTACACCCCACCTTGACCCCCTGGCCATTCATGAGGTGGGGCATGGACATAGTGGGGAAGCTACCAGTTGCACCAGGTCAAAAAGTGTTCATGCTAGCCTTAACTGACTACTTTTCTAAATGGATTGAAGCAGGCGCATTCCAGCAGGTAAGAGATAAGGAGGTGATTACTTTTATACATATTAACATTATTTGCAGGTTTGGGGTACCTAGTGAAATTGTGTGTGATAATGGATCACAATTCATAAGTGATAAAACGCGGCAGTTTTGTCATGAATGGAACATCAACCTGGTTACCTCAACACCCAGCTATCCACAAGCTAACGGACAAGTTGAGTCCAGCAATAAGGTAATCATTAATGGCATCAAAAGGAGGTTGAAGGCTAAAAAAGGTAAATGGGTAGAAGAGCTACCTAGAGTCCTTTGGGCCAATAGATTAACACCTGTGCCAACCACCAGGTGTGGGCTCTTAATGTAATACCCCGAAATTTTATTAAATTTGTAATATTATGTTCTTAAACATTTATGAGTATAATATTTCGGAAAATATGATTACTACTTCTTAAGCTATTATGATTAGTACTTTGGTGGTGTAAATGATTTAAATCTAATCATTCATTACTTTTATTAGTTCTTTAACTTCATTTAAGAATGAATAAATATTATTTTATAAAAATTAGTTGTGGGTTTTTGAAACTCATTTGTTTTAGAAAATGAATAAATAATAGCTTTAATAGGTGTAGTATTGCTCTTGAAATGGAAATTCCCAAATTTCCTCCATCTTTCCAATTCAATTAGAAATCAGTCAACCCTTTTATCTCCCCATTTGATGTCATTTGCTATCCTTTAATTCCTCCCTAATTGATTGAATGCTCAATTTTTGCCATGAATCTCTCCCCTTTCTTCTTGAAATGCTTCCCCAATTCACTATAAATACAATACCTTACCTTCACCATCTCTTCACTCCAACTTTAGAATTTCAATATCAAAATTCAACCTTTCATTCTACCACCCATTCTTTTGTTTGAAACCAAAACATATAAAAAAATTTCCGGGCTGAACCCACTCGCCGGCGACGCAGGCAACCGCCGCCGCAGCTGCTGGCTGGCCGATCGACTGGTCGGGTCTGCCTCCCCTCTCCTTCTCTTCTTCTTCCTGCTTCTTTTTCTTTCTTCTCGTTGGCTTTTCTGGTCTTAATAAAACTTGATTCATTTCCATGAATCTTAGTCACATGTTGTAAACTTTTGTTTTATTTTCAATTTTCTTTACTTTTTAAACTTATAATGATTAATATGCCCACCATTTATTTCCATTTGGTTTACATAGAATTCAAATTTATTTTTATTGTTTGACTACTCTACTTAAGATCTCAAAGGAGTGTTATACCCCACGAGTATTTTGGTCTCTTGTTTAAGACTGAAGGGAGATTTTATTGGTAAACAAATTATTCCGTTAACCCGACTTTTGTATAACCAAACCATCTTGACGGATGCTTCATAGACGAAACTTTAGAGACGACCTTTTGTCTGACCTATGCTACTCAAGGTAATCTCAATGTCTATCAAAACTCTAGACCCGTTGAGCAAAGTTTTCTATTTGATATTATGATTATGTGATTTGAAATTAAGTTGAACGTTGGATATAAAATAGTTTTATTACTTTACTACTACTACTACTACTATTATTATTATTGTTGTTGTTGTTGTTGTTGTTGTTGTTGTTTATTAATTATTTTATTACGCGTTTAGAATTGCTACTATATATGACCATGATTATTAAAATTGAATGTTATGTTTTAATTATATGAATTGGATCTCGAATATGGTCATTTAATACTGGAACTTTGGAAATTATTAAGTTCAGTGGAATGAACTTTGTTATTTGAACTTGACTTGATTAAATACTTTGTTTCACATAATTATACTAATGAGGGAAATGAAGCCCTTATGGGTGTTGAACAGGTTGCCCTATATGGTAGTACAGCTACCTATAGGTTTGGTTACTTTACTATTCTGTCTGAAACTATTGTCTTCCTTCTTTTTGTTGTGATCCAAGTAGAAGGGGTGTGCACACTAGGGACTCTGATTATTGGTCATAAATAGAATTATTGGGGTGACGACCTCTTATTGAAGTAGGTGGATAACAGGGGTTTGCCCCGACCTACTGGCGTTCACATTTTCCCTCTAACTAAATTGATCGATGATTTTTGTTATTGGTTAATATTGGAGCTTAATTGTATTATGGGATTATGTTAAACTATTAGACTTAAATATTTTGTTGCAACTCAATTCTGTTACACTTTAGAATATTTTTAAATACTAAAAACCTATATTTTTAAATTAAGTATTTTTACGGGATAGACTCGAATTACCCAGTTTATCTGATTTTGGGAGCTTTGTCTCCCTTGTTTGTTTTCATATTATTTTGCAGGTTGGACTTAATGGTGGGATCTCGAGTGAGGGAGCTTTAGTAACTTCACCTACATAATATGAGTTTTAGTTGAACTCTCGAGTTCGGATGTTTAGTTAATTTTAAGTTGTTATATTAATAATCTTTCTCTCAAGTTTATTCTTTTAATAGTTTAAAGTTAGCTATATTTTGCTTTGTTAGCCTTCGTTTACCCTCTTAAAGGGTAAACGGGCGGTAATAGCCTCCGAGTTTGAACTGTGATTTTTTCTAAAGTAAGTGTTATTGAATGTTTTTAAAGGTTCAAATTTGGAGGGTGTTACACTTAACCCCTGAATTAAATGATTCTGAGTTATCTTATGATTTAGATACCATCGAAAAACTACTAGACAATGCGCTAGTTAGAATGGCCGCCCATCAGCAGATTGTAGCCCGCAGCTTCAACAAAAACGTGAAAGCCAAGGTGTTTAAGAAAGGAGACTGGCTGCTAAGGAAGGTCTTCCAGAACGCCCAGGAGTTAAATGCAGGCCAGCTGGGAGTTAGCTGGGAAGGGCCCTACCTGATTGAGCAGGTAGTAGGTAAAGGGTCATATCGCCTAGCTACAACAGAATGGAAAGCTGTTCCTAGAAGCTGGAATGCATCACATCTAAAACTCATCATTTTTAGGAAACCAGATGCTGAAATTCAAATTCTCAGCTACGACAACTCAAACGTTACCTGATCTCTAAACCCAAAGCAATTACACCAGGTAGGAAAAATTGCTAAGCAAGTAAAAAACGTCAGGTTAGGATCTCTCCTACCTTGCCTTGTCTATCTATAAGGTTTTCTCAGAACACTTACTGACTTAGGCATCGGAGAGCCGTTGGCTATGCGAACGATTGTCTTGGCATAGTCAACATATGCAGGTACCGCAAGAATAGCTACAGATTAGAGCACCTCCTAGCCTCCCAAAGCTATCAAAAGACGCAAGCACACCTAGACGCTTTGGGGTGTAGCTATCAACAATACCTGATAGCTGGACTAACAAGGTTGCACCAGCTAAGGGTTATACACTAAGGTAACTGGGCCCACAACACAAGACACTGGCTTCAAAAAACGCCGGGTAAACACACAAAGCAGCTAGCTCATTATACTAAAGTTCTAAACACATAATGCATATATATACCAAAAGTCAGCATGTTCTAAACATCCAAAAGACACACTAGCCCCTTGACTGGTGGTAAATAGTATTTTTGAGAAATTAAAATTGTTTGACAATAACAGAAAACTAAAACGTTCAAAGAATTAGCTAGCTACATTCCTAGCTAGTGACCTGATCAGCAGTTAGCATTTGTTCCGGCACCTCAGATGCTGGAAGGACTGGGACGGAACCGCTGGATGGCTCAGCTGTGGCAGGGGCATCAGCCTGGACCTTAGCTGAGGAATAATCAGCTGTAGAAGCCCTGAGATTTGTAATGCTCCCCGTAGTAGCTAAGAAGGCATCATTGTACTTGTGCAGATCTTTCTTCTCCACAGTTTCAAACAACATCAAGTAGGCCAGCTTGGCTGGCTCAACAATCTGAACTTCCGCCATCTTGTCCAAATGAAGCTCCTTCTGATGCGCCAACTGATCACTTAGAACGTCCTTCTCCCCCATCACTTCCGCCAGCTTCATGTGAGCTACGTTAGCCTCTTCCTTGGCAGTAGCTATCTCAGCTTCTGCTAAAGCTGCGAAAAGCTTCTTTGCCTCTCTCTCCTTTGCTAAAAGCAGCGTCTCAACTTTCCGCTGATCCTCAGCATGGGCTTTCTCCTTCTTCGCCCTACTCAACTCTTCCTTCAAGCTAGCAACTTCAACTTGAGAAACTTTGAGCTGGGCAGACATTGAGGCAGCTGCTCTTAAGCTGGAACGTGCCGCTAGGCAGTTTTGTAAGTCCTAGCACATGGTACAGAGGTATAAGAAAAAACAAAGAAAACAGAAAGGTTTTTTTTTTAAAAAAGTTGAAACATAATAAAAGTTTACCTGGAGAGAGTGCTGGACTGCATGGTTAATCGTCACCTCAGGATCATGCAACCTTAGGCGCTTGGCCGCATCAGGAAAATACAACCTATCTGCATGCGGCCAGATGCCATTATTTACCCCATCTTCAGACAGAAAGTCTGCATGCATAATCAGGTTTATCGTTGACGAACCAGGGCAGGTGGGTCTGAGTCCAGCTTGATTAGAGGAGGGGGCATGCTAGGAACTGTAATATCAGTCTTGACAGGCGTAGCAGGTTTAGATTGGGTGGAAGTAGTTGGTGCCTTCCTCTTCATTCGAGCCATAGCTTTGACTTGGGACAGGGTACTACCTTTAGCTACACAAATGGCAGAGCGTAAGAACTTATGCACTTTTCCTAAGAATTCGTTGACAGCTAGCAAGAGGGTTATTTTACCTGAAGACATGGAGTTATTTCCTGAAGTAGCAGGAGTAAGGGAGGTGACAGGAATAGCCCTGAAAGGAGGAGTGTATGTCCTCTTGGTTGGAGAGATGCTAAGGAAAATCTTCGCCCTTTCGTCCCTATCCTCGAGACTTTCGACAGTCTCAGCAGCACCTGTAAAAAAGAAAAGGTTAAGAATTACAGTTAATAAAATGTTCAAGAAGATAGGAAGAATATAGTAAAAAGTACCTCCAGCAGGCCAGCCAGAGGGAAGATAGGCCCCAGCTTCGCCAAGGGAGTCATTGGCGACAAAGAAAAAGCGAGTCTTCCAGTAAGACTCAGAAGCACCAGCCCCTTCTACAGGACTAGGCTTTTGCTTCAGGGTCACCTTCTTAGAATTAATAATTTTGAGGCTGTATGTGGTAAGAAGGTCTTCTAGGGCAAAGGCCGGGCTCCAATCCCTTGTGGCTGACTCTATAGTGTAACAAATCTTCCAGAATCCTGGCATAAGCTGGCCAGGGAAAAAGTTCAGAACCTCTATAAACGAACGGATTAGGGGGTAAACTCAAAAGTATACCCTAACAAGAAAGGGTATTCATAGAAGCAGATATAATTATCCGCAGTTCTCTCTGGTCTATCTAACTCATCTGGAACTATAAACTCAGTACTCTCAGGAAACCTTCCTCTAATTCTAATATTTTCAATATCCTCCCATGTAATACTGGAAGCAACATCCTCTAATTCTAATATTTTCAATATCCTCCCATGTAATACTGGAAGCAACATCGTCTTTTGCCTTTCCCATAGATGTGGTTTTTGGTGAAAACACTTTTTTCCTAACTGATTGCTTGATAGGCATGCAGAGAAGCGAAGGAGAGAAGAGAGAGGAAAAACTTACCAAAGAAGAAAGGAGAGTAAAAAGAAAGGATCTTTCAAAAATCTTTTTGATTTAAAGCCGTTCTGACGAAAAACGACTGGATATTTATTGCTTCGCTTAAATATGCCAAAGTAATGATTAAACTCAATCTTTAAAAGATAAGTGTACTTCATTTATATCTTTTAAAGATTGGTCTTTTGAGTTTCTATCTTTTATGATGAACATTATACTGGAACTATATCTTAAAAACATGAAAAGTCTCATTATGACAACTTGCAGCTTTACTACGCAATACAAGGAGTGCAAGCTACAAGTTAGGGGCAATTGTTATGTCCTGAATTTACTCAGCTACACATGCAGGTTAAATGATTATAGCAGCTAGGATTCTCCAGCTTAAGCTCTCCAGTTAAGGAAGATTCTCCAGCTTAGGCTCTCCAGTTAAGGAATTCCAGCTTGGATCCACCAGCTATGAAGAGCCAGCTTGGACCTCTCAGTTAAGGAATCTCAACTTAAATGACGCGTCATAAGAATGGTTATGGCCAGGGCCTAAAATCACGCAAGATTAAGTGCAACAAAGATAAAGCAGATGAAGACTCATTCAAAGCCATTAACTGCGGACATGGGCGAGAATCTAGGAGCGGTTACAAGCCGTTGTGAAAGCTGATTCCAACGGACACTTCTCTTAGTATCTATAGCACAATGATTATGTAATTTATATACACAAGTACTACGCATTCAGCACTTTTACATTCTAAAAGCATACATTGTTCTTAGCTTACGAATTGTATTGCTACATAGAACTCTAGGGCTGTAACTGAGATTATAGTGGATTGGTGGACTCAAAGCCACCCGCGGTTTTTTCCCTTATTCCACGGGTTTCCGCGTCACCATCTCTGGCTTTCTTGTCTTTCTCTTTTCTTGCTTTCTTTGTTCATCTTAGCTATACACGTTCACGCCCAGCTACTTTGCCACCTTCTAGCTGTAGTTCCCAGCTTAATTTTGTCCTGTGCATAATTTAGCATAAACAATACTCACAAAACAAAACACCCAAATACATGAATACCTCTATGCTATTATCAAAATGTAATATGAATACAGGAAAACGATACGAAACACTCCATCGATTTCACCTCACATACACCAACACTTTATGCTCCTGTTGTTAACTTGTTATCATGTCATGAGCAGAGAATGGAAATTTAGTAAAATGTGAAATTGATGTCACTCAGGACTTCAATGACCGAAATCAGACTTGCTTCTTACATTGGTTTCTACAAAATTTACCTAAATCTGCTGATAAAAGTGAAAATTTCAAAAGATATACTTCAACACAGCACAAAGCTTTCACCCAAAATTAGTAGTATGCATTATGAAAAATTAAGAGTGTGCCACAGCACAATTCGGATCCCAAAAACCTAAGGAAAAACTTGAGTAGTGAAATTACCCATAGTCACTTATGAGTTGGGCTCCGTTTGTTTTGGTGGAAAACCATTTTCTTGGAAAATGGATTTCCTCCTCCTCCTATTTTCCTTTGTTTGTTTTGGTAAGGAGGGGAAAATAATTTTCTTAAAGGTGGGAAAATGCTCTTAGAAAAGGAAAATCAATTTAATTTTATAAAGAAGGTATGCCACATTTTCCTCTTTCACTCCTTACTTCTCTATATTCTCTCCTCCCATCTTTCCTTCACTTTGACTCAATTTACCTCTTCTCCCTAAGTTTTCCTCTAACCAAACAAACAAAGGAAAACTTTCTCCAAAATCATGTTTTCCATTGAATATTGTTTTCCTTGAAAAGTGATTTTCCATGAAAATTGTTTTCCGTTAAAACAAACGGTGCCCAAATGCAGGCGCATTGGCTCCTTTTTCTAGAACTGGTTTTATAAGAATTCCCATCTCAAGATCCAGAGAGCTAGCAAAGTGGGGGGTAATTAATGAAATTTGTTCGATTCATTATCTTCCTGTTCTTTTTATCTTTCCATTTCTACACTAAATATTGGGGAAAAAAATTAGTTGGAGTTATGTTTTGTGGGATGTTGTTCAAGCAAATGTGCAACAAATCAATCTAAAACGAGCAAATCGTTGGCTCAAAATCAATCTAAAAAATTGAACACTTGCATAAGAATGAAGCCCAATTAAACTAAGAAAAGGATTTGAAGTAATTAGCAAGACAATTCGAAGCATGGAGGTAGATGAACATAGAGAGAATTGAAGAGATATCATAATTGTCTTACTTGATCAAATCATCCACCTATTATTAGATTGGTATTGTAATATGACTTCTATTTGCGAGGACCATCCAGGGAAAAGTAAACCGCAAGAATTCACAGATGTTGGAAGGAATTGTCTCCAGGATGCTGATGGTCTAGCGAGATGGGCAAGGGAGCAAAATTTTATAACGAACTCTTGTATTACTATGTTTTCTTAACCTTTTCTAGATGATGGTTTTAAGCTAAACACCGATTCTCTTTTGGATGTTGTTAATAGGGCTCAAGGAACCGGACATTGTATTTTAAATCATGCTACTAGACAAGTGTTATGTAATAGTTTGTAGTAATTAATATATTGTTCCTTCCAACCAAAAAAATTATATATCATACATGGAGCAGTGAATTACATGGTTTTATAGTGCAATACGTTACAAAGGTTGGATAACAATCGCACATAGAGAAAGCGAAATGAGACAGTCAAAGGCTCAGAGCTTCCTGCAGTGATCAACATCTTCACTAATGATGTGACACATTATTAGTACTCGTATATATAGATGATTGAACTCAGGACACACTTGGATCACCCGTTGACAATTACCCCACCTGAAAAAATTAACTAGTTAGGAGACTTAGCTTTCATATATAAACAATGAGAGTTGAGAAGTTGATCATAGCGATGCACTACATTTATGTATAATCAAAAGTAGTTTGCATACCATTCAATTGATGCAATGTTGAGGCTTTAGGTAAGTTAGTTGGTGTGGGAGGAAACGAGGGTGATGGTGATTGGTGGGTGACGGCGTAAGTGTTGAGAAATGGCAAAAGTGTAATTATTATAATTTTTTTATATACCAAAAATAGAAAGAAAAAATACTTGTGAAAATCTTTGTGTTTTACCCAAAAATAAAGCATGTCCGATCAAAAACAAAATAACATAAAACATGTTAAAATATTTGTGTTATGGAGGGAGTAAAAAAGAATGGTTTTCAACTTTATGAGAACCATTTTCCATGCTTTCCAACTCAAGAATATGAGAAAATCACTTTGTACAACTAGTAATTCATAGAAGTTCCTAATTTTAACTTGTCATTGATTGGTTTGCTTTGACTTTTTTGTCCTTATTTTGTTTTTTGATTTTTTTTTTACAATGCAAATACCTTCAATAGATCGACCATATTATATGTTTACTAAGATGTGGATTCAAATGTTCCTATTTAATAATCACGCTTTAACCCCACTAAATAATTTTTCTGGATCCGCCATTGTATAGAGATAGCCATCTAATTGTAGATGTGAGACAATTGACACAAGAACAACCATAATAGTACATACCATTAGGATGGAGAACCTGGCCACTGATGTAGGATGAACACTCGTTGCTTGCGAGGAATACAAAGGATGGTCCTAGTTCATAAGGTTCTCCTGCTCTACCCATTGGCGTTGTTGAACCATAAGTTACAATTTGATCCACAGGAAATGAAGCCACTGGTAGGGGTGTCCAAATAGGGCCTGGTGCTACGCCATTCACTCGGATTCCTCGTTTGGCGAGTTGGAGGCTGAGGCTTCTAGTGAAGGCAACAATAGCTCCTTTGCTGCTGCTGTAGTCGACAAAATTTTGAGTACCTATATATGCCGCAATAGAGGCTGTGTTAATGATGATGCTTCCCTCTTTCATGTACTTCACTGAATTCCTGCACAAAACAATTTTGCCTCCTTAATTAATATATAAGCATATGAAGCGTTCCCATTCATATATATGATGAGCTTGTTTTTTGTTTTATCGAGAAGTAGATCGATTTCTGCTAAATATATGGCAAATATAATTCAATTAGATGAAGTTCATATGTAGAATCCTTACTTTGCCAAGAAAAAACCGGCAAAAAAATTGATTTCAAAAGTCATTCTTAGCTGCTCCTCGGTTATTTCTTCGATGTTCTCTGTATAGTATGCCACTCCTGCATTATTCACCAAGATATCAATCCGTCCGAATTCGCTAACCACTTTATCAATCACTTCCTTGCAAGTTGCTTCGCCGCCTTGGAGATCAGCTGCAATGGCAATGGGTTCACTTGCGTCACTTGTTTTGGCTTGTTTGATCAAGTTTAAGGCATCATTTGCATCTATATCTTCAGGCCCTTTAACATAAGTGAAAGCAACTGTTGCACCCTTTAACGCAAAGTAGTAGCATACTGCTCTTCCTATGCCTGAGTCACCTCCTGTTACCAATGCTACCTTTCCCTACAATAGCAAATTAAATTTACATTCACAAATTGAGATGATCATGCTTTAATACTAGCACCGAGAAGTACTTGGTCTAATAGTAAGGAGAGCATCCTTCCAACCTTGAGGTTGGGGGATCAATCCCCACTAGAGGCACTTTGAGGGTAGGGATTCCCCTCACCCTTTCCCCCTACTCTCAAGTGTCTGGCCCATTAGGACCCGAGCGGGGTCCGGGCTACTTCTTCTTACCAAAATAAAAAATAAAAAAATGCTTTAATACTAGCTATATGTATACTAGAATGTGAAAATTTGATAGATATTTATTAGAATAATTTGAGATTAATTCTATATGATGACCTTTAAATTTTGAAATTTCTATCTGGTGGAATTTTTTTTCTCTAATTCTCCTTGGTGACCCTCAACTCCATGGCAACCCCAACCATCTCCATCTCCATCTCCACCCCCATCTGTTATCAATTTTGCCGCCGGCTACAACAACCAACAACCATCTCCACCCCATCTATTAAAATCAGAGTCCATGATTTGGCCGTCTGATCTGACTAAAACGTTCACAGGTTTCTAGTCTGTAAATAATACCTCTACTGCCTAAAACCTGAACCCACACAACACAATCACATAAATGTTACACTAACTCACTTATATCTGTTACTACTCAATTGCCAAACACAAACTTCAATACTTCCTCCTTATCAAATTAGGTGCTACGATTTATTTTTTGCGGACTCCCATGCATTTTTTTTATGTGAGAGAGATAGAGAGGAAAAACCATGTGATAGAAGAGAGATAGAGAGAAGGAAAAACCAAATAAAGAAGTGTAGCATCTAATAAAAAATTTCCTTATTTGGAAAGTGTAGCAACTAAAAGAAAACGGAGGAAGTATTATACAAATTTCTTTCAATCAGCCTAGAGGAAGGAGAAATGACAAATCAAAAGAGGAGATAAGCCAAAGATAAGATAAAGAACATAAAGATTAGAGGAACAGAAAGGGTCAAACATATTTACAATTAATTAAGACATTTTGATCCACTTGGATATTCAAATTTACTTATTTTTTATGATTACCTTCGTAAAAATTACAAAGTATTGCCATGAAACAATTGATTAAATTTTAGGCAATTAGCCAATTACACATGAAAGTGATTAATATGATCCGATAACAAAATAACCCTCTTGAGTTTTTCTACAGCTCCTATCTTATGAAAGAGAGTGATAATCTTGTTATAAGCAATTGAATTTGGGTTGGAACCTAAATTGGACTTGTAATTCCAAATTTTTCTCAACTAATGGGTGGAACATAGCTAGACCTATTTGACCATTATTTTGGCCGTATGATGACTTTGAACACTAATATAGTAGCAAAAACCTTAAGTTGTTACTTAGACATAGAAGAATCTAACCGAACTATATATATCTTCTCGGTTTTTTTAATGGCTACAATTTGACTTTAACGCTGTTCATTCATTATATTTTGACCGGCTATTATGATTCATATATAATGCAAGACTTAATCATGTAGGATATCTTTTCTTCCATTTCAATGTAATCTAAATTAATATGGAGTACTTGTCATGATTTTTACAAAATGTATAATTTAAGATATCAATGATAGAATATATACATCGATAAATGTGAAAATTAACTATAATCATTAAAAAAACGGAGAAAGTACTTATATTTGAGAATGTATGTCTTACTTGAAGCTTGTTGGATGGCTTGTATTGAGGATCAACAGTAATAGGCTGTGGGTTCATCAAATACTGTTTCCCGGGTTGACTATCCTGGCTCTGTGGTGGGAATTCCTCATCCTTGCTCGCCATTCTTATTATTACTTGAGATTCTAAATTTCTAATGGCTTGGCTCAGTTGCTTATTTGCTTCTATTTAGTTGAGTTTAGACAATATATAATCAATTAATGTTAGATAGATAAACTTACCCTGAAACACATATTTATAGATGGTGAACATAAACAGTACACTTTTTCAAGTACTTTTAAGATTTTTTTTTTTGGAATTATAATGATTAGATATCAATAACGTATTCAATATGATGAGTTAAACAAACTTCACATGACTATATGTTTTCTTTTGCATTGAATGTTAATTTGAACATTTTTTTAAGTTGTAAATAGTGAAAAAAACACAAATGTCTATAATTTTAAGGTACCCATGAGTTTTTTTTTGGGGTGCGAATGAGCCACAAGGCGGGGTTTAGAATTGATCCCAGAATCGCCTGAGATCGGAAGAGAAGCTTTAATCTCTCAAGCTATCTCTCACTCTCAAGGTACGGATGAGTATGACCAATCTATTATACTATACTAATTCTGATCAGAGCTAGGCCCTAAATATGCCTCGTGGTACATTCTCATGAAAAAATTTCCCGTCTTTTCCAACCTCCTATCAAAAAAATAAGAGAGAGAGAAAGAAGAGGTAAATCACAAGACATATAATTAAAAATAATCTCTTGAAAATCACAATTTTACTCTCAATCCGATTACTTTCCCCCAGCAAAAAAAAAAGTTTTTTTTACATAATATCAACAATCAAATGAATTATTCCAAAGAATAATTTCAAAATAAATTTGACAAATGTTTAAATAAACATACTCCCTCCGTCCCCTAATGTTGTTCTCAATTTTCGAGTTGGTGTTCCTTTTGAGTTGTTCTCATTTGAAATTCTTCTAAATTTAACTCATATAAAGTTAAACTACTTTGCAACCGCATTAGTTGAAATAAAAAGATTATCTTAGATATATTCTAAAAAGGAAACTAGCATATTAATAAGTATTTACAATAGCAATATCAATCAATTAAATTAAGACCTATTTTTACAAAAAAAATTAACATAAAAATATTTTAGTATCCTAAATCAAATTGAATTTTAATTTTGACACACATACGCCGATTATAAATCAATACAGCAATATTAGATCGTATCTAAAATGGGATATTTATACACAATTTATTTATTAATTTTCCTTTGGAACTTTCAAATCCCTCTTAACTATCCTCTATTTTTACTAAAACATTAAACTTTCATAACACGGGCACGCGATGAATTCTAGTAGAAGTTTTGGCACATTGAATGGTTTTCTTATTTGATAAATGATAATTTTAAAATAATTTTGGAATTATATATATATATTTTAGTTATTGTATTATTATTTATATTATTATACTATTAATAATTATTATTTATATTTATTTATTTATTTATTTATTTATTATTACTCTCTTTGTTACTTAATGTTTTTCCTTATTCCTGTACTAAATTTGTAAAAGTTCTTATCATTTGAAATCTTTCTGACAAGACATATATACCCTATCATCCTTTAACCTCATCTATATCACTTTATTTATTTGCTTTTCTATAAATGCTCCACATATGTTACTTTATTGCCATTACATTAGATAAAAACTAGCATAATATGCACGCGATGCGTGCTTCGTATGAAAGAGTAATATCTAAATATTTAGGAGACTCTACATTGTAATAATTATCCCGTAAAGTGTATACATGTTTTTCATAATTTTAAAAATAATCTTTAAGTTTTAGTTATTTTGCTTTGTAGAGAATGTAATTGTAATATCAAAGGAGTTTAAATAGTAAAATAATATAAGTACATAATAAGAAAAAATAAAATATTAGATAGTAGATTAACAATAGTGATTTAAAAGCAAAACGTCAAAAAAAGACAAATAAGCTTACCAAAGATTAATGGAAGTCATTTAGAGCATCATCACTTGTGATTAAAAAAATATATCATCCCTCTCTCTATGACTTTGTCACTCATCCTAAAATAATTTATCATGTTTCATAAACAATCAATTACTCAAGTAAATATTTGAAAATAAAAAGTTCAACAATATATAAAATTATAGCAAAGTGAGTGTCTATTTATAGATCTCAAGGAAAATATAATCATTGATATTTTTTTAATTGGTTTTTTCTTTATATATTTTCAGATATTTTAGTTTGAATTTTTAAACATTTTTTTTTCTAAAATGTGATGGCTAAGATTGGAAATAAATGAGATTTAAATTCCTTGATTTTTTTTTCTTCTTATTTTTTAGTGTCCACCCCTGCTCCGTATAGAGATTTACTCATTATTTTAGGGTGGTGCTAAACGCCGCCCTGTATTTTCTTACTAACATCCTGTATTTTATACGTTTTAACTACTAACTACGTATTTAATACGTTTTAACTACTAACTACTTTTTCTTTTTATATAATGTGGTCCACCTCTTCCACATACTCCACACCACTCTCATTCTTCACACCCACAACAACCACCCCTTCACCATCATTTCCGGCGTCACCTCCGGCGGCGGCCGAACTTCCGGCGACCGGCTCAATGTTAGGGTTTTATTTTAATACCGCAAGTGAACGATGTTGTAGCACAAACGGGTCGAACACAGGGAGGTGCAAGATTAAACACTAGTTGATTCTAGACTATGAAATAGCTACACAATTTTATATCGATGAAATAAACTATCAAACTAATTTCTAGACTAATAAGAAGGATAACAATAACGATGATAACGATGATAACAATGATAAGAAAGTACTAAGACTGAGCATCACCACTAACATGAATTGATCAGACACAACTTACATTCCAGTTAAAGAATCGAACCTTAGGAGAATCCCAACTTTCGTTGGCGAATTCAATTGATGAAATAACAACAATGCTACAAAGAATCCTTAATTTCTATTCCAACTCTCATTGATAATAAAAACTAGGTCTAACGATGATGCAACTTGATAATGAAAACAAACTTGTCAAACCCTAATCATACGATTCAATAACATGGAAGTAAAAGAATAAAATAATCAATCCATGCGAGGGCTCAATTCAATCTTAGAAATAAGACTACTCACTAATCATGGCAATAAGAACTATAAACATAATTGAAAACATAATTGAGAAATAGCAAAAGTGAATAGAGAAGAATTCAAACTTGAATTAATGAGTACTTCAATTAAACTTCACAAATCTGCTGTCTTTGATCTTCAAAACTAATCCAAAGCAATGTAATTAGGGCTAAACTAAGAGTTTTTGATTATAAAAGAGTATAAAACTGAGTAATTAGGAATATCTTACAATTGCTAATCGAAACCTATTTATACTCTACTAATAAAATAAAGATAGGAGTCCGAAAAGGACTAAATTCGACACAAACCCGATCAGGTTTATGTCCAACCCGATCGGGTCCATGGTAAAACCCGATCGGGTCCAAGTCAAACCCGATCGGGTCCTGATTGAACGGATCCCAAATGACTCTCTAAATGCATCCAAATGAACTCGAACGCGATCATGAGTCTCTAGCGATCATCTACATGCTCTAGAATGGTCCATTCCACCTCCAAATATCTCTAATGTCCCTGAAATAACTCAAAAGACACAAAACTACAAACAAGAGTAAAATCTATCAGAATATAGCGGAACCACACATGAAATGTATCGTTTTAGTAATGAAATGGGAGTCAAAACATGGTGAAATATCAACATAACAAATTCCCCCAAGCTGAACAATTGCTTGTCCTCAAGCAAAGCATGATGTGGATACAAATATGATTGCTTCACCCCCTAAGATAAGAGTTAAAGCTCAAAATTTTCAAGATTCAAATCATTCAAGTAGGCTAGTCTCAAGCTCCACTGTTCAAATCACTCCAACCACCAATCACCCAAGCAAATAGTTAAACGCAACTGCCTCACATGACATACAAGTCTCGAATAGGTGCTCACAAGGGTGTCGCTCCTCTCGTTTTGTGGCAGGCATAAGATGTGCCCGAACGCTCACCAAGCCAACCATAATAGCCCTTCCCAACTCACACTCTCATGTGTTTAGGGGGTGCAATATCGCTCAACCTAGTCAAGTCGGCTCTATAGCAAATATACTCTTTAACTTTGGCAAATTGACTCGACATCAATCCAATAAGCAATTAAACACATGCTCAAGTGGTCTTTTAGAGGTTGTAATGGGGCTCGGGATAAAGGTAGGGAAATATTTAGGAATTGTGGTGCAAAAGTCAAGAGAGGGGGAGCATAAAACACTAGTAACAAGACCAATGTGGTCTAACCAACTCCCACGTCATCAACGACAAAACCAAAACAAACCCATCTATATAATCTCATAAAGTAACCAAGCAGCCATTTCATTAAAAACACGATTCTCTAATTTGCTTCAATGTAGTGCGAAGAAAGAACATAGAACATTTTTTTCAATTTGTATTCGCACTTTTTTTTTTCATGTAAACAAATCATTTTTTTTTTCTTTTCATTTCATTTTCCTTCTTTTTTTTTTTTCAAACTCCTTGAACCAACATGTTATTTCCAACTCATCACTACGATCAATCATACAACCCAAAACCAACCTAACAAATGTTCCCCCAAGCTAGGCTTGGGAAAAATAACTAATGTAGAGGCCATAGGCTAGTAAAGTGGCTTAGTAATAAAAATCGGTCATTAGGCTCAGCGGGGTTAAGAGGGAAAAAAATCCATAACAAAGAGAACTCTTGGGCTCAAGAATCAAACAAGAGAAACGCCTCTATCACAGCATATATCCAAAAGTCATCAGAAATCAACGAGTACATTGCCAAAATCAAGATCAAAATGCTACGAGGAACTAACACACAAGAATAGACTGGATAAAGAATGAATCCATGGCATGAACAAGGCCTCGCAGTCTAACCTAATCGAGTATGCAGTCAAAGTAAGCGTTTTATCATCAAAATTCGCTCAGGGTCAAAGTAATCAAAGGTCAGATCACAGCATCACAATCCAAATGCCCAACTATCCAGATAAAGAATCAAATTCATCATTTTTAGACATCATGGGGCACAGGGAAGCAACCAATCCACTCCAACATCATCAGCATAATTTTTTTTTTTGTTTATGCAGAAATAAAGCTAAGCTATATGCACGACTCGACAATGCATGAAATGAAATAAATAACTAAATATGCAGACTCAAATAAAAGAATAGAAAATGTACCTCTCCAAGTGTATATACAAGGGCAGTGATCAAGTCTCCCCCAAGCCAGTCCAAGCACTATCCCTAGTGCTTGTCAGAAGATCGCGAACGATCACTGGCCATCATAGTCATAAGTACCACCACCAGTGAGAGGAAGGTGTTGTAAACATAGAGAGAAGGCGGGGGAATTCTTGAGGAGGAAGGTGGAGGTGAAAATGATGGGAAGAGAAAAGAAAGTGGGGAACGAGAGAGGATGGAGAAACATAAGTTCATGCCCAAATTTTTATTTTATATTTTTTTTTTGAGTTGTCTTTTTTTCGAAAAATTTCAAAAAAAAAAATTTGTTTTTTTTGAGTTGTCTTTTTTTTGAAAAATTTCAAAAAAAAAAAAAAACAAACCCGATCGGGTCCTAGTTCGATCATAACAAAACTAGAATTCTGGACAGTAACCCGATCAGGTTCTTCTTTCTCCGTATATGAACCCGGTCAGGTTGTGTTGGCCTCGATCAGGTTTTCGACTGTAAAAAGTTCCTGCCTCCCAATGTTGCAATTTCGGCACCCAAACCCGATCGGGTTTCCCCAAATTTTCTCATTTTTGCTGCATCAAACTTGATTGGGTGTTCAGTAATCCAACCAAATTGCTATCAAAACACGTCGATTCACATGTTTAAGTCCCTGCATATTATTTCTCTCACACCAACACATTAGATCACTTTCTCACATACACTCCAAAAGGTACAAAAGTAAGAGAAAAATAAGAGAAAGAAAAGACTACCTACAAAGCTTGGGTTGCCTCCCAAGAACCGCTCGTTTAGAGTCAATGAGCTCGACTGTCATTCTAATCAATCGGCGTCTGAAGGGCGAGATAGTCAAAGCTCTTGCTTACTCTCCTCATGAAATTCACCTCTCCTTACTTTTTTATCCGAACATTTCTTAAGCCACTTCTTGCACCATTTCTGGCCAGAGTTTACATCGGGGGGTTTAGAGTACCCCTTAGCCATGATATCCATCTGTAGCACCACTGGCGGTGGATCAGGGGCCTTGTCTTCCGCTTTCTCCACAACATCAATTCCATTGCAAGTATCTCCCAAAGAGGGAGCTTTCGGTGTAGTATGGAGCTCAAATTCTACCTTGCTTTCACCCACAGTCAGAGATAACTTGCCACTCTTCACATCAATTAAAGCTCCTGCGGTGGCAAGACATGGTCGACCAAGTATGATTGGGGTCTTCGCATCCTCTGGCATCTCCAAGACGAAGAAGTCGCAAGGGATAGTAAGTTCACCAACTTGGAGAGGTACATCCTCCACAACACCCAAAGGGTATCTGACAGACCGATCAGCTAACTGTAGGGAGACACGAGTGGGGCTTAAAGTACCGAAATTCAATTTCTGGAATATTTTATTAGGCATAATGCTAACACTAGCCCCAAGATCACAGAGTGCCCTTTCGATTTTCACATCCCCTATGGAACAAGGAATGGAAAAACTTCCAGGATCTACAGTTTAGGAGGGAGCTGATTCAAAAGTATAGCACTGCACTCCTTAGAAAGCTCCACAGTAGAGGCTTCTTGAATGTTCTTCTTCTTACTCGACACAAGTTGCTTCAAGAACTTAGCGTAGGCAGGAATTTCAGCAATTGCCTCCAGAAAAGGGATGTTGAGATGCATTCCCTTCAATAACTCCAAGAACTTGCCATATTTCTTCTCAATTCGAGCCTTGGCCAAACGATGAGGGAAAGGTGCCGGCTCCACATATTCTCTAGTTGGCTTCGATTGTTCTTTCTCAACTTCTTTCATGACATCTTCCTTAGTAGCCACATCATTCAAACCCTCAGAATTCTTTTCTAGTTCCTTCAAAGTCTTCCCACATCTCAAGGTGATTGCACTAACATTTTGGTGACCCTTTAGATTCAGTTCTGGTTGCCCCGGAAATTGGGGTGGTGCCCTCTGAAGTTGGGCTATCTGTTGGGTCACATGGGACATTTGCTGAGCTAGCTGTGCTATTTGAGTGTCAACTATTTTGTTGTGGGCGTCAATTATGTCGAACTTTTTGTTGGTCTCCTCTGAATTAGCAAGAAGCTTCTCTAATAAAGTATCAGTGTAAGACTTCTGAGGAGGTGGTTGAGAGGATTGACCTTGTGGCCTTTGCTGAAAACCTGGAGGAGTGGAATGTCGTGGTGCTTGATTTTGATTGTTTCTCCAAGAAAAGTTCTCATGATTCCTCCAACCTGGATTATAGGTATTTGAGTATGGGTCGTTCATAGGTCTAGCATTACCATATAGAGCATTGACTTGCTCTTGTTCCATGATACTCATTTCAGCGGACCTAGTAGCATTGTTCCCTTGAAAAACATTCATCTCCGCACTAGCACCTCCAGACATTTGTTTAATCTGCTGAGTCAATGCATCAACTTTACTAGATAGAGAAGTTATTGCATCGACCTCATATTTGCCTCCTTTCTTCGTTGATGACCTTTCACTGAATCAATGATAGTTGTTAGTGGCCATCTCTTCGATCAACTCTAGGGCTTGTTCAGCGGTCTTAGCCATTAGTGCACCACCAGAAGCATCATCAATAGAAGTACGGTCCTCATTAGCTAAACCATAATAAAATGTCTGAATGATAAGCCAACTAGGAATCTCATGGTGTGGGCACTGCCTCTGCAAATCTTTGTATCTCTCCCAAGCTTCATAGAGTGTTTCACCATCCATTTGAGTGAATGATGTGATTGCATTTCGTAGCTTGGCAGTTCTCCCTGGTGGGAAGTATTTGCGGCAGAAAGCAGTGGCCAAGGCAGTCCAGTTGGTGAACCTATTAGCTTCTTGTTTCTTTAACCACTCCTTCGCATTATCCTTTAATGAGTAGGGAAATAACTGAAGTCGAACTGCTTCTTCAGAGGCCCCATTTATCTTCACTGTATCACACTTCTCCAGAAAAGAATTGATGTGGTCATTTGGATTCTCTGTAGGATTGCCACTGAATTGATCTTGCTGAATGAACTGAATCAGCTCGATCTTGATCTCAAAATTATTGGCCTCTACAGCAGGCCTGGCAATGCTAGATGTTGATGTAACACCCAGCATATTATAGTCTCTGAGAGGACGAGCCATTGTCTCTCTTTGATTGTCCTCTAACTGTTTTCTTCTTCTTTCTGCGTTGCGCCTTCTTGCAGTGGCTTCGATTTCAGGGTCGAAGTATAGATTATCTACTGATCTCGAGCGTTTGTGCATTCAGAAACAACTACTAGAAGAGAAAAGTTAAACAACAAAAGGAAAAGAAAAACAAAGGGAAAAGGTGTAGTCTACTAAATCTAAAATCAAACTAATTCTAATCCGTAGCCTCCCCGGCAACGGCGCCAAAAACTTGTTAGGGTTTTATTTTAATACCGCAAGTGAACGGTGTCGTAGCACAAACGGGTCGAACACAGGGAGGTGCAAGATTAAACACTAGTTGATTCTAGACTATGAAATAGCTACACAATTTTATATCGATGAAATAAACTATCAAACTAATTTCTAGACTATTAAGAAGGATAACAATAACGATGATAACGATGATAACAATGATAAGAAAGTACTAAGACTGAGCATCACCACTAACATGAATTGATCAGACACAACTTACATTCCAGTTAAAGAATCGAACCTTAGGAGAGATGACATTCTTTCGAAAAGAACTACCTTAAGACCACTCTCGTGACTACAAAAGGCCTAACTAATATGCATGTTTCCTATTTTCAAGGCTAACATACAAAATTAGAAGCATTAAGGATTAATGTCAAGTGAAACTCTCAATCTCAATTCTCACTATTTTCATGTGAGAATCTCGATCAATGACAAGCCAATTTATATTGAATCCCAACTTTCGTTGGCGAATTCAATTGATGAAATAACAACAATGCTACAAAGAATCCTTAATTTCTATTCCAACTCTCATTGATAATAAAAACTAGGTCTAACGATGATGCAACATGATAATGAAAACAAACTTGTCAAACCCTAATCATACGATTCAATAACATGGAAGTAAAAGAATAAAATAATCAATCCATGCTAGGGCTCAACTCAATCTTAGAAATAAGACTACTCACTAATCATGGCAATAGGAACTATAAACATAATTGAAAACATAATTGAGAAATAGCAAAAGAGAATAGAGAAGAATTCAAACTTGAATTAATGAGTACTTTAATTAAACTTCACAAATCTGCTGTCTTTGATCTTCAAAACTAATCCAAAGCAATGTAATTAGGGCTAAACTAAGAGTTTTTGATAATAAAAGAGTCTAAAACTGAGTAATTAGGAATATCTTACAATTGCTAATCGAAACCTATTTATACTCTACTAATAAAATAAAGATAGGAGTCCGAAAAGGACTAAATTCAACACAAACCCGATCAGGTTTATGTCCAACCCGATCGGGTCCATGGTCAAACCCGATCGGGTCCAAGTCAAACCCGATCGGGTCCTGATTGAACAGATCCCAAATGACTCTCTAAATGCATCCAAATGAACTCGAACGCGATCATGAGTCTCTAACGATCATCTACATGCTCCAGAATGGTCCATTCCACCTCCAAATAGCTCTAATGTCCCTGAAATAACTCAAAAGACACAAAACTACAAACAAGAGTAAAATCTAGCGGAATATAGCGGAACCACACATGAAATGTATCGTTTTAGTAATGAAATGGGAGTCAAAACATGGTGAAATATCAACATAACACTTAATGCCGGCGTCATCTTCAACCACCGGCGACAACATCTCCGGCGACAACAACTCCGGCGACAAAAATTTCGGCACCATTATTTCCGACGATACTCCTTATGGAGGTTAGTGTAAGCAAAAAAAATATTTTGAAAAATGGCCGAGCCAACACAAGGCCCATCACGTGGTGAGCCTTGTGTTGCACAAGGCTCGGCCATTTTTCAAAAAAAAAAATTTTGTCGAATTTTTTATTTAATTATGTATATAGTATTTAATTTTATTTTATAATTATTTAAAATAAATAATTTTTAATGTGAAATTAATAATTTTTTAGTTAGTGAATTATGTTATTTGTATTGAAGTAAAATTTATATATGCATGGTAAATTCTTTGCAATAATTAGATGCTTAATTATGTATTTTCGTAATTAATAAAATACATAATTAAGCATCTAATTATTACAAAGAATTTACCATGCATATATAAATTTTACTACAATACAAATAACATAATTCACTAACTAAAAAATAATTAATTTCACATTACAAATCATTTATTTTAAATAATTATAAATAAAATTAAATACTACGTACATAATTAAATAAATAAAAAATCCACAAAAATTTTTTTGAAAAATGGTCGTGCCTTGTGCAACACAAGGCTCACCATGTGGTCCGCCTTGTGCTACACAAGAATATTTTTCAAAAAAAAATTTTACCTTAGTTTCCGGTGAACTTTCCGACTATGTGCTTTGTCCGGCCAATCTAACTTTCCTATTCGTGCGGCGACTTCCGGTCAAGACCCACAACTTTCGGCGAGACTTTTTCCGGCTAGAAAGCCCGCAAAACGGTGAGGCCCTTTTATGGGAAAAGAGACCGGAATTTTCGGCCAGAAAATTCCGGCCGTTCTTTTCCGCCTAAGACCCCAGAATTTTCGGCTCTTTCCGGCCAGAAAATTCCGGCGGTAACAAGGATATAGTGAGGGTGAGGTTCCGGCGGGGGGCTCCGGCGACGCACAATCTCCGACTCTGGGACCACCCTACTCCGGCGGGGGGCTCCGGTGAGGGACCGGTGACGCAACCACTCCGGCTCCGGCGACCACCCAACTCCGGCGGGTGTTTAGTGAGGGTGAGGGTGAGTGAGGGTGAGGGTGAGAGTGAGGGTGAGAGGGAGAGGGAGAGTGAGGAGAGTGAATGAGAAGGGTGGGAAGAGGGGATAAAATAGTGTATAATTTTTTTAAGTTTATACTTATTAGGGCGTTATCCAAAGTATTTAGGGCGGTATTTAGTCGCTCACTTACTTTAACCACATTCCTAACCTTTTTCCATTATATTATGTAAAACTTATACTCAGTCGCTAATTTACCTTATTTAATAAGAATTATAATAATTCTTCTTTTAAAGATTTACTTTCCTTAATTGTCTCCTCAATATGAAAGAAAAAAGAACATTTGAAAACACAAAATTTGAAAATGAAGATGTTAATATTTTTCGTCTTTGATTTTTTCCAAGTTTGGAGATAAGGACGAAAATTACAGATGACGATGTTGATTTTTCGATATTTAATTGTCAAAGTTCGAAAATGAAGACGAAATTTGAAGATGCTTATTTTGGGTTTTTGATTTATGAAATCTTGAAGATGAAGACAAAATTTTAAGAAGAAGATGTTATCTTTTTGATTTTTGCTTCTTCAAAATTTGAAGATAAAGTCGAAATCTGAAGATGGAGATGTTGATTACTTGAATTTTAATTTTTCAAAGTTGGAAGATGAAGATGAAGACGTTGATTTTTGGGTATTTGATGATGAATTCGAAATTTGAAGATGAAGATGTTATATTTTTGGTTATTGATTTTTTAGAGTTTGAAGATAAAGACGAAATTTGAAGATGGAGATGATGATTATTCGATTTTTGAAGATGAAGACAAATTTGGTAGATGAAGATGTTGATATTTCGATTTTTGATTCTTTAAAGTTTGAAGATGAAATTTGAAAATGATGAAGTTCTTGGGTGAAATTTGATGAAGTTGTTGAGAGAGAAAATGTGAGAAAATGTGAGAAGAGAGAGGAAAAGGTGCAGTACGAGAAAGAAGCGTGAAGAACATTGGTGAGAAGGCAATTGGTAGATCCTACACACGGACTCATGGTGAGCAACATGCGTACGATGAACATTACCCACTGTCCAATGAACATCACCCAATGAACACACCCAATGAACATCAACCAATGAACAATGAACGTCACCAAATGAACATCAGTTGGACATCACCCAATGAACATCAATGAACATCACCCAATGAACATCAGTTGCACATCATCCAATGAATGTCACCCAATGAACATCAGTTTGTGTTAAAAGAACATTAAGTTCACACACAAAGAACAATAATCAATTCTCCAATGAACAAGACTCCAAAATTGATTTGACATGAAAATTTTTAAATTTTTTAAAATTTGAAAATGTCAACCAATGAACATCAGTTTATATTAAAAGAACATTAAGTTCACTCAAATGAACAATAAAGTAAATCAAAAGAACCAACAAGTTCATTGGGTGATGTCCAACTGATGTTCATTGGGTGATGTTCATTGTTCATTAGGTGGATCATTGGGTGATGTTCATAGCGTGATGTCCAACTAATGTTCATTGGGTAATGTTCATTGGGTAATGTTCATTGTTCATTGGGTAATGTTCATTGGATGATGTTCATTGGATGATGTTCATTGTTCACTGACTGATGTTCATTTGCGCATGGTGCTCACCATGAGTCCGTGTGCAGGATAGAATTTATGGTGAGAAGGGGTGTTGATTTTGGACTGTGCCAAAAATTTGCGGTGGTTAAGGTGTAGTGTTGGGTTGGAAATTGTTATTGGGTTATAAAATTGGGGAAATGCTTGAGCATCAGTAATGCTGAGAATAAAAAAAAAAATTCAATCTTCTCTTTCCTCATTTCTCTCTCCTCCACATCACCCAATTGAGATTTTCAATTTGAGAATTTCTTTCACTTCTTAATGATGAGTTTTTTTGAGGAAATTCTCAATTATCCCTCTCACCTAATTTGGCTATAATTTATCAAAAAAAAAAGTGTTCAAATATATATCGATATGTATACCAATTTGAAGAGTATAAAAAATCTTACATGATGATATATTTTTAAAAATTTATAAATTGTAAATTTTATAATATTTAGTTGTGAAAAATATGAAAAGTTTATTGTTTTTCTCTCTCCTGCTTGTCACTCTCTCATTGGCTCTCTCCTTATTGAGATTTAGCCCCAAAAATCCCCATTGAGTCTCAACTCTTGAGATTTTTTCCTCTCCCTTAACTTTTTTTATTCTCAAACAATTCTCAACCCAATTGAGATTATTTTGAGAATATTGTTGTATTTAAAATAGTTTGGGTTATAATGATAATTATGAAATGAAAGTGAGGTAAAAAAATAGAAAATGAAATAATATAAAAGGGGGAGTGATAGAGTTTATGCTATTTTCTTGGGCTTTAACCATCAGTTTAACCTTTTGGTTGAGATGATCCACTAACAATATTTATATTCAATTATATATTACCCCCCCCCCCAATGTTTAAAAGTCTTATAAAATAGGTTACATGTAATCATTTTTTTTGCTACTTCCACCGTTTCAGAGTATGTGCAAGAAATCCTCATGTACGGACTATATATTAAAGATATACTTAGTGTGAGTGTCGCAGAAGTAGAGAGAGTTGAGAATAAGATGCATAACGATGAAGAGAGACATAAAGAAATAAAATGAACAAATCGGAAACAAAAGCTTGTTGCGCACAATATGAATTTTTCTCAAATGAAAATTGTTGGACATATAATTTGAAAAGGAGAAAGTATTTTGTTATTTTTCTTGTTTACTTTCATTTGCTCTACAACATGGTCCATGTATATTAGGAAAAATTGTTAGAAAATACCAAAGTTTTAGCACTTTTTCAAAATAAATACCAAGGAATTGCGAAATATGAAATAAATACCAACAAGTTATGTTTTCTTAGAAATCCATACCAACTAACAAATATCCGTCTAGGCCCATTGCCTGGTCTAGGTGTTGTTACAACAACCAAAGTCTCACCCTTCTTTGGTAAACCAACCGCGCCTACTTTCAATAAGCCTCCTATCTTTATGGAGTACCTTGGCAAAATTTCTACCCTATACGAAGAGTTATATCCTCAAAAAGGATGGTTATCGGAACATATATTGACGTTCCATTTTATAAGCAGCTGGTCTTGTAAGAGACCGCCTACTTTTAAAATAAAATTAGGCAACGGCCCAATAGGCCCAATAATAAGAAGAGTAAATCAACAAACCGTCTTCTGAAAAGAGGGACCAGTTTAATCCATTTTGTGACCTATTCAATTCATTTCGTGACCTGTTTAGTTCATTCAATACCCAGTGTTAAATTTATTTAGTGACTAGTTTAATCCATTTAGTGACTAGTTTAATTCATTTGGTAAGTCATATGTATTTATTAGGAATCGCATGTTATATTTCGAGACTAAAATTGAAATAAGGTAAGGAGAAGAGAATGAACAACTAGAGTGGTGCTAAATGTCTAGGAATATCATTGGGCTAGAGTAAGATAGAATGGGCTTTTTAATAGAATGTGTGCTTTGGTTGGTCTAATTTAATGTTAAAATTAGACCGCATCTTTTAATAATTTGTCTTTTATAAGTGGGAAAAATTATTTGGTTAATCATGAAAAAAAAAAGAACTTCTAGAGAATAGAATTTCAAAAGAGCAACAACTAAGAAATACTACTTTGGTAGAAAGTACTGAGAAATTCATTCTTAACTTTATTCATATTCCAATTCTTTTCTTCACAGTTCATCTTATTTTCTCATGAAGTCATGATATTGCTGACTTGATTACAAAACATTCCATTCCTTATATTTCTATCCTAATTCAATCCAACAACAATTGTGAATCTACTAAACTCGTCCAGAACAACAAAACTATGGTAGAGAAGCTCGAGATGCACAATATATAACACATTATAACTATATTAAATTTTGTCTCTGCTCTTGGACTTCAGTGCCATTATCTCAGTTCAGTTCAACTTCATTTAGTCCAAAAAAATAAAACTAGCTGACTTGATTGACCTCTAAAAAACAATTCAGATTGCAAGAGCTAAGAGCTTAACATTCTGTAATGGAGATCCATGAAGAGATATCCACAATTATAAACCAAGAGTGTTTAAAGATGCCGTGTAACCGTGTAACAGCCTAAAGAAATACTATAACTAGGTGCTAATTCATTTCCATTGAAAAAAGATACTCTAGATAGAAGGTGAGAAAGATCACATAATACTTTACGTTGTTATTGACCCTTTGGAAAACAACATATATACATATACGATACACCGATTTAATGCTCAATGCTCAAGACATTACTACTTACACGTTACACACAACAAAACTAAGACAAAGAAAAGCAAGGATGGTTAAGGACATATGTAATATAGACGATCGTATAGGGCCTCAACATAAATTAAGTTCTATTTACAATATACAAAGAGACTTTCGGCACAGCGTAAAAGATTTGTGGTTCAAATCTATTGAAGTACAATCTTTTCAGCGTCGTGTGTGTGGAGATGGTAACAAGGCTATGGAGTTGACAGTAATGTCATGAAGTTGTGTGTCATTACTTGAAATCAATGGTTCATTGATAAGTTTACTGAGGAGCACCAGCGCAAACAAGCATCAAAATATGACTTCCAACCACTTCTGCATTTGAACGTCTTGTTCTATTTGTCCTTTAGACCTGAAATGCTAAGGAAAGCAATGGAAGCATTAGACAAGTTGAAAAAGAAAATATTCCCTCCACCACACATTATAATTACAACACTTCTAATAGATTACAAAAAGAGCTACCGAACACAACAACTAAAAGTAATAGTAATGGTTGAATCAAGGACATAATTAAAGGATACTCGTGATTCATGCATGAAAATTTGAGGAAAGGTTGCATTATATACAGCATTTCATTTTCAGTGAACTCTTACTCTCATAAATAACAGCCATAACACCAACACTCCAATAACCATGTTGTCTACATCTTCAGCTGCCGTTAACACTACTACGACCACCGCAACGGCCGCCACCACCGCCTACACTACTAGTACTCACATACTAGCATTTCCCTTCCCTGCTCAAGGCCATATTCTTCCTCTCCTAGACCTCACTCACCAATGAGCACTCCAAGGCATAAAAATTACCATTCTAGTCACCCCAAAAAACCTCCATTTTTTTAACCCACTTCTCTCAACTCACCCAACTTCAATCCAAACTTTAGTCTTACCATTCCCTCCTCACCCTGATCTCCCCTCAGGTGTTGAAAATGTAAAGGATATAGGAAATTCAGGAAATACTCCAATCATCGCGGCACTTAGCAAACTTGAGGGCGAAGTAATCCAATGGTTTAAGTCCCACCCTTCTCCTCCTCATGCTATCCTCTCTGATCTTTTTCTTGGGTACACCCATTATTGGGCTGAAAAGCTCAACATACCTAGAATTGCTTTCTACACAACAGGAACATTTTTTACTAGTGTGTTTTCCCGTCTAATGAAGAACATGGCAGAGTTCCGAACTTTAGAGGTTGTTCGAATTCAAGATATTCCTAGATCACCTTCCTTTATACAGGAGCACCTCCCTTCTTTGTACAAATATTTTAAGGAGGATGATTCAGACTGGAAGATTGTCAAGGACAGTTTTCTTGCAAATCCAAAGAGTTGGGGTTATGTTTACAACTCTTTCTATGACTTAGAAAGTGAGTACTCAGATCAAGTGAAAAAGGATCTAGGACATGGGAGGGTCTTCAATGTGGGCCCGCTCAGCTCGTTTGGTGCTTCCAAGAGGGTTGATCAGGATTTTGATACAGAATGGTGTACTCCAGTGGCTTGATAAGTGTCCAGATGGAACTGTTTTTATTAGAGGATATTGGACCGTAGGTCTATATCTATGGGCAGGGCCCATTAGGTTAAATTTATTAGGTTAAGTTTATGTTATGTTCTCTATATAAGTAATGTAATTGTCATTAATCGGAAACACAATAATATATTATAATATCGCTTCTCTCTATTCTTAACATGGTATCAGAGCAGATTATCTTAATGGGGGTACTGCACTGCACTTGGCTGCTTTGAATGGGCATACTAGGTGTATCAGGCTCCTTCTTGTGGATTATATTCCTAGCATTCCTAACACTTGGAATCTATTACGAAAGAATTCAAACAACGATTATGAAAGTTCAGAATTTAATGCGAGTGCCCTCCACCAAGTGACTAACAAACCTGCTGATGGAGGAATCACAACACTTCATATGGCTGCACTGAATGGACATTTGAATATTGGCTTTAAATAGAATCAGAGTCTGAACAACCTCCCAGTGACCATGCTGACATGCTTGCATCAAAGCAGTCTGGCCGCGATAGTTCCTTAGATTTATATCAACTCCAGTCTCGAGCAGAAGAGAAACAATCTCATTGGATTGATCCTACGTTTCCGCATAAAAAATTTCATGGCCGGTGGGTGTTAATAAAAACCCACCGGCCAGATTTAGAAAGCCATTTTCTTCTAATCTCTCCAATTCTTAACATGGTATCGGAGCCATCCAAATTCTTGGATTGATTCTACGCTTCCGCATAAAAATTTCATGGCCGGTGGGTGTTAATAAAGAACCCACCGGCCAGATTTACCAAGCCTAAAAATACGATTTTTTTTGAGTTTATATGTTGATATTTCCGCTGTGCGTGGTCTCTTCTTATTGTGTCAGAGGAGAGTTTTGTTCTCTTTGTCCATCTTTCCCTGACGTGCTTTTCGTCGGTGAAATTCTTTGGATGGTGGTGGAGATTGTGAGCCTGGTGGTCTCCTGATTTCTTTGTGTTCTTGGAGTTGAAATTAGGTGTTAAGTTTATCCTTCGTGAAGTGATTGGTGTTGTCACCTAATTAGTTATTTTGGTTTATTAGTGGTCAGTTTGGGAATCCACTAAATTTCTGATGAGATGAGTTTGGCGGCTAGTTCTGCTTGAGCTTTTTTTCTCGGGCAAGTAAAGGCCAATTAACTCATGAGTTTGTTGGTTGAGTTCTACTGCTCGATGGGTTGTTGTGCAATTTTCTATATTTGATGTTTGGGTGGTTCGGTATTTTGTTCAGATCTGTTTCAAAATAGATCAGTTTCTTCAAATTGTCGATGATGTTCATTCCATCGAAAATTTGTTTTTTTGTTTATGTGATGATGTTCATTCCATCACAACTTTCACAAAAATTGGTTCTTTGGTCTCAATTTCAGATCTGTTTCAAAACAGATTGTGAGACATGTTTCGGCTCTCCGTGTGTCATGAGACATGGATTTTATTTGAAACGGCTCTCCGTGTGTTGTGAGACATGGATTTATGGGTTCTCCTTGTACCTTGAGACGAGGTTTATTCATTGAAGAATTGAAGATTTGAAGAATTGAAGAATTTGAGTTCGGTTTTATTTTTATTGTTGTTTTTTATTGTTATTTGTCCAATCGTAACATTCGTCTTACTGCCGTTACGATTGCGGGGGAGTATTAGAGGATATTGGACCGTAGGTCTATATCTATGGGCAGGGCCCATTAGGTTAAATTTATTAGGTTAAGTTTATGTTATGTTCTCTATATAAGTAATGTAATTGTCATTAATCGGAAACACAATAATATATTATAATATCGCTTCTCTCTATTCTTAACAGTTTTGTATGTCTGTTTTGGAAGCCAAAAACTACTGACAAGACTCCAAATGGAGGCTTTGGCATTGGGGTTGGAGCGAAGCCAAACCCGTTTCGTATGGGTGGTCAAAGAAGAAGGTAGTCAATGGATTCCACATGGGTTCGAGGAGCGGGTCTCGACCCTAGGATTCGTGGTGAAGGGTTGGGCCCCACAGGTGGAGATACTGAACCACAAAGCGGTAGGTGGGTTCGTAAGCCATTGTGGTTGGAACTCGTTACTAGAGAGTGTAATGGCAGGGGTGATGGTTTTAGGCTGGCCTATGGAAGCTGATCAGTTCATGAATGCAAAGCTGTTCATTGAGTATGCAGGGCTAGGTGTTCCGCTATGTGAAGGCGATCACACGGTGCCTGACTCAGATGAGTTGGCTAAGATCATCAGTGATTCACTCAACAGAAATATACCACAGAAGGAGAATGCTAAGGTGATGAGACAGAAGGGATTTGAAGCAGTGAAAGATGGTGGCAGCTCATCAACAGATCTGAAGCAATTGGTGAAAGAGCTAATGCAAAACGTTGCATCAAAAACATAGAACACTTCTCGTTACCATCATGGCTCAAAGATTATGGGGGTGTTTGACAATCGTTTGTTATGGCTTGGCTGATTCACTTGGCTTGTTTGACCGACAATTAGTATTGATTGTTATAGTGGTTTTTCTAAGCTTGTTGTGTAAGTTGGCTGTAAAGATATTTGGTAAAATTCATTATTGATTGTTAGTTGATCATTAGATAAAATGTGGAACAAGAAGCCAAAAACCAACCAAAAAGCGATTCACACTAGCTTTTATATTTTAATTTGCTTAAAAGCGGATTTTCCAGCTGACTTAGAAACCATTTATCGAGTAAGGTTTTTAGTTGTTTAACCATATTTAAAGCAAAAAACCAACCAAAAAGCTAGGTATCTATCACTCTATGTCAATTACTGCAATTTAAATGTAAAATCTATTCAAAATAGTCAAGCCAGCCTTGTCCTCTAACCAGAAAATGAGAAAATTAATCATAAATTGGAACAATTATTTACTGCCACCTTAAAAAAAAACCACTACTCTATGCACAACAGTCAACAGCTAAAAGTCATAGTGCCATGCTTACAGAAAAGTTTCTAAAGTTACATGACAATGACTTAAGCATTTGATACTCGTGAATCGTGATTCATGCATGATGCACTCCCTCCGTTTCCTAAAAATTGTTACACTTTCAAAAACTCAATAACCAAGGAAATGAGTATAAAAAGCATGACAATGACATGAAAAGTAAGTTTAGGAGAAAGAATAAAGAATAAAATAATAAAAAAGCATGATAAAATGGTAAAAGTGTAGGACCACTAACATTTACTTGAATGGAAAAGCTAGTGGGTCATATATCTCAAAATGGAAAAGTAGAAGTGTAACAATTTTAATGAAACGTATTAAAAAGGAATGAATAGCAATTTTTGAGAAACGGAGGGAGTACCAAAGAACAATTATAAGATACTTATTGATTGGACCAAGCATTACATCTTCTGCGAATTCTTAATATCATAAACAAAACCCATAGAACCAAACAGTCATGTCATCTGAATCTTTAGTTGCCGTTACTAGGGGTGTTCAAGAAAACCCGAATCAAACTGATAACCCGCCGATCTGGAAAATAAACCTGATATAATGTCATTTTCTTGTTTTTAACGGGCCGGGTACCTGACCCGCTATAATATAGATTTTCCGGGTCGAGTAATGGGCCGCCCTTTCAAAGTTAGTGGTACCGATGACCCGGTTAATATTTTTAATTGTGTTTTTTAACCGTTTGTTTGTTAGTATTTAACTAGTAGCCAAATTTGCCAAGTTACCATCAGTTATGGCATATTTGGTTTTTTAAGCTACTACATTTTAAATTTGTCTTGCAGTGAAAGACTTGGTAAATGTTTGATTGTGATGCCTGATTGCTAGTTGCTACTATCACTTTAATAGCTTGAGCCTTGAAGTACATAGCAATTTCATTTTATTTTTTTTGAGAGAATAACATTTTTTTAAAATTGAACTTCAGCAGCAGACATGCAAATTGCAGCTGCAGAATTTCATTTGTTCCGGGTAGTGGGTACCCGATGACCCAGCCCGGAAAATCCGGGTACCGACTTTTCCAGGTCAGGCCATTGGCCGTCTAAACAACTACCCGTTTTTTTGGGTATCCGGTATAAACACCCCTAGCTGTTACCACTTACCACTACTACCACCGCCGCCACTGCCTACGCTACTCACATACTAGCATTTCCCTTCCCAGCTCAAGGCCACATTCTTCCTCTCCTAGACCTCACTCACCAACTAGCACAAGGCATAAAAATTACCATTTTAGTCACCCCAAAAAATCTCCATTTCTTAAACCCACTTCTGTACACTTTCCCAACTTCTATTAAAACTTTAGTCTTACCCTTCCCTCCTCACCCTGAACTCCCCCCCTCCATTATCGCGGCTCTTAGTAAGCTTGAGGGTGAAGTTATCCAGTGGATTCAGTCCCACACTTCTCTGCCTCAAGCTATACTCTCTGATCTTTTCCTTGGGTACACACAGCATTGGGCTGAAAAGCTCAAGATACCCATAATTGCTTTCTACATTACAGGAACATATTTTTTACTAGTGTTTTTTCACGTTTATTGAAGAACATGAAAGTGTTTCGAGCTTCAGAAGTTGTTCAAATTCAAGATATTCCTAGATCGCCATCCTTTCTTGCAGAGCACCTTCCTTCTCCTTACAAATATTGAACGGGGGAGACTTTAGATTCGACGATTGTGAAGGATAGTTTGCTTGCTAATGCAAAAAGTTGGGGTTATGTTTACAACTCTTTCGATGCCTTAGAAAGTGAGTACTCGGATCAAGTCAAAAAAGATTTGAAATGTAAGCCCACCTAGCTCATTTGGTGTATATAAGAGGGTCAATCCGTGGTTGGATACCATGTATGGTCTACTCCAGTGGCTTGATAAATGCCCGGGTGAAACTGTTTTGTATGTCTGTTTTGGGAGCCAAAAACTGCTAACAAAACTCCAAACAGAGGCTTTGGCATGGGGTTTAGAGCGAAGCCAGACCGTTTCGTAAGGGTGGTCAAGGAAAAAGGTAGTGGATGGACCCCAAATGGGTTTAAGGAGAGGGTTTCGTGGTGAAGGGGTGGGCCCCACAGGTGGAAGTCATAAAGCGTTGGGTGGCTTCCTAAGTCATTGTAGGTGGAAGTCATTACTAAAAAGTCTAATGGCAGGGGTGATGGTTTTAGGTTGTTCAATGGAAGGTCATCAGTTCCTGAATGCCAAGCTGTTTATATATTGGGTGTTCGACTATGCGAGGGCAAACACACGGTAACCGACTCGGACGAGTTGGCTCGGATCATCACTCATCAGTGAATCACTCAGTCGGAATCTACCACAGAAGTAGAATGCTAAGGTGATGAGACAGAAGGCATTTGAAGCAGCGAAAGATGGTGGCAGCTCATCAATAGATCTGAAGAAGTTGGTAGAAGAGCTAATGCAAAACGTTGCATCAAAATCATAAAGAAAACACTTGTCTTTACCATCATGGCTGATAGATTATGAAAACATAATTCAAGTAAATTTGGATATCTTTGATAATCATCAACTATATATGAAGTAATCTATCAATGGCCTCTGTAAGTTCATAAGTTTTCGGCAATTAACATGTAAAATCAACAAGCCAGCTTTGAAGTTCAACCAGAAGAAGAGAAAATTATTCAAAAGTTGAGACCACCCTTTTTTTTTACATAACTAGAAAATTCGGGGGAATAGAAAAATATCAGGATAATTACGAAGGCATATATGGTCATGATTATTTTCCTAGTTACCTCATATTTTTATTTCTCATTTTCTACTCATGGATGTCTGTATAAACTTGGTATATTTTCTTTCTTAACATGAAACCCATATGATTTTCATTTCACCCTTTTCAATCTCATTTTTGCCTCACCCTTTTTCTACCTTTTGTCATTTTTCTTCCTTAACTAGCGGTCATTATTGCTTTTTATAGTATTTCCCAACATGAAATCATGCATCTCCTAAAAACCATCTCAAAATCAAATATAGCAAGTAAATTAAGGCATAAGGGGTAATATTTATGGATAATTACACGTATTTGGTATTGACATTCATTATTATAGATATTGACACGAGATATCTCATATTTTTTCCTATATTGGTTAGATAAAGTGTCTTACTAGACCGAAAACGCTTATAAATCAATTCAGTCCTACATAGACAAGGCACCTAAGAATAGAAGGGAAGAATAAGAAGAAAAAATTCTCCCCAAGGTTTTTTTTGATGAAGTTTAATCCCCAACCGATCAAGGTTGTAAGATGTAAACCATAATGATGTGTCCTATCAAGTTACCATATTACATCCCCTATTAATGTATTGCCATTACTCTAATTTATTGATACCTACCAAAGACACTGCTAGTATTTATACCAGTAAGGCAGTAACGAATTATATAGTCCTATAGAGTCGTAGACGTTGCAAAAACTTGTAGAAAAAGGGTTCTAATCTGTTCAAGTTTCATAAAATAGTGAGGGGTCCACTTTTCATGGCATCTTTCAGAATTGTCAATGAAGAAGACTTCACTTGACCTGAACAACGTACAAAAGAACTTCACTTGACCAATCACAAACCCAAAACCCCAAAATCATGGCCAGCACTGCTACCAATGATACCGCCGTCGCTGCCGCCACATCTGCCACCCATCTACTAGTGTTTCCATACCCAGCTCAAGGTCACATGCCTGCACTCCTAGATCTCACCCATCAGTTAGCTCTTCGAGGCATCAAAATAACCATCTTAGTCACCCCTAAAAACATCCCTGCCTTAACACCACTCCTTTCAACTCACCCAACGTCCATTGAAACCTTAGTCTTACCCTTCCCTCCCCACCCTAAAATTCCTTTAGGAGTTGAAAATGTTAAGGATATCGGAAATTCGGGCAATGCCCCGGTCACTGCAGCGCTTAGCAAGCTGGAAGGGGAAGTTATCCAGTGGTTTAAATCCCACCCTTCTCCCCCTCACGCTATCCTCTCTGATTTCTTCCTTGGTTGCACCCAACATTGGGCAACACAGCTCAATATACCTAGAATCGCATTCTTCTCTGTTGCCTCGTATTTAACTAGTATTCTTACCCATCTTTGGCTCCATTTGGATAAACTTGAAACGTCGGATATCGTTGAATTTACAGAACTTCCCAGATCCCCTTCCTTTATTCAGGAACACCTGCCATCTATATTTAGGAAATTCAGGAAGGGTGATCCTGACTGGGAGATTGTTAAGGATGGTATGCTTGCAAATTCCAAGAGTTGGGGATATGTCTACAATTCTTTCTATGCCTTAGAAGGGGAGTATTTGGATTATGTGCAGAAGGAATTGGGTCATGAGCGTGTATACGACATCGGTCCGTTAAGCATGATCGATGTAAACATGAAGGTCAATTCAAATTCAGATACCAGACATGGTGTGCTCAACTGGCTTGATACATGCCTTAACAGTAGTGTGTTGTATGTCTGTTTTGGAAGTCAAAAGCTGTTAACAGAACCTCAAATTAGGGCTCTGGCTTCAGGTTTGGAGCAAAGCAAGATTCGGTTCATATGGGTGACCAAGGCAGTTTCCAGTCAACAGGTCCCAGATGGGTTCGATGAGCGGGTCTCTGATCGTGGTGTGGTGCTAAGGGGCTGGGCCCCACAAGTGGAGATACTGAACCACAAAGCAGTAGGTGGGTTTGTGAGTCACTGTGGGTGGAACTCATTGTTGGAGAGTGTAATGGCTGGGGTGATGCTTTTGGCTTGGCCAATGGAGGCTGATCAGTTTGTCAATGCCAAGTTTTTAGTGGAGTATACAGGGCTGGCAGTGAAGCTGTGCGAGGGAGAAGACACGGTTCCTGACTCAGATGAATTAGCCCGGATCATTTGTGAGTCACTAGGTCGAGATGTACCGCAGAAGGCAATGGCTAAGGCGATGAGAGAGATGGCATTACAGGCAGTGAAACCTGGTGGAAGCTCATCAACCAACCTCGATGAGTTGGTAAAACAGTTGAACCAAATGAGAGTTCCCGAAACATAAAAAAAGGTAAAATGTTCTCTAAGAATAATTAAACGACCACCAATTACAAGCCCTTCACACGTTGAGTATAATAAGACTGCACGGAGTGTGATGCAATATATCAAGATGATGAATGAGATACATTATTTTAAGGAGAAACTGTGACAAGTTTCGGGAGTAAAGGGAAAAGCCGAGTGGATTCCAAGCCCTCCAACAACCGGGAGGGATGCTCTAAACACTCATATTTCCCTCACTCTTCAATGTGATACATTTATTATAAAGAATAAAGTGAAGCTATATTGGTAAATTTATTTAAATGTATGACAAATGTAATTTTCTTTATTATTTCATGTAGGTCTGCAGATATTGTTATCATCTAAAACTAGTATATAACGTACTTCTTGTTTCCTAAAATAATTGCAACACTCCACATTTTAGGAAGAGTCAAATTAATTGCAACACTTTCTCCCTTGAATAATGGACTATCTCTCACGCTCTTCTTATAACATGGATCCCTCTTTCTATCTCTCTCCTCAACACACGGGCACCAAACATATATGTTATGGACTAATCCCAGGGAAAGGATCCCACATCGACCGTATAGTAGGTTGGTGTGTGGTTTATATAGGAAGATGGGCTCTTCTCACCTCAAGTTAGCTTTTGGGAAGTGCAATCATTTTGTAACAAATGGTATCAGAACCAAACCTCGGAGTGGTAACCAGCCAGCCGTGACCAACGTCGGTCCTTATGGGGGGCGAATGTTATGGACTAATCCCTGGGAAAGGATCCCACATGATCGTATAGGAAGTTGGTGTGTGGTTTATATAGGACAATGGGCTCTTCACCCCTTGAGCTAGCTATTGGAAAGTTCCTATTGTCCTATAACAATATAGTGCATCCCCCATGTTGCACTCATTTGAAACAGAGTAAGTATATAGATGAAAGTACCAAATTGGTCTAAGGAATATAGTAAGCGATTGAACTAGTGAAATTAGAGGTCAAACGTTGATTGGGCTTATAATGGTATGGAAAAGTAGGGCATTAAAATAGGCTGGAGTACCATCTAAAAAATGAAATCAAATTTAAATAAAATACATAGGAGATGAACGTGCATTTGCATATCCAAGAAAGTGTTCACGAAACGACAAGATAATAACTAGATAGCATTATAGGAACACTTTTGAGGGCTTACAGGTTATGCCCATGCATATCCACAATATATCTCCTTATTTTTTCATATTCTGTAGTCCCTAAATGAAACAGGCAGTCAAATTCCACCCCTTGCTGTGTCTCGAGGGATACCATTTGCTACTCAAACCGTAGCAGGAAATGCTATTCGTGCAGTGGTGGAGGAAGGTATGCAACCAGCAGAAGTCATAATAAAAGGTCCTGGCCTAGATGGTAACTTCATATTGAATTTGTATAGAGAAACCATTAGCCTTACAGTGACATATTTATGAAAAGCACTTGCAAGTGGAACTGGATCCGTTGAGTAATGTTACCCTGAATTCCAGACAGCTCTTTAGACACTGTACATATCCCAGAAAACCACACACACATGGATATTTTGTAACTTCCATCCCTGAGGAACACAAATATAGAAATCTTCATTAGCAAAATCGAATATACACTTTGAACATATGAAATTGTAAACTAAAATGCCCAGCATGTGCAAGTTTATTATGTTAACTTTAAAGCACATGATGACATCCAAGATGCAAGATCTTTAGGCGTTTTCTTGGAGTAATATAGAATAGACTCCGAGTTCCAAGCGACATTGAAGCACGATGAGAATATTACTCTTCACTAGGAAAATCCGCAGAACTCCGGACTCGTAGCTTTAGTGAAAACACTCAGCCAATGAATATATAATCGATTAAGTTGAATCACCGGAGAAACATTATCAGTGATCTTCTATGGCTCTCTGTTTGACGTGCACATAACAGCACCTACCCAGCAGGCTTGGATGGAAATTTTTATGCTTAGCGCTGAGGACGTAGTAACTATCATACGGAGTGCCAAAAGATCAATTTAACACCAGCTATTACGACATATCCTACGTAACAATTACAAAAATTTACCCGTTTTTAGTCTTGTGATCAAACTGCATTTATAAAACGACTCTCTTGCAACAGCTCCCGTATATGTCCTTACAGCTCTGCTCTTCACACAACTTTCAGTTTATAAGTGTAAATTTAGGATAATTTGTGCAAAACCACCTCAACTTATCACGATTTTAGAAACTCTCACCTTTATGAATTTTTTTTATAACTTTCCACCTACAGTGTTCAAATTTCTTATAAACTCCCGCCACTTAACATTCTTTGCCTATGTTAAATGAGGTCAAGTGAGCCCCACACACTGTGATTTTGTTATTCATTTTCCCTCCAAACTTTCATTTACCAACCATTAATCCAATTAAACTATTAATTAAGTACATAAAGAATTAAAATTAATTCGAAAACCAAACTTAAATCACATTTGGGAATAATCAATTAGCAGAGAAATGAAAGTTTGGAGGGAAAATGAATAACAAAACCATAATGTGGGGCCCATTTGACCACTCACTTAACGGAGTTAGGCAAAAATTGTCAAGTCTTGTGAGAGTTTATAAGAAATTTGAAAAGTTTAGGTGGAAAGTTACAAAAAAAATTCATAAAGGTGGGAGTTTATAAAATCGTGATAAGTTAATGTGGTTTTGCACAAAAAGTCCGTGAATTTAGGATAAGCTAACATAAAGTTGTACATCTTTTAGAGAATACGAAAAGTGCAATTTTCTTATTTTAATACTAGATTTGTCCAAACAGTGTAAATTTCTAGTTTATATAATTTGTGAAATTCCTCTTGTATATTCTCATTATACCCAAACCTCCATATTGATATTTATTTGTTGATTTTCTTGCCATATTAGTCCTGATTTAGATTGTATAATTGAGAGAATAACGAATTTGAGGACCCCAACCGATAACCTGAGTTGTTTTTGACTTATACGTTTCACTGGGTTAGAAAAATGTTCTACAAAAAAATTTAATAACTGATAAACATATTTTCGATTTTCTGAAACTGAAATTTTAAAGGCATAATCACATTAAACAATTCAAAAGGGTAATTGAAGAATGTACTCGAAGGGAGTTATTGACTTCTTATTTCCAAACCCTTTATTGAGGTAAAATGATTTCCTAATTGGAATATGACAACAAAAAGGATATCGGATGGTGGTAGAGCCATGACATTCCAAATAGTAGGTCATAGATTCAAACCCTCTCATTTGCATTCGATACATAAATCATATAATATAAGGAATTCTATAACTGTTACCTGTTACTTCATTCAGCAGATTAGATTATCTTTTTTTCATGGAGCAGCCTTGTTCCAAGGAGAGTTTATCAAGCACTTTCCTTGATCTGAAGAATATAAGTATACATATCAAAAACAGATTTTGATTGGGATCTTCTCATTCATTGGTATTATAATTGGATTAGAAGAGACATCTCTTAAGGCTATAGGCTATGGCTATTCTAATAGAGAGGTAAGATAGAAGAGAGGGTATTTGTATCATTAATTTTCATGATAGATGTGAAGTGAGATAATGGGTTCAAAAAGTAAGGAAAGAATTAATAAATAAAGAATTTGGTGGAGCATGCCAAAAAAAAAGAAAGTGTTCAAACTATTCTAGTATGAATAGAAAAGGACAGAAGTCACACTAATTTGGACAGAGGAAGTAAGTTTACTGAAAACACAAAAGGTTTGTTTCTAAACTTTACTCGGTTAATTAACAAGTTGAGCTCAAACATGAAAATTCTGAAAAGAGCTTGATTTAGAGTTTAGACTATTGAGCTCGGGCTTGAGCTTATTCAACAAAGTTGAATGGACTTCAACATGAAGAGCTATGCGCACTTACACCCTACCCGTGGACATGCAAATATATGGCTAGATATGGCCTCCAAGGTGATGAAGGAAGGTGCAAAGACCATTCTTAGAAGAGTATCAGGTCAGGAAACGGCCAATGATTCTAAAGGTCTCTCTGTGTAACTGCAAAACTAAGTAAAAACTAGTGTTAAAGATTGTCAGCCAAACATGCAAGAGCAAGCTCTTATCACAAGAGGTCATATAACAATGTGCACTTTCTTATGCTTTAAAATTGAAGCACATTAACGTTATACACAAGCAAACACAATAAAGAAGAGAACCTTTAATCAGCAAGCAGTTCAATTATCTCAATTGCACCAGAAACATGAGGTCCAGAATTTCAGCTGGCGTTCCTCCGTTCCACAACTCATACACTTAGCTCCAAAGAAATACATCCCTGGGAAGTGGAAACCCAGAAACAGCTTCAGAAGTTGAACTTGCATATTAGACATTTAATGGGATCAGAATTCTGAGTCAAACTATTTGCTATTATCTGAGTGGGATGCTTCACAATCTTTTTATACATTCTGAAGAGATATAAAGGATTTACTCTTACGAGTGAATCCTTAAAGGCCACATAGTGACTTAATAAACCACATGTCACAAACCCAATGTAGTTGACAACAGTCTACATTTATAAGTCATCACAGCATATATTTTAGGCGTTCACAACAGTTTCCATGCAAATAACCACTGACTGACAATAAAATTTCGTCAAGCATCCAGCATACAGAGATCCTAGAAGGATGGTTTTGCAACATGACTAACAAAGACATATTGCGGTAATGACAAAGTAGATGACGATCCAATATAATTATTACGATGAGGATACATTATTACCTGTCTTGCCTTTCTGCTTGTCAACTTGTCAAGGTATTTCCTTGACTACCTTTGGGGCGCAGCAACCAGGACATCAAGGATGTCGCAGTTGTTGCAATTGTACCCATCAATTGCCTGCTAATCATGAAAGACATTTAGAAAATAAGCTGCCATATGCCTGTAAGTATAATGAAACAGGCCCCGTAAGTATAACAATATGCATTTTAAAAATGATGCTTCTACAACATAGATTAATATGAATTACTAATAATAGTTTTACCCATATGAAATTTTAAAATTGGATTAAAGTGTCTTATCTATCAAGTTAATATAATATTGTGATTCATGTTTATCCGACTTCATATGATTAGTTATACTATGATTCTTAATCAATCCATCAGCCTTTCACTAAGTTTCGACTTCTTAGATTTAACACAATCAAATTTGACGGGAAATTCATATTAATCATATAATAAACAACATATGTATAAGGTGCTAACACTTTCTTGTATCATAAAAGACCAATTCCAATCTACCAAACGTTGTAATTCAACCTAACAAAAAGCACTAGGCACTATAATAGTGAGAAAATTTTATAGATCTCAAAGTTGAATGATAGATTTTTATGGGGCGAGGAAACCTTGCCTTAATATTTTGGAAGTTAAGAACACTAATCATGCATCGTGGGATAATGAGTAGAAAAAATAACAAGGTTAGAGATATAGAACGGAAAAGATAAAATGTAAAGGTTGACAATTTAAAAAAGAAAGAAGAGGGAAAATAAACAAATTAAAAACTAAAGGTTAGTGATACAAAACAGAAATAGAAGGGAAACAACAAGATAAAGGGAAGAGAAAGTGAATAATTAAATAAAAAAGAAGTGGGAAAAAACTGTAAGTTGGCTGGCATGGGATTCGAAGGGGAACTGGGGAAAGAATAAATATTAGAAAATAGCTATCACGGGATTCGATCCCCATCCCACACAAGCTTGTGAGAGACATTTACGGCAAGTTACGTGTAACAGTGGGCTATATGCATCATTTGATAAAACTTGTGTGTGATATTTTTATATACTGACTTTATTTAGAGATGTTTACCAGCAAATTATAGGCCTTTCTTCCTTGGGCCCTAAGCGGGCGCCCTCCTACCAGGCTCGGATGGATAGAGGAATATGTTAATGAGTTGTTTATTGAAAGTCGAGTGGGTGCTGTATCCCTTTTCAGGATCACTAGTTAACTCCGATTATATGCAAAGAATTCAAAAAAAACGAGGTCAAGAAGGAAAGAAGTTGACCCCAATGGAATTCTATAGATGCTAAGGAGAGGTCGGTATTGATAGGTTAACAAACCTATTTAAAAAGATTGAGGACAAGCACGAGAACTATAGATTGGAGAAAAGACACTTTGATACCTATTTATAAGAGCAAAGGAGATGAACAAGACTCCTAAGACTCCTTAAATCCTAAAGCTTATGAGTTATACCATCAATTTGTGGGAGAGAATGATGGGACTTAGATTGACGAAATATCCAAGCATCTTGAAGAAAATTTAGATAACTTAACGAGACCAAAAATGACTATTATATTATAAGGAGAGAGGAAGAATATATACATGATTTCCACCTAAAGAAGGCTTACGAAAAGGTATCACGAGACGTGCTTTCACGAACAGTGACAAAGAGTAGTATACCTGTTGAATATATGAGCCTAGTTTAAAATATTGCATCATAAAGTGAAAACAAATGTCTGAATATGTGGAGGAGCAACGGAAAATGTAGCAATTAGAGTAGAATATATTGGAGTCATGGAGATAGAAGTTATCAGATGGATAAGGCTAATTTAGTACTTCGAGGGATCTAACGGCGATGTAGTGACATTAAATGGTAAGGAGGTGTTCCAACATGTGCAGTGCAAGTACTTTGGGTAAATTTTTCAGAAGAATGGTGATATTTGCAAACCATAGCGGTCCACAGCTAAGGTTATGGGAAAAATCCATTAGATCAGGATATTGGGTATTTAAAGCATTCCGTTAAGAAAATGGGAGTGGCAATAAAGTGTATGTTGATTCAGATATGTGGAAACACCTTAAGGGAGGGAATTTGGATTTAAGGTATTCTGCAATGCACCAGTAAGAAAAAGGTGGGGAATTTGGATTATGTGGATTTTAGAAGAAGCCGAGGCAGGTTCAAGAATATAAATGGAGGGACTTGAAAATAGTAAAGCACTAGATAGAACTAAAAAGGAAGAGGATCTTTGTAGACAACCACAAGAGTTAAATTCTTGATTTATGCAGCCAACTACATCATATGGAATCAAGGCTTTGGTATTGTTATTGTTTATGTAAGATACTTCTTTGCTGATTTGGAATACAAACAAGTAAAATTCTGGTGCAGACCACATACAATTAAACATCACGAGATAGGACATGTAAAGGTATCAACTAGAGCATACATATATATAGTGTAATCAATTTTACGCTAAACAAATCATGAGCTACAGTTTCCTGAAGTCACAGGTGTAGAAGGGATGATTCATATAATGAAAAGACAGATAGTAGTGTTACAAAGCGACCTGCTTAAAGAAAAGTGTTATTAGTTCATTCTCCTAATTATGGTATCAGCAAATTATAGTGCACAAAATATAATGCAATAAACCATTTGTACTTTGCCATAAACCATTCGTGCACAAAAGAGGTATTCTAATCTAGAGAGGTCAAAACTCTTAGAGAGAGGATTGAGAGCCTAGAGAGATTGAGAATTCCTTCTATAAAGTCATCTCACACTATTGTAAAGTCTTCGTACAAAGCAAGTATTTTTCGCCCGGATCTCAGGTTTTCTTGCTGATTTCTTGAGTGTTCTTTATTGCTTATGCTTATTATTTCTTGTTAATGTTTTCCGTGTATTATACTCTCAATTGCACAATTTGTGAACGCATAAAGTGAGTGTTAGATCCTTAATCCTCCCATGCAGAAGATAACACACAACCATCTACTCTTATTGTGAATCATGCATATCTAAACTACATTTAGAAACATTGTGCACAAAGTCCAAGATCTGAATGCATACCTGACAAGATCTGGCTGCAAACACCATATCGGTGTTCTCTGAGAAAAGATCAAACAATATATTGCTTCTCATAGACTACGTTTAAGAAAGGATTCAACCAGCACTTCATGAAGTTTCTGATCAGGCAAAATGCCAGTCACCAGCATAACACCGAGAAAGAGTTTTGCTTCAAGTAAGAAACCCCTTTTGCACAATCTATTAATGATAGCACTAAAATCTTTGATGGAGACTTGATATTCCTTCTGCAGCATGCAACGAAAAAGTAAAATAGCCATAGATGTATCTCCCTTGACACAATGTGCTTTTATCAACGTAGTATAAGCAACTTTTGTAAGACCAATTGGCTGATTTTGAATAAAACTCATTAGTCGGTCTGCGGCCTTTAAATCACCATATAAGCATAGGCCATTCAGGAGAATATTATAAGTGACGGAACTAGGTTGAAGATTTTCCTTTAACATCTCATTATGTAGCCAAAATGCTCTCTCCAAATTCTCATTTTTGCAAAGACACTGAATAATGGTATTGTAAGTTATTTGGTCAGGTTTAAGACCCAAAGTATACATTTTTGCAAGTAGTTGTAATGATTCTTCCCACCTCTTCTCTTTGCAGAGACCTTTGATTATTACAGTGTATGTGACATGTGTTGGATTCAGATGTTGAGTCATCATCTCCTGAAGCAACTCGAGCATGGCAGCTGTATTTCCATATCTACAGTAACCATCCATAAGGGTGGTATAAGTTACAACATTTGGTACAAGTCCATGCACCCTAAGCGTCTCAAACCATCTTCTAGCCATCACCATTTTTCTGCTTCTACAAAACCCATAGATCAATGAATTAAATGTAATTATGCTTGGCTTAATCCCCTTCTCTAACAATTGCATGTATAACTGTACAGCATCTTGATTATCACCAGACTTCACATATCCATCAATCATTATATTATAAAGAACAACATTGAAAGATAAATCACACTTTGCCAAGGCATCAAAGTACATTCTTGCCTCTGGTATCATCCCCTTATCACATAAGCCAGAGAGAATTGTTCCATAGGAGACCAAACTGGGGAAGATTGGTTTTGAATACATCTCGTCGCAGAGCTGTATAGCTTTATTCACTTCCCCTATCTTGCAAAGTCCATGTATAAGAATAGAATAAACAACCAAGTCTGGTTTTAGTCCTAGGCTTTCCATCTCATCAAGCAATTTGATTGCCTTCTCAAGCTGGCCAGTCTTACACAGACCATCAAGCACAATACTATAGGGGATAATGCTTGATGGAACACCCTGAGGAGCCATCTCTTGTAGAAGCCTAAATGCTTCATCCAAGTTTCCATCCCGACAATATCCACACAGCAATACCTTATAGGTAAAAAAATCGGGCTTAAGACCCTTGTTCATCATTTTCCAAAGGATCTGCTCAATTCCACAGACCAAACCAAGTAGATAAAACCCTTTGAGAAGAGTATTATAAGTTACAATATCAGGTTCAACACCGTTCTTCTCCATGATTTCTGTGCACCTCAAAGCTTCTTCTACAGCTCCAGCCATGCATAACCCGTCAATGAGGATATTATAGCTGTATATATCAGGGTGAATCCCATACTTAAGCATCATACAAAAGAAAGACTTTGCAACATAGACAAGACCCATTTTGCAAAAGCCTGACATAAGGGTGTTAAATGAAACAATGGATAATTCATTATCCTTTCCTTCAGTCTCCTTCCAAAATAATACTGCTTCGTGGAGCATCGACTGTTTGCAAAGGCAGTCTATAAATATGGGAACTGTATATCTGCTCTGTGGGACACCCTTGGCATTAATTTCATTATATACATCCCATATAATACCAGTGTGTCTCAGATTTTGCAACAAACTATCATAGGTGTAAATTGATGGTTGCAAATTTAGTGTCTTCATCTTTGCTAAAACGACAAGCGCATCCTGCACCATCTCACATTTTGAATAACAAAAGACCATCATATCCCAGACCAGACAAGTTGAATGCCAGTCTCTGAAGCTGTTATTCAAAAGATCACACAAAAAAGGCGCAGATCCTGATCCTAATCACACCAGAAATAACCCATACACAGCAAAATAAGACTCGTAGCTCCCTACTCTAGGAAATTAATATTAACATAAAGAAACGACATAAGCTGATAGATCATTTGAAACAAAAGCACAAAAACGTAATATGCATGTTGACAACAGTGTCTGGGCAGTTTCAGTCTAAGAAGCCATATTCCTAACAACAGTTATCAAGTAGGGAGACTGTTTCCACAAGACCCGTGGTAAGCATTATTGAGAATTACAGATTACTAAATAAATAGAAGTAAGAAAGTTTTAGGAATTTCTTATATGATACAGATATGCCATCCAGAAAATGATTCAGCTATTCAGTCACAGCTCCTAATACATAATAGCATGTAATATACTACAGTCTGGATACTGATGCAGTTGATGGCTAAGTTGAGATAGTAGAGTTTGGAGCTTGATGTAATACATTTTTTTCTTGGAAAGTAATTGCACTAAGTTATCCCAGACAAAGAAGGATAATAAAAAGCTCCAACAGATGCTGGATATAAGAGCAAATCAGCTTTGCCAACTCATATGAGAACGCTTTCTTTCACAATTCCCTTTCAGAATACCTATGATTAAAAAAAAAAGTTAAAACAAAAATTGGGATCCCGATACCTTAGATATTTGGTTATTTTTATCGAAATACCATAAGCTTTCAAGTAGTTGATTCTGACTCCTAAAGTTTGGAGAAACTTAATCCATGTTACTTAGACACAAGGGTTTCAACTACTTCCTCCGTTTCAAAAAAATAGCTACACTTTCCATTTAAAGAAGTTTCAAATTAATGACTACACTTCTCCTTTTTCCTTTTTTTGGTAACTTTTTCTCTCTATCTCTCTCCTACCACATATCATACCCCACAATCTCTCACACAAACAAAAAGTGCCTAGGAGTCCGCAAAAAAAAGAAGTGTAGCTATTTTTTTGAAACGGAGGAAGTACTTGGTTTGTCAGGGGGAAGCTGATATTGTATAAGCAAGTTGTTGCATATCTAGTCGAAATTGGCAATTATAAGGGGGAAAAAAAACTTTTTTTCATCCATACTTAAGTATTCAAATTGTCTAATGAGCCTCACAACCCACTACAATAGAAAACTTAAAGGATGTATTAATTGAGCTTAACTTAAACTCATACCCTTGACCAAAACTATATGAGCCTTAAACTCAAACTGAAGTGAATTTTACTCATGCAATGTTCTCGAACAAGGTTGTCTTCTTTGGCCTGAAGTTTACTTATCTAAAATCATGTGAGCTAATCTTAACTCGTCTAACTTATTGGAACTTAATGTTGTTGTATATGGAACATGGGTAGCCTTTATTGCAAGTGATCTGAAATTTTGAACTTATTGAAACTTTTCTTTAGTTAACTTTCTTCAGTGAAATAAGCTTTTTTAAGGTGCAGAGAAAAAAGATTTATTAAGCTATAGAGTGAAGTGAACTATACTAAATTTATTTGCCTTCAACTGAACTTAACTAATTATTCCTAATTAAATTTAAAAGAGGTGAACTTATCAATGTTAGTCCAAAAACGATAATTAATAGTGTAATGACAAACCATCCTATGATGGCTGGCCAAATAACACTTGTATTGATTTATTTTCTTCTATTTTCATAATAGCACAATGATAAAATCAAGGAAATCTTGTGAGCAACTACCTAATAGTTTTCACGTTTGGAATACATAATATTATTTTTGAAAACAACAACCATTCGAAGTTCTTTGCTGACGTGCACTACCAATTGACAGAATCTGTTAATTATTTCCCTCTATGGCCCCATGTGTCTCTTTCCCATGAGTGCAAAAATGAACTTCTCGCCATTTATTTTACTAAGTGAAGTTCATTTTTTTATTTTTTGTGTTTTAGGAGGATTTACTAATAGTGAGCATGTACAAAATAAATTAAAAAATTATTTTATTCAAGTTATGGGACCAAATAATAGAAAATGGGACACTATGTGGGATAGATGATCCGGTCTCCTTTCCCATAACTACCTTCCTCTCCACGGTTCATTAAAACTTCAAAAGCAAAATATTCGAGGAATAGAGGAACAATAATCATGTATCAACGTAGCAAAGATGAATTTACCTTACACTTAAAAGTTATAAGTAATTGCTCACTAAATCTCGAATTAAGGTTTACCATATGGTCTTAATTTGCATATTAAGGTTCCAAATTGGAGTAATTATTCAATTCTTCGTGAGAATGTTTTTATTTAGGGGTGACCTATCAATAATCTAGTGTGGGAATTCCAATTGCTCCCAATAATCATGTAATTGATGTAGCTCTTTGTTATTTCACCTTTTCTTAAATCACTCAAGTCCATGTGAAGAGCTATAGGGTGAAATGAATGTGAGAAGAAATTCATGTACTTCAAGGGCCATCAATTGGTAGTGCTGGTTAAAGAAAAACTATATAATAAATAGTTGTTTTTTTAAAATAAAACTTAATTAGGTAGTATGTGACAATTAATAGGTAATTGTTTACAAAATGTCCTAAAATTAATGATTTTATTTGTAAATATTGAAGGAACCATTGAGATTTTGTAAACATTGAGAAAACCGACGAGTAATTCTCTATAATAATTTTGAGCTAAAAGAAAATACTCATGATGACCCCGAATTTTTAATATTTTCCTCACATACCTTTAATATTGATAAAACCTTCTTTGATATGAGCTTTAAGCAATGGCTGACTAAATATTTAGAGTTCGGAGTCCTCTATCAACAACTTTTTACTAATCTCTTTCTTTTCAAAGCCCAATACACCCCTTCTCTCCCCCTCCACCCCACCCTCCACAAAGCACCTTACTCTCTCCCTCCTCCACCCCCACCAACCACACTATTGTCAACCCAATTGAAACTCTAATTCACAAAACAACACGCGAGATGAATCATTTACAAGCCAATTTGAACTCTGCTTAGACATGAATTAATTACCAATGCAAGATCACCTTCTAAAGATCATCTTCATGTTTAGCACATTACTAAACCTATATACAAATAGAATATGAGACGGGAATGAATGTGCAATTCAATCGTAAAACGGATGAGCTTATTTTGTATCACATGATACCGAGATCGGGACAAAAATCAAGGTAAAACAAGAGAAATAGATTCCAAAAAGAGCGACTATTTAAAAGAAACTTATTCATCCTACACCCGGGTATAGGATCCTAATTCCTAAGCCATTTTTTGCTCATTTACTCATTTGGAACTTTCCCTATATTTGGAGTTTTTCAAATGAGCAATAAGCAAGAAATAGGGTTGGGTTGGTTAGGTGTAGGATAGTCCTCTTACACCCATCATAGGATAAAAGTTGTATGCTTAAAACCGTAAAATCATGATTGGGCGGTTCAATTCTCATGATGACCTGAATTATTTTATTTACCTCACATGTTTTGTTGATAAAACCTTCTTCAATATGAGCTTCAAGAAATGGTTGCCTAAATATTTAAATTTTGGAGTCCTTAATTATTACTTAACATTTTACTAATCTGTAATCTCTTTCTTTCCAAAGGTCGATAAACCCCTTCTCTCCACCTCCACCCCCACCCCCTCCTCCACAAAACTCCTTACACACTCTCTCTCACTCTCTCTCAAAATTGAAACTCTATTTCACAAACCAACACTCAAGATCAATCAATATATAAGCCTATTTGAACTCTTCTTCAAGAGATGGATTAATCACCAATTCAAAGTCGCCTTTAAAAGATAATCCGCATGTTTATCCAATTACTAAACCTATATATACATATGGAATATATGACGTGAATAATTGTGCATTTTCCTCGTAAAAAGGATGATATCATTTCATATCACAGGATACCGAGATTGGGAGAACCTAAATTCCAAAAAAAGGTTCATCATTCACACTATTCAGTAGCTAAAAGCTGCAAGTTCATCAACTAGGAACGTGAAAACACAACATAAAATACACATTTACTTCACCAATATACATTCGTTGCAAAAATAACATCAAATATCCCCAATTAACCAAAACAATTAAACACTGACCTTCCTCAACAATGATCTCCTTCATAAGCTCCTGCAATTGCTTAACCCTCCACATCCCAGCCAAAACATGAGCCACAACAAACCCACATTTCCTCGAATGCCGAAACCCATAATCCCTCTTCAAAATGCAATAAAAACTCACAGCTGATTCAGGTCTCTCAACTCTCAATCTCTCAATAACTTGATCAATAGTATCAGCATCCAACCTCGAACCGATTATTCCCCGAAAATAACTGCCGGAAACAAATTCATGGATGCCGAAACTCCTTAATCCGTTAAGAATATCATAAACTACGCCGTTGCGGGTGGCGGAGGGAGGTTCATCGGAAATTAAAGCGGCGGAAGTGGAAGTGAAGGAATTAGAGAGAAGAATAGAAGGAAGGCGGTGAAGTCTCCATCGGTGAAGACGATAAAGCATGGAAATTGATGAATTTTAAGGTTTTTATGGTACATAGATGGAAGCATTTACTGGTTTTGATGAGATTATTGGTGGTTTAGCGGCGGTTGTGGTGGTGGAATTGTATGAAAATGAAGATTCCGGTGGTGGCGGAGGAGAGAGATGGAGAAAGAAGAGAGAAGAGGGTGGAATTTGGGGGTTTAGGGTTTAAGGGAGCCGTTAACTTCCCGGCATTTTCAAAGCTTCGATCATGGGTTCGGTAGTACTATGTGTGAGCAATAAACCCTCTTAACCAAGCTGATTTCGGCTCGTTTACTTTATCCTTTAATCAATTAAGAGTGTGTTCTGCAAGTTAAGGTAGAGGTTAAAATTTGACTAGGTTAAATTATTAATTTATAAATTTAAGTGTTTGGCAAAGTAATGATTAAGATAGTTATTAGCGGTAAAGGTAGAGTTTAGGTAGTAGTTGTAAAAAGCTAAAGAAAAGTAGAAGTTGAACGTACCAAGTAGTACTTGGTCTGGGAAGGAACCCCACAACTTCAAGGTTGGGGGTTTAATCCCCATTAGAGGCATTTTGAGGGTAGGGATTCCCTTACCCTTCCCCCTCTCTCAAAGTGTTTCGCCCATTAGGACCCGAGCGGGGTGCGGACCACTTCTTTTTACTAAAAAACAAAGGGTAGAGGTTAAACGTAAAGGTAGAGGTTGAAAAAAAATATAATAAAGATTATAATAAATTATATATTAACAGCTACTCCAACTACTACTTTTAGCGAACACTAATGTTTTACGCAGTTATTTTGACGGCTAACAATTCATAGCTACCCAGACAGCTGATAGCTACCCCTTCTGCTAACAGCTATCTCTACAACTATTATTTTCGAATAGACCCTAAATTGGTGGAGACTGAATAGTTCGAATCTAGTAGGTTTGAGGATAAGACAAAATCGGTTGTCACTGATATCGACAATTCATAACTTTGGTTTCAATAAAAAAAAATAGCTAGTCCACTAATGTTTACTTACAAACTTCTTCATGTATAATAAACGGAAATTTGTGGAAAAAACCCCTGCAATTTAGCACTTTTTGTGAATACCCCCAGCAATATTTTCTGCAAAAATTAAAACCCACGAACTTGTAAAAGTTAGTGGATGCACTCTCTAAACCCTAACTCTGTTATACACTCCCGTTATATGGGACCCAGCCGGCCCACCTTAATCTTTCCCTCCCAAAAATACTGTGAAATTATTTTCTACCCCCCAATTAACCCCAACTAATTTCCCTCTCCCTCCTCCTTTCTTCCATCTATTTTCTCTTCACCCCATCTCTCTGTTTCTCTCTCTTCTGCCATTTCCACATAACGAAAGTTTTAACATAACTAAGGTTTAGGGGGTGCATCCACTAACTTTTACAAGTTTCTGGGTGTTAATTTTGCAGAAAAAAATTGTTGGGGGTTATTCACAAAAAGTACTAAGTTACAGGAGGTTTTCACAAATTTTCCTATACTCAACAAAATAAAATTATGATAATAGATATTGGGATACTTTTGAAATGGGTGCCGCTAAATATCTTTAATGACTACCTAAATAATCTGTTTATAATATTTGAGTTGGACGAATATTGTTATATCATTTTCTCACATATATTATGAAACTTGGTGATTTTAAGTAGAAATATTGAGTTTATATTATATTTGTAAATCAAAAGAAACTTCTATTACTTAACCAAATTCACAAGCTAATAGAGATGGGAGTGTTTCGGTCGAAGAAACATTGTAGATATTTGTAATTTGGAGATCCAACTTTCTTGGTCGAGTGGAGTCAATGATGTCTGAACAGCGTTTAATCCTGCAAAACATACGGTGAACTACCCCGAGAGTTATACCCAGGAACGTTCCTCCGGTGCTTAAGTCAAATCAGAGTTAATTCATGTATTGTCAAATATAGCAAACGATACCTCATTTGGCCGGTCAGGCTGCTATTTATAGGTGTAATGTCATTGAAAAAATGATTATGCCGAAATGGGCTTCCTTTCTCTTGGGCCTTTACTGGATTGACCCAAGAGTATTTTCATAATTTCAAGTGTAGTGGGTCACTATTGGACTAGGCCTAAATAGGGAGGAAAAACAAACCTTTTAAGAAGGACCCCCTTTCAACCCAACTTTAATAAACAATTATATACTATTATGTTAAATTAAAAGCTTTTAGTAGTTTAATTTTTTTAAAAGAAAGGCTTGCCTTGCTATGCTGCCCGAAGGTGTCCCCCTGCTACGGAGGTAGCGTAGCCTCCTTAGTGAATGCGGACATACAAATGTATGTGCCTCATAAGCTAGGCTAAGGGTCGGGTTGCTCTCTACGGGGTGGTATTGTTTCGTTCATGAGCGTCGGGCCATTCCTTTGTTGTTGCTTGTCGCTCGGATGACGCTTGGCTGGTTGAGGGTTTTCCTTCGTGGGAGTGGTCATATATGTTAAAAACTGCTAGGATGCCCTTCTCGACCAGGTCCCCCTCGTTGTTGCCCATCACTCGGATGACAATTCGTTGGTTGAGGGATGCCCTTTGCTGCATGGTCTAATGCCCATATTGACGAGTGCTAGCCCCTCTGAATCATGTCTGGATCTCGTAGAAGCTCAGCAAAAGGTTTCCCTTATGAGTTGTCTTGATGCTTAGCTGATGAGCTCTAAGCGATCCCCCTCGTTGTTGCCAACACTTGTTTCCTATCACTCGGATGATGCTTGGCTAGCCGAGGTCTGCTCTTTGCAGTGTGGCCTAATGCCTATTTTGATAAGTGTTAGGCCTCTCAGCTTCTCTCAGTCATGTCTGGGGCTCGTGGGGACTCTCAACTAAGGGTTGTCTTTCACGGGGTGTTTGATGCTTAGTTGATGAGCTCCAAGAGGTCCCTCTTATTGTTGCATACGCTTGTTGTCTATCACTTGGATGACACTTTGTTATTGGCCAAGAGCTATCCTACGGCAGCTGTCCTACAACAGGTGGTCTAATTCCAATGTTGACGAGTGCTAGGCCTCTTCGGGCCATGTTCGGGACTCTTAGGATGCTAAGCTAAGGGCTGCCTTTTACAAGGTAGCTTGATACTTAGCAGATGAGTTTCAAATGATCTCTCTCGTTATTGCCTATGCTTGTTGCACTCAGATGACGCTTGGCTGATAGAGAGTTGCCTTTCGCAGGATAAATGCAATGCTGACGAATGTAGGCCTCTCTCGACCATGTCAGGGGATCGTAAGACGCTTAGTTAAGGGTTACCCTCCATGGGGTGGTCTGATACTCAGCTGATGAGTTGCGGATGCTCTCTCATTTGTGCATATGCTTGTTGCCTATCACTCGGATGATATTTGGTTGACCGAGGGCAGCCTTTCACGGGGTTGTCTATAGCTTATGCTGACGAGTGCTAAACCTGTCTTGGCCATGCGTTTGGTGAGGTCGTGTCAACCTACAGTTCGTCCGGTATGCTTTAACTAGCGACCCGATAGCTTGACATGGTACTCGGTGATTTAGTTAGCTACGAATGGCTTAAAGGTGGATTGTTTGGGTTCGGTGCCCCCGATGGCTTTTACTAAAACCAAAAAAATTGATTTTGAACCGCCTTGAAGGAGTGCCTACGAAACCTGCAATTTGTTCAGTAGGCCTAACCTAGTGACCTGATAAAGTGTCTATGATATGGCCAGCTAACAATTGCTCAAATAAATTCAATTTAGTTCCAGCTAATCTGAAACAACAAAGTATAAATCCTACCGGTTACATCATATTTGAAAAGAATGTCATGGTCGGAAAAGTTGCAAGGAAATTGGTAGGACATGAAAATGCAGTAAAATCTAAATGGAAGGCAAAGAGTGTGTTTGAACTTTGAAGTATGAAGTATGGATTTTGAAGGATGAGAAATCTTTGTCTCCTACAGGCAAAATGTTTGCCTCAAAATCTCATGAAAAGAGTAGGAACCAAGATTAAAGTGGAGCCCATTGAAGGAAACACTATAGCTGAAAATTGGGACAGTTAGCCATGCTACTTGTTAGTGATCATTAATTTATGAGTTTTGGTAATCTTAATCATAGGATTAACGTTTTATGATATTTCTACGTTGGTAGTGTCTTGTCAAAACTTTGGGTGTGTTGTGTGCTTGTGTCGGTAGAGTAGCTTGTTTTACAAGGTTAAAAATTTATCCAAAATTATTCTTAAATATAGATGTAAGTATTTGTTAGTAAGATAATTAGTTTCGACGGTTAATTCTACTAGGTGAGTATTAGCTTGCAAAACACACAAATGTAGAACACAACAGATTTAAGGATCCACTGCTCTAACAAGATAGAAATTCCCCAATATAATAAATATTGAGATGAGAATTCGAACCCTTGATAATGCCTTAAAATTTAAAACGATATTTCAATAAACTACCACATCTTTCTCTTAAAATTTAAAATAGAATCAATGATAGAATAGATTTGATTAATTAGTAATTTAGTCGAGTATAAGGCAATTTAGAACAAATACTCCCTCCGTTTCTCAAAGATTGTTACATTTTGACATCTTACACTATTCACATATTTCACTTTGACCATTATTTATAACTTATACATAAGAAAAAAAATATAGTCATGTGGGATCTTGTTAGATTTCTCTTGATGAATAGTATATTTAAATCTAATTTTTATAATTTTCACAATTACACAATTAGAGATATAAACGCTCAAAATTCTGCATTGACATTAGGGGTGATAACGAGTCGAGTCGGGTCGAATTTTGTATAACTCGACTCGACTCGTTAAGATCTCGAGTCAAACTCGATTCGGGTCAGTCAAAATGGAGTCGAGCTTCGATCGAGTTTTGACCACTTGAACGAGTTCGAGTCGAGTTTGACTCGAGTCAATCTCAAGCTATTTGCAAGTTTTTCAGTCGGCTTTTAACCGATAAGATGCATTATAGGTAAAAATTGAATATTTTAACCCTCTATTATATCATTTGAGTTTCTCGCAAGTTTTCGAGTCGAGTTTTGCGTATCTCGACTTGGTCTCATTAGAGTTTCAAGTCGAACTCGAGTTCGATCCGAGCTGACTCGAGTCGAGCATTGACTGAGCTTTGACCGAGTCGATCTCGAGTAGCTCACGAGTTGTCTCGCTCGATTAGCACCCCTAATTGCCACGCGTGAAAAGTACAAGTGTAACAATTTTTGAGAAATGGAAAGAGTATAAGACAAAAGAAATCTAGTTTGGGAATAAAGGACAAACTTTTGCCAATTATTAAGGGAAAAAGCCAAATATTTTGCCACTTAGAGTCCTCGTGATTTTATTGTGTGCCAAAAACTTTGGCCCTGTCGGCAAGGGCACTTCAAAATTGAAACTAAACTAGTAATCTAGTACTCCATGTTCATTGAGTTCGTTATCTGACTATTTTGCATTTTGGCAAATGTGGATGAATTTAGACGATGAACAATTCATCTTATTTATCATTCTTGTCTATAGAGCAATAATAATAGACAAGATTGGATTCTAAATTTTGAGTACCTATTCCAATACTTTATCAATAATTAAGTCACCTGATATGCACCACATATAATTTTTCGAATAACCATGCACACTAATTATATAAAACTAATTGAAATTGAATTTATGGTTTAATCTTTCTAGGATGCATTATCTTAACCTAACTAGATTAGACCTTATGCTTACACCTAATTAGACTAGGTTAATTCAACAACTTATTCTTTTAAAGTGAAGAGTTGGGCTTGTAAGCGAGCGCCAATTTTTAGTTCAAAATTAGGAAATGATCCAAGCCTAACATTAAGAAGAAAACAGTGAATTTAGTTCATTCACCAACTTGTATAATCCATTGAACAATCATAGATTTAAATTCATTGAATGACTAGTTTGATTCATTAAGTGACGAGTTCAATCCATTCGGTAAGTCAATTAAGTAAGTTTTTCAAATTATTTGTCATAGTTTAGGGAACAAAGGAGAGTGAAAGGATAACTAGGTTTATACAAGATGTTTAGGGATAGCGTTAGGGTAGAAGGAAAGATAATGAACTTATTTGGTATTTGTGGTTTGGGTTGGTCAATTTTTATGTTAAAATTAGACTGTCTATTCTAATTAAATTTGTAAAAAGAATATGGAGCTAATCTTAGCTTTATTTAGTTAGACCATGTTTAATGACAAACATTGACGAAAACGTAGTATTCAAGTTTCCTATCTTATAAGAAAGAAGTAGTATTTAGGCTCGGACGATGCTCCGAAATTATTAGGTGTCATAATTTCGTAGTAGTTAAAGATAGCTAATACTCTATTTATCATTTGATGCAAAAAAATTATTAAAAAGGGAAAATAAGTCATCAAATTTATAATATAGATATTAAAATTTACAATTTAACTCTTGGTTGTCATTCATATATCATCATTAATTTTGACAACAGAAGCAACAAAAATATAATGGAGTGATGGTTGAAGCTATTTATCGAATTCTTACATTTACATTTTTTTATTATATGGGAATGATGTAGATAGAATGTTATTGAAAAAGGGATGATGATTGGTGACTTGTAGTGAATTGCAATTCTTACATACTTTTTAATACTTATATATTTATCGATATGTTATTTTCCCTTTAGAAAACTATTTTTCTTAGCAAATTGAAAGCAAATTGAAAATCCACTTTCCTAGCAAGTAATTAATCACCTCCCAACCAAACATCTATAGTAACGGAGTAGTGATTTTTGCGATTTCCTGTGCTGATAAGCTAACAAGTTTAAGCCACCACTATTATGATAGATAATTTGCTCAAGTTAAGTTGAAAAGGAATTTCTAACTAACAGACCAAAATCAAACGTTGAACTCATCGGTGTTTGACAATATAATTCATGATAAATATTCTGATGATTAATGATGCAATGTTGCAGTGTCGTTATCATTTTTAATTTTATATAAAAATAGATAACAACTATCGCAACTACTTTATTTTGTTTTTCATGACCTCTTTATATATTATATGTTTACAACTTTTTTCTTTATTGTAACTATGATGAGTTGATGACGATAAATTAGAGCTAACAGTCCAACATAGCTAGATAACATACTTCTTGTATGATAGATGCATTATGATTACTACTTCGATTATTAATTGTTTCACTACTAAATTTTTTAACCGTTTTTGCATGCATCACGCACATTTGATACTAGTTGATGAATAAGATAAGGTTGAAAGATAAGGGGCATAAAAACTAAAGTTTGGCTAAGCTCAACATGTATAGTTTGGTTCATGTTTCATTGGGGGTCTTGTTGTACGAGTATTGAGAATAATGATTGGCTAACCTGTTTAGGTTGTCTGGCACTGTTATATATAGAGAGTTTAGAAAAACTATCTTTACAAGCTACTAAGAGTCTAATTACCAAATTACCCTAATACACCCCCTCAATCTTTACGGGGAGGAATCACGGATAGATTGGAACGATGTTTACAAAACAACTCAGAAGAAAGACCCTTAGTAAAAATATCAGCAACCTGCAACTGTGTCGGAACGTGCTTGACCTGAAGTCCACCTTTAGCTATCATCTCACGAACAAAATGATAATCCACATCAATGTGCTTACTACGATCATGATGAACAGGATTGGCAGTAAGATACATAGCGGAAACGTTGTCACAATAGAGAATGGTAGGCCGTCGATGAAAATACCCTAAATCAGCCAACAATTGACGAACCCAAATGTTTCAACTGCAGTGTAGGCAACAGCACGATACTCAGCTTCAGTAGAAGACTTCGAAACAGTAGGTTGCTTCTTCGAGCGCCAGGAGATCAAATTCTTCCCTAGGAAGACAGCATAACCAGTAGTAGAACGCCGAGTGTCAGGACACCCGCAGCATCAAAATAGGCAACAGTCACAGTAGGAGAGCCAGTACAATGAAGAAACAGCCCATAATCACAAGTTCCCTGCAGATACCTCAAAATTCTTTTCACAGCATGAAGGTGAGTAGTACGAGGCGCATGCATAAATTGAGAAACCGAATTAACAGCATAGGCAATATCAGGACGAGTCATAGTCAAATATTTTAATGCACCAACCATACTATGATAATCTGTGGGATCAGCAAGAAGTTCACCATCTAAGAGAGAAAGAGTGACACGAGAGACAACAGGAGTACGTACGGGTTTGACAGTATGAAGATGAAATTTATGAAGAAGATCAACTACATATTTGTTTTGAGACAAAAGCAAACCCTGAGGAGTACGTAAAACCTGAATGCCTAAGAAATAACGCAAATCACCCAAATCCTTCATAGCAAACTGGGCAGAGAGAACACTGATAAATTTCTGAAACAAAGAGGAACTACTACCTATAAGCACAATATCATCAACATATAGCAAGAGAATGATAATATGACCACTGTGTTTGGGAGTGAACATGGAGGTGTCACAATTGCTGCACTTGAAACCAATAGATAGAAGACAATTGCTGAAACGCGAGAACCAGGTTTCAAAAAGTAGTCAATACCTGTCTGCTGATGATTACCAAAAACAACAAGCCTGACCTTAAACCGCTCCACAGAACCGTCAGAATTATATTTAATCTTATACACCCACTTACAACCAAGAGCGTTTCTATTGTTGTTGCGAGGCACAAGTTCCCATGTATCATTCTTAATTAATGCTTCATACTCATCACGCATGGCTTGTTGCCAACATGAATCTTTAGACGCTTGCTTAAAATTAGACGATTCAGACTTAACAACATCTGTTTTTAAATCCAATAAATTCCTAGTGGAAATGATTCCGTCTTTTAAACGAGTGGTATGAACATTAGTAGGATCGACACACTTAGACGACTTTCTAGGACGCCTAGGGGGAGGAGCAAGGGAAGACGGGGATGACACAAGGGAAACATCACGGGGAGGGGTGAAAGGCAAGGGAGGGGAAGGAGGAAGGGGCTCATGGGAGCCTGCGGTCGCAGGAGGGGGCTGCGGCCTGGAAGGAGGGGCCAGCGAAGGAGAGGGCGTGGCTGCGGGCGCAGCAGCTTGCACGTCAGGGACGTGCAAGCAGCAGCTCGCATGCCTGCGGGCGCAAGGTGCTGCTGCGGGCAGGCAGCATCCGTGGACTGGGCAGCGTGGCATCCTGCGGGCGCGGGAATGCGTGGCTGCGGGTTGCCGCGGATGGGTGCAAATTCCTCGGGCACGCACGCATCCTGCGGGCAGGCAGCGGGTTGCTGCATGAGCCCCCGTGATGCTGCGGGCTCGGGGAGTCGAGACATATGACGAACCGACTCGATAGAGGGAGGACCATTGATATCACGTATTTATATAGAGTTTTCTCCCTTATTTACAAGCTAATTTGTGCGTCATTGGAGCTCTTGGGAGCTATTTTGTGCTGACTATCGTATATAGTTGTGGTTTCGTGTTTTAGTGTTGAATTGCAGGTCTTATGGAGTTTTCTCCCTTATTCCCGAGCCATTTGGAAACAACCACGGCTTTACGAGATGTTACGAGGCACGTAGGATGGCTCACGAACTTTATGGGTAGTTTAGGAGGTCCCAAGACCCCTAAACGTGAAGATTAGAAAGCCAAAGAGTCAAAAAGGAGGTTTCCGTGCACTGATCGGGCAGAAATGGCCCGATCGGGCGAAAATACATTGATCGGGTATAGAAGTTGCGGACCCGATCGGGCAAGGCTTTCCCGATCACATCGGGCGACCACACATGCACCAGGCCCGATCGGGCATCCATCGCTCGACCCGATCGGGTCCAATGCTGCTACATCTCACCTTGGAGTTGCTGAAGAGGCGAGTTCAATGGCCCAAATATGTCGCCTGGCCCGATCGGGTGGATGCCCATGGCCCGATCGGGTGGGCCGTTAAAATAAGTTTAATGCTTGCTGCTGCTACACGAAGGCCCAAAACGCAAGATTTGAAGTTTTGTACCGCGGCCCGATCGGGTGGGTGCCTCGGGCCCGATCGGGTCTGGTACATTTTTACGCGGAATTTGACTTTCGTTTTCCGTTTTAATTAGACTTGAGGGGTATTATAAATACCCGTTTTTCTCATTATTAGGGGACATCTTTTATTCATCTTCCATTAGCTTTAGACTAGTTTTATTCTTCATTGTTCTTAGTTCAATTCAAACACTTTAGATTAATTTAGAGGTGATCAAACCTATTTCGATTTCGATAAAGTTCCTGCTTTCCGTTAATTGGTATTCTTTCTTACCCTAATCTCTTTTGTTATTCTCATTTGCTTAGTTTATTTATTTAATCGTTCATGATGCAATTTTAGGGTTTCATATTAGTTTTGTCGTTGTTAATTCGATCATGTCTGAGTAGTCTCTTTCTAGGGTGTTAGATAGGAAAGCCATGTTTATACCATGATTGTGATTTAGACTGCTATTGATTTCTAGGGCTTGATTAGGGTGACTGTGATGTGGTTTGTTCTTTATTGAGTAATTAACGTTATTGCGCAGTTTCGTTGGTTGCTTGTGGTTAATAGTTGTTTGCACAGATCCGTCTTAAGACTAGAGGCCTAGGACACGTCAGTAGTTCTGATTACGTTAGTGAACATGCGGCGTATGTTGAACTATGAGCGTTGAGTCTTAACCATAGCTCAACATAGGCTCTAATCCCCCGACTCTTGACTTAGGTTTTGATAGTTGTTGACCTTGTTTGATTGGTATAAGCATGGTGGACCGACCTAATACCCTAGACTTTTATTCCATAGTTAAATCCTCGATTTATTCCGTCTTTTGTAGTCTATTCATTAGTTTAATTAATTCCTTCCTGATTCACTCTGGAGTAGCTGAATTGGTTGAATATTGATTTAGAAACTCTGTCTCCCTGTGGATTCGACCCTGCTTCCACTGACTACCTTAGTTAGAGGACCGTAGGTTTATTTTTGATTAGGTGATACGACTAAAACCCTATCAACCATGTGTCGCTAAACTTGGCTCACTAGACGAGGGAAGACTCGGAAACCAAACTAAGGGGTCAAGAGACTCATCCATAGGCAAACCAATGGGTGTGCGAGACACAAGAGAACGTTAAGGAAATTTACGTTCACTAAACAACACATGACGACTTGTATAGACTGTGCCAGAAACAGGATCAAGACATCGATAACCCTTATAATTTGATGCATAGCCAATAAAAACACATTGAATGGACTTAGCCTGTAATTTATTGATTTTAGGATCTAAAAACAACGAAAAACATGCACAACCAAAACATTTAAAAAACTCATAGGAGGGGGGACGATGAAAAAGATTAGCAAACGGGGATGAACCCTGCAATGCCGAACTAGGAAGACGGTTTATCGAATAAACCGCCGTATAACACGCATCGACCCAATATCGAGTTGGCAATTCAGATTGAATAAGCATAGTGCGGGCCATCTTGATAATGGTTCGATGTTTCCTTTCTGCAACACCATTCTGCGCTTGAGTCCGAGCACAAGACTTTCGAAAATAAATTCCCGAATCACATAAATGTTGTAGTAAAGGAGTGTTATCAAACTCACGTCCACCATCACTTTGGAAAAATTTAATTTTTGAAATAAATAAATTCTCAACAAGATTTTGAAACGCTAAGAAGGTCGAATAAACATTAGACTTCAGTTTTAGTGGATATAGCCATGAAAACGCGAATAATCATCAACAAAAACCACATAATAATGAAAAAACTGATTAGATTTTACTGGCGATTGCCAAATATTGCTATGTATCAAATATAAGGGATAGGGGGCACGATGAGTCACAGACTCAAAAGGCAAACGATGTATCTTTCCTACTTTGCAATGAACACAATAGTCATGAAACTTAGAATTACATGAAATCAAGTTCTGTGAACTAAACTTCCTAAAACTCTAGCAGAAGGATAACCAAGGCGAGTATGCCAAACATCTCCAGACTCCTTGGTTGCTATGAGGGCAGGGACAGACGACTCTGGGCAGACTCTGGAAGACTCTGAACAAACTCGGGAAGACGACTCTGACTCTAGGATGTGAGGCTGAAGAGGGTAGACACCATTCCTACTGATTCCCCGTAATAGAACTGCCCCCGTGGTCTTGTCCTTAACACAAACAGAAGACTCGTCAAAACAGACTATGCAAGAATTATCCTGACATAACTTTTGAACAGACATCAGATTATGTTTTAACTGGGGAACATGACACACCTTCGTGAGGCGAAGGGGGCGGCTAGGGGAAGCCAAAATTAAATTACCAAGTTTATTAATGGGAAGTCGTGTGCCATCACCAACAACAATAGAACTCAAACCAGTGTAAGGAAGAGCGTTAGATAGCTTACCATCCTGTGAGGCCATGTGGGAGGCGGCTCCAGAATCTGGATACCAAACGGAGTCATTTGTTTCACCACCAACAGACAGTGCAGTTAGGGCACGTGTGACACCATCAGGAGAAGAAGGCACAAAGCTATGATTGAAGCGTTGAGGGCAATAGGCTGCTTGGTGACCTGGATACCAACAAAGACCACAAGTATCTGAAGGAGTGTTGGCTAAATTGCCGTTAGATGCATTACTTCCTGCTGAAGACAAATCATTAGCAACATAATTGGCACAAGAATAATCAACATATGAAACATCATGAAAATTACCCATACCATTAGCGCGGCCTGCATTGCCACGACCACCCTCTCCTCCATTGCCACGACCATTGTTGTTGCCACGACCACCTTTGTTGCGATTGTTCCTGTTCTTATTCTTACCGCCCCCTTGACCCTTAGGATTCGAACCACCCGAAGAAGATGATTGAGAACCCGAAGAGCCAGACTGAACGGCAACCAAGGCTTGATGCGCAGTGGGTGCCTCATCATAAGCACGTATAGCCTTAATACGTTGTTCATGTTGTATAAGTTTTGGGCGTAGATCATCAAAAGTCAAGGAAGATTGAAATTGCAACAAAGTGGTAACAAGAGGATCATAATCACGATCCCTATCCAAAGAAGTCAAGGTATACTGAACTAGATCATATTGAGAAACAGGACACTGAATAGCAGCTAAAGAATCAACAATAATTTTAATCTCACAGAGAAAAGACTCCATAGACTGTTGTTCAGGTTTTTTTTATATGACTCAAACGACCTTTGAGTTCCATAGACCTAGCCATACTAGCCTGTAAGAACCGTGACTGTAACCTATTCCAAATCTCCACAGCAGTGTGCAATTCATGAACATCCATCATAACATCACGGGAAATAGATGCATATAACCACAATTTAATTTGTTGATCAAGTCTCATATACTCATAAAATTGTGGATTAGGCAAAGAACGACCATGATTATCAAGTAAAGTAGATGGAGGAATCGGAATAGTACCTTCGACAATACCAAGGAGTTGATGTGTCGAAAGAAAACACGTAACCTGAGTCTTCCACATAAGATAATCCTCGGGAGTGGCTAACTTGATTGAAACCACACGAGTAATGTCATGATGGGTGAGTGATGCGGACGTAGGAAGGGACGGTTGATCATAGGCCATGTACGACGACGAAGGGGGTTCGAACCCCGACGGAAAGCGGGATGGAGTCCGCATTGTGGTGGGACTCGCGTGCAAGACGGTGCTGGAAACCGCATAGGGTATGGAAGGTTGTGGTGAGGACCACAACTGCGCGCCGTATTGACCGCCACTAAAGGCGGTTTGACCACCGAAAAAAAAGGCGGCAGCGGGGCAGTGGTGTAAGAGAATCCATCGTTGCCCGCGAAGAGCCCCGCGCTGACCTGGGCTGCACCTTCAGAGGATCTGGGCGGCACAAGAGGGAGGCGGGACTGCTGCGGTGGTGCTGTGCTAGGGGCGCCGGAGACCGGCGGTGTAGCAGCAGCGGCGGCCGGCGAGGTAGACATGCCGGAAGTATATTTAGGTTTTAAAAATTAGGGCAAGAAACGAAAAACCCTAAAATAATTAGCGGAAGCAAGGAAAAAATTAACCTAGGCTCGTGATACCATGTACGAGTATTGAGAATAATAATTGGCTAACCTGTTTAGGTTATCTGGCACTGTTATATATAGAGAGTTTAGAAAAACTATCTTTACAAGCTACTAAGAGTCTAATTACCAAATTACCCTAATAGGTCAAGTTAAGAATATAACTTAATGAGTAAGAGTAGATCGAATTTAACGAGTAACAAACACTAATCGAGCTAAGCAAAATTGGTTTTCAAGTCTAGTCGAACATGACTATGCTCAAGTCAAAACCTATGTTTAATGAGTAGTAATACATTAGTAGTAAGTAACTAAGTATCTGCGTTTAATTAATCATTATGTTTTACTATAACTTAATTCTTAATTAGGTAGTGTGGACAAAATAGTTTTTTAAAAAAAGTGAAAGACATATATAGTTTATATATTATGATCAGCATCTAATCTATAAAATATATGTGTGAATACTACTATATCCCACTTTAGGTTCTTGCTTGAGAACCAAGAAGGGATAATAGTAATCTAAAGCTATAATGAAACTCACACTTCACCAACCAATTTTCCCTTTAAAGACCCCCCTTCTAATTACAAAACCATATCATATATCTCAAATCCCACCTTTTTATTCTACCAATCTAATTTATATTATCCCTTATTTATTTTCCTTTGTTTTCTTCTTAATAGTCTAAAATGTCACGAGCAAGTGCAAGGAAAAATGTTCTAGAGAAGAGTAGTAGTAGATTAGGGTTCTTTAGAGCAAAAGAGAATCCAAACCAAAGCAACAATAATAATAGCTTCTTCAAGAACTTCAAGAAGGTATATCCACTAGGTATCCATAGGAGCGATTCCTCCCTCTCCGTCTCGTCGATTTCGTTATCATTGTCTCAAACCTCAACAGATTCTTCCCTTACTGATTACTCGTCGTGCCCATTGGATCAAACCATCTTGTTATCACTCGAGTCGCTTCGTAAGGTTTCAACCCCACCGGAGAAGAAAGAGGCCCTAGGGGTGGTGGCTAATACTAAGGTGGATTTGCCTAGTTCTAACACTAATTGTGATCATGATGGTGAGGTTAAGAGATGCCATTGGATAACAAAAAATAGTGGTAAGAAAATTTTATACACTAATAATATAACGTTTGAGACTTCTTTAATAAACTAATGTTTTAACTTCTCACAAACACATGGTCATCAACTCGTTATCTTATTCTCCTAATGATTGTTTAATTAAGCACTTGCATTGCACTTTTGATGAGTGTTATATCCTAGTTGATCATTTGAGCACTAGCTTATCCTTCAAAGTGTTGATAATTTGTGAAATCAATTAACTAATAGCTAGCTACTAGGATTTGACCCGAAACGGGCTCGACTTGTCATTAGGCTTAACTCAGCTCTACTTGTTGAGTCAACTAGCTCACCGAGCTGAGCTAAATAACTTTAACTTGATAGTTATAATTTGTTCATATCAATAATAATAGTAACGAAATGATAAGGTCTCTCCGTTCTTAAATATACATTTCTTTATATATTATATTATCTTTTTGTTACCACTCCTTAAATATGTATCCTACACATATCTCTATTTTTTCATACATCATTTTGAAATTAGTAAACAAACCTTTAATCCTAATCTTTTCAGAATGGTTTATTCTTCATTTTGACTCATAATTAACTAGTGATAAGCTACTACTCATGCTTCATGCTTAATGCTTCGTACTCATGTTGGTCATGTAATTGTCATTAGCTTATGATTATAGGGTTTCGTTTCGTTATTGTTCTTGTTCTTTAGTTTAAATGATTGATTCGGAAAATATCACCCTAATTAATCACAAAGTGAGAGAAATTTTATCTTCAAATACATCAAATATGTGCTCCATTTTGTAATTTGTTGGGGGTTGATGAACAGATAAAACGTATGTAACCTTCCATGACGAGCAATGGGGAATCCCAGTCTACGATGACAAGTACGTACCAACTACATATTTAATTTATGAATTATGAGTATACACATTTGACTTATATTAAGAGTTCAATTGTATTACTTCATTTCAAACTATATAAAAATATTTTAAGCAATATTATGTGGTTTGTTCATCAGTCAATTGTTTGAGCTGCTATCGATGTGTGGTATGTTGATGGATTACAATTGGACTGAGATTCTTAAACGAAGATGCCAACTGAGGTATTCAATAATATTAATATGATCAATATATAGCTAACTCTATATAATTAGTCTAATTATACATTTTTTCATATAGAGAATCTTTTGGTGGATTTGATGTTAACTTCGTTGCTAACATGGAGGAGAAGGAGATCATCGAGATTTCGTCGAACAAAGAACTGGGATTAGCTGAATGCAGAGCTAGGTGCATTGTAGAGAATGCAAGAGGAATTATGAAGGCAAGTTTCTAAAACAAAGCTCAAGCAAGCTAAGAGATTAAAATTGACCTATTAATATGATTTATTGTCCTACATACTCATATATAGGACTTCTTCGGGTTTTTTTTCACGCATGGTAATGCACAACTTTGACTTTTAATATCTCTTTATATATAAAAATTTATAAATAATTAATATATGTGAAAATATATCTTGAGAAGAATCCAACAACATTTAATTTAATTTTGTTGAAGTTTTATGATGGTACACTAGTATTTGAACCCAGGCGATGCTCTGGGATTTATATATATTATACTTTAGTACTTTAAGACAACTAAAATTTGGTGTAGAAATATGTTAGTAAAAAGTCATAGATTAGTAGTTTATTCATAAATGTAATTAAAATATTGTACCTTAATTATTGTTTTTCACTGAAAACATATAATATCATTAATATCATTATTAGTATTGCAAAAAGAAACAACAAAAATGTAGTAGCACAATGCTTAGAGCATTTATGTTCCACACTCGAGGTTGCGGGTTCGAAACTTCTCATGGACAATTTGTATTTTTTATGAGAGAAACGTTGATAGAATATTGTTGTAAAGAATGGAGAATGTCACGTGGCGGATTGCATCTTATACTTACGCTTTTTAATATATATATAGATTAGATACACAAGAATAAATTTCGTGTATATCATTGTCCTTTGCTAAACCATATATACGTACACCAAATGACTAATAATAGTGCATTGAGTTAATTCTTCTAGCATTGATTCCACTTTTTAAAATTAGAAGTTAATGCAGACCAGAAGTTCAATTTTCAAACTATATGTATGAATCATGCAGGTAATGAAGGAGTATGGTTCATTCTGCAGCTACATATGGGGTTATTTTAACTATAGGCCCATCATCAACAAATATAGATATTCAAGAAATGTACCATTGAGGTCTCCAAAAGCTGAGATTATAAGCAAGGATCTGATACGGCGAGGGTTCCGGCTCGTCGGACCGGTGATCACTCAGTCCTTCATCCAAGCAGCTGGAATGACCATTGATCATTTGATTGATTGTTTTAGGTATAATGAATGTGTTAGCCTTGCTGAAAATCCTTGGAGGCATGGTTAAGTTATATCTGTACATATAATTAATTTCCTACAACGGCTTTTTTATTTATGTAATTTTTATTTTAATATTATGTAAGAAACACAAAATTTTCTATGAGAAGAATGAAAATATATAAGATTTATATGGAGAACGAACAAATTGGTCATATTTTGCTAATCTGCTTAGTTGAGTTTTTTAAATGAGCAATGAACAAGAAAATAAATTTAGGTGTACGATGCTCATCCTACACCAAAATATATTGATAAAAGTTATACAATCAACAAAACTAGAAGTCATAGACTTTTAACTCTTTTACAACCTTCATCCCCTCTTGTAGCTCTATGCACTCTCAATATGGTGCATATATTGTCCTCTCGCTTGTTCTTATTCCTCACTCCATTTTTCTCCTAACTTTTTTTCTCCTGCTCCTCTAAAGTCACTAAATTTTGTCATCTATGTACAAGAGCAAAAAACTTGCAAAAATTGATGAACATATACTGATATACCAATAACAAACTAATCTAAACGAAATTTTCTGTGCTACAACACCCCGTTATGTTCTGCACTTAAAAATAATAACACGACTTTTACAAATTGAAAAAGAAAAAGCAATGAACAACCTCTCAATAGAATTACAATTCACATACATATACATGACTGAAAAAAATATACTTCCTCCGTTTTTTAGCTGCAACAATTGGGATTTTTTGTGAGAGGGGTAAAAAAATTAATTGTTGCAGCTAAAAAAAAGGGGAGAAAGTATGAACATTTATCAAACTACTCTACACAAAACTTATGGTGCCAAACACCCCATTATGTTCCGCACAATAAAATGAAAACACGGCTTCCAAAAATAACAAAAGAAGCAATGAACACACTCTTAATAAAATTACAAGTCACATTCATGACCGAAATAATTAGTCCGATAAATCTAAGGGCTTGTTCTCTTTGTCTAATTCTAGGTGAACTGAACTGAAGTTATTGAAGCTGAACCGAACTGAACTAAACTAAACTGATTGGAGCTCAACTGAACTGAACTTATTGGAGCTGAATTGCATTGAACTAAACTAAATTGAATTGTATTAAATATATAAATAATTATTATTATAAATATAAAATAATAAGTAATTATAAGTCTAAGTAATAATAATTTATAATTTATAATTTATAATAATATTAAATGAATAACGATAATATTTATTGATGTTATTAAATGATAGTTATAAATAATAGTAATAATGATAAGTTAATTTTGAATATAATAATTGCTGATAATAATAATAATTATTAATGATTAATTGTTATTATTAGTATTACAATGGTATAATAACATACAATAATAATATTCATAAGAAGTAAATTAATATTACCATTATAATAATAATTAGCAATTATAATGATAATTAGCAATTATAATAATAATTAGCTTAAAACATGGGTTGGTGTGCTTCTAACCAAACCACGATTTGCGGTGGATTGGTCTATAATATTCATCAACCAAACCCCACCACAAATCGCCAAAGTATCTTTAATATTCATCGTGACGGCGATGTTGTACCTTAAATAGTACTCCAGTATTATTAGCAACTTTGTAATTTTTTAATATCTTCTAATTTTTATAGCTTATTTTGATGATGTAATAGTGAATATCTGGTTGGTAAAATAAAACAACAATTGTAAATTAGAATACTCGTATTGACATGAAATTTGGTTAAACCGCGCACAATCCAAACCATGCTTGCTCAGCCATAATAATAATAGTAATAATAACGAGTAAAGATATGATAATAAATATATATATATATAAATAATAATTAATAATTATTACAATAATAACAATAACAACAATAATAAGTAAAAAAAATTAGACCTATAATAATAATAATAATAATAAACAAAATGGTTAAAAAATGAACTTATTGGAGCTGAACTGAACTGAACTGAACTTATTGGAGCTGAACTGAACAGAACTAAACTTATTAGAGCCGAACTGAACTGAAATGAACTGAACTTATCGGAGCTGAACTGAACTGAACTTATTAGAGCTAAACTGAACTGAAAATAAGTTGAAGAGAACATGCCCTAAGCCAATTAATATGACCGGATATATCGGTTGAACCCATGAATAATTTAAGGCAAATGATATTTGTAGCCGTTAGGGCTATGTATAAGCATTTAATATTTTCTTAAACTAGTAAAAACAAATAAAAACTAATCCGATTAATGCATGATTTGTCAATAAATTTCCAAACTAATATTATTTTGGATAAAATAATTAATGCTTGTAAATATAAATAGCAAACAGTTAAATAGTTAATTCTAGTTGAAAATGCAATTGCAATTAATTTTATACGGGGGTAAGGAACCTACTAAAGTACTATGCATAAAGATATCGTCAAGGCTGTAACGATAAGCGCGCTGAAGATCAAGCCCAACAAGCAAGCAGACAACTTGTATCTAGCCCAACAAGTTAGTAACCAATCTCAAATTTTCAACCAACGCCCAACCAATGCCAAATGAAGTGTGAGAATTCTCGTAAGTTTCAAATGCCCCAAGATGAATCATAAAACATCTATCATAGAAATGGAAATCTTCACGTCAAAAAGAAAAGTGAAAGTATTGGGTCAGACTGACCGACTGACCCAATCTTACTGTCAGACGGAATCCGCTACCGACGCCGCTCCTTCCTCCTTCCTCTCCGTCGACATCCCCATCACCCACGAAAGTGATATCGGGACTGCAACCAATTAACCACCCCCGTCATAAACCTGACCGTACGGAAATTTGGACTTTGGAAGAGATCTCAGGCTGAGATAAATTTTCATAAACAACTTTGGACAAAAACTAAGCAAACTCTGCAGCCCAATGATTCATGCACAACTCATAATTTCTTAAGGGGCATGCTGCCAAGTGCCAACACCCCAAGAGTAAAACCGCACACCCATTCATTCACTACAACGACATCTGGATGGAGGGGGAAGCAGTATTGTAACTGAGGTAGGTTTAGGTCTGCTGGATGTTATGTCTTGTGTGTTTATTTTTTCAGTTAGTTGTTTGTTTCTTTCATTTATATATATGTTTGTTTCATTTGATGTATTACAGTGTAATATGTTAGTTGTTGTTTCTTTCATTTGGTTACTTTATTCTTTCACTTGGTTTTTTTATTCTTTCAGTTAGTTTCTTTTTTCTTTCAGTTGGTATTTTATTCTTTTCAGTTGGTCACTTTATTCTTCCAATTCGTTACTTTATTCTTTCAGTTAGTTCCAACTGAATGAGTAGCAGGTCCAACTGAACAACTAAAATCAAAATACATCCAACTGAATGAATAGAAGGTCCAACTGAAATAATAAAAGGTCCAACTGAAAGAATAGAAAGTCCAACTGAACTTATCCACTGAACAACTAAAATCAAAATACAACCAACTGAAAGAAAATTGAAACTAACTGAAGTCGTCTGACCAAATATTATGGTCAGACGCGTCTGACACAATACCTTCTCAAAAGAAAAATAAAAAATAAAAAATAAAATTGAAATCTAACAAATAAAAATGAAATGAGATCAAACAAACTTGTCTTCAACAAAAAGTTATTGTTGTAGACCTGAAAATTCTTCATGTCCTCTTTTACACCCTCTAAATATCATTGTTTTCTAGATAAACTCTTGGTAGAAGTAGTTTAGTACAACTAATTAGACATATACTTAAGTATATAAGCAACAATAACTTGGCGATACTCTTAAATTTGTAAAATAATTCACAACAGTTTCTTTAAGTCAATAGATAATATTATCTCCCAAGATGTAGCATAACTCATCATAGATGGAGAACTAACACGGCAACCAACCAAATCAACATAAGAAAGAACCTCCATAATAAAAATGGACGCCTTAGAATGGTGGAGTTGTAGACCATGATCATATGTACTCTACAAATACCAAAATTTTGCTCGAGTACCATGAGAAATTAATATCCTATCTATTTGCTCTCAATGAGCGACCTAAGATTGTACGTGTATGGAGTAATAAGTTAGACTTAAACCTAATTGCATATCTAATCTTAGTTTTCTCCATAAATTGATATTGCTAAATATACAAGTGGCAATTATTTAAGAAACTGTTGCCATAGTTGAAGGCTTATTTGAACGTGGAGGTGATTATCGAACGAACCGAGACCAAACTCTACTTAGCTCGGCTCGTGTTCGTTTAAGTTTATTCGAACTCGAGCCGAGCTCAAAACTTAAAGAGTTGAGTCGTTATCAAGCCGAACTTTGACTAAGCATTGACCGAGCCGTTGTCTCACGAACAAGTTTGACCTACTATCATTCTTAGTTTATTTGTCTACTTTATCACTTATTAATGAATATTTTTCTTTATGAATTTATTTTCAAAAGCTAAAGCTATTAGCTTATTATTGCGTAATAGAACAAATATATTTTTAGTTTCTAATATAGTATTTTAATATATAAAAGAATAATCGAGCCTGTTCACGAGCTTTCCAAGCCGAGTTTAGCATAACTCACCTCGGCTCGTTAAAGTCTCGAGCCGAACTCGAACCCAAGTCGAACCACAACGAGTCGAGCTTTGAACCACAACGAGTCGAGCTTTGACCGAGCCGAGCCTGCACAGTTCGCGAACAAGACACGCTCATTCTCACCCCTAGTTGGATGGATTCTAAAATTTAGAAAAGTCTAGACAATATCGAAGTAAAAGTACCAATTTTCTCAAGCACCTCGCTGAGAAGTTGTTCATAAAACTAGTTAATACATGCACAGAGTCATAAATAGGGATAGGGTAAACATAGAAATGTTCATCGTGTCGTGTATGTTTATAAAGTGTTCATTTATTTACGTCGGTGAACAACTTGTTTTTATATATTTATTCCAAAAGTGTTCATTCATTTACGTTGGTGAACAACTTGTAGAATTATAAGTGACTTCCAATGTCAATGATATGTCATTTCGAGGAAGCAGAAAATGTTACTTGGATCATAACTAGTTTAATAAGCATAACTAGGCCATTCTAAATTCGACTTCTCTAATACGCATTGAATTTTCCACGAAGTGTTACTTGCATTTTCGTTAATCAAGTAGTTATCGAATCTCCCACCTTTCTAAAAACTCTCACTTCTCAAAATTTTCTATATTACCAAAACAAGAATCCATTGCCACAAAGTAAACTAAAGCATCTTTGAAACAACCCCCCACCAAAACAAAATTTTCAGTTGGATGTATTTTGATTTTAGTTGTTCAGTGAATAAGTTCAGTTAGACCTTATATTCTTTCAGTTAAACCTTATATTCTTTCAGTTGGACCTTTTGTTCATTCAGTTGGATTTTTTTTTCAATTGATTGCATTTTTGTTTCAGTTGGTTTCATTTTTGTTTCAGTTGGTTTCATTTTTTGTTCAGTTGGTTTCAATTTTTGTTCAGTTGGTTTCAATTTTTGTTCAGTTGGTTTTAATTTTTTTTCAGTTGATCTTTTTTTATTTCAGTTGGATGTCTTTTTAAGTTCAGTTACTTATCTTATTCTTTCATTTACTTGTTTTAGTCTAACTAAAAATAAAACTTAAGTAAATGAAATAAAAGAAGTTCTAAATGAAAGCAAATTAGAAGCAAATGAAAAAAAGGGAGTAACTACATACCTTCATCCTTTTAATTGAAATACTAGTACTTCCATTAACGGAAGATTCTGGATGGATTTATCTTGGGTCCAAATATATTGATGGGTTCTGTACAACCAACAATCGACTCAAGTTTGAAGAAGGAATTGATGAATTTGTGAACTCGTTTCCATTGGGCCGACTCACTGGTCGAATTAATGCAGGAAAGGCAATAAGAATTTGTAATGCTTTCACCCCTGCTAAGACATTTTCTGGGTTGCAGATGAAGGTGAATCTGCAGTCAAAGGATGCTCCAATTTTGATATTAGAACTAGGTCCAGTTTTAAAGTACAACGCTGAATTTGTTGATGATAAGATTGAAGTGCATTATCGCTAGAGACAAGAAGATGAAGAAGAAGGAGCAGCGGCGCGACGGCGGCGGAGGAAGAAGATGAACAGAGAAATGGCGAGAAGCAGGTCCGTCTGACAGTAAGTATTGGTCAGACGGTCTGACCCAATACTTTCACATAAGGGGGTTAGCCTTCAATCAGACAATCACGTTCAACTTTTCTTTTACACACTTGTTCGATTATTCCTACCCTTTTATAGCATTTTTCTAAAGAATGCAATATCCCTTACTTTGCCCTTTTCTGATATTCCCCTCCACCCCAACTTCTACTCTATGTTTGCTTTCAATAATTTGACTCCCTTATTAAGAATCTATAACAACTACCTACTATATATAATTCCACTTTGCAGAAATCGATATTCTTTTTAACTCTATCAAATCTTCTCTTCCTTTTTAACTTGTTCCTTTGCATTTTTTATTCGTGATTCTGGCTGATTTGCTCCATAAACAATCCAGCTATAGGTACTTTCATTAATAGCATGCTTTAGCTTGGTAGACAAATTTTCCAGCTTTCTAAAGGTGGACACTAAAGTAGGTTAATTTCCTTAATTAAGAACATTAGTGCAACTAATTGACTATGGTTTTTTTTTGCAGCAATTGACTATGTTTAATAGCAATTATTTCCATCTAAGGACAAAAAAAAAAAGAATTGTTGTAACTTGAATTTACCCTCCAAATTATAGTACTATAAGTCTAACATACACCGGATGCGTAATAATTAATAATAAGGAGTAAGAAACAGAAGTAACTTTACAATTTTCGTGTCAATATAATATGTTGTAATTGTAACACAAGGATGACTATAAGTTGGAAAACGGAGAATCCAATTTTAGCTAGGGATCAATTTTGTTTTTAGTAGTACAAGTAATGCATCTTGCAACTTTCCTATAAGAAAATTTCTTTACTTTCTGTAGAACAAATAAGTATGGTTTAATACCGATTAGCCCTCATGAATTATCAGACTTACATACTAAATCTGTATATATACGCCCATGCAATCATCATTGTCTAGCCTGAGGTTGGCTTAAACTAATTTGATGTAAGACCACTTATATCACTTTTCTAATCAAAAGGATCGCTCAAGTATACGGCTTGCATATAACTTACGGAGTAAAAAAACCGATTTAAAAATTGTTTACCGAAACATTAAGATAAAACTATTTCATACTCCTATGAGACTCCGTATAATAGAAGTACTTTAATAGCATGCTTTGGTATTGTAGACTAATTTCCAGCTTTCTAAAGGTGGACCGGGGACACAGATGTAAGTTAATTTCCTTAATTAAGTACAGCACGAGTGTGAGTGACTAATAACAATAGCTGTTATTTTCAACTAAGGCCAAGACAAGAATTTTCGTGACCTTACTTTAACTCTTCACTTTATAGGATACTACATGACTAAAATCACTTAGGACTTCGAAGTTAGAAGGGCCTTACACGGAGACTCGAAGTACATTTACAAAAACGTTAAGGTTACATTTTTACCAACAAACTCTCACATTATCGATAAGAGTACAACAAATTAAAACAAACGGAGGAAATATTTGTGTTGATCCGACGGATTTCGAAAATAAAAACTCATGGATCGAAAACAATCTTAGCCCCTTTGTTTTCTTTTGAAAGTTAGTGTACCGCTTTTTAGACAATTATGTGTGTTTTTAAGCACAAAAAAGCATATAACATGGGTAAAATCAAAATTCTCGATATTTAAATAGTGATATGAAAGAGTAATGACACTTAACATAGTTGTTACGCACCTATAGTTTAATGGTTTACATAATATTTTTTTAAAGCCTCACTTTCGATAATAAAAATATTACATTATTACCCTATTTATCTATTACTTTGTATTTAATTTTTAAAAATATAATGAATGGATCTACGAATGGGTCTGACTCTCAAAACCAAGGCCAATTTCAGTTTCAATACGCGGATCCAAATCGAGATCCAACAGATCGAAAATCTAAGATTTAGGGAAAAACGAAATAATCTAAATCCGTGGAATCCAAAATCTATTGCCATCTCTAGGCCAAATGGAGTCCGGATCATCTATCCCACATAGTGTCCCATTTGGTGTCCCATTTTCTATTATTTTGTCTCATAACTTAGATAAAATATTTTTTGGTATACATAAACCAAAAGAGAGAGAAATACTAATATATCATCATTTATCGATACTAAGCAGAAATACCTGTGAAATACTTCTTTTTTTTAGTGCAAACCCAAACCAACTGACTCAGTTTTCTGGAAGAAAATCCTAGGAGAAAGGAGATCTAAAGATAAGGCATCCGCTGGAAAATTGAAAATGGGAAGAAAGTACATTTCTGGCTAGATAATTGGTGTGATCACCAAAGTCTAGTAGAAAAACTCAACATTCCACTGTCAGACATATACACTGAATTGAAAGAGTCTGATTTTATTAAGCCAAACCACACGTGGGATTGGGCGCGACTCACCAACACTGTGTTAATAGGGATCATCCAAATGATCCAAGGTATCCCCTTACCCACCCATGACATGGAGGACACCCCTATTTGGGGCTTAACGCCAAAAGGTCTATTCTCAGTAAAATCAGCGACGTGGCTAGCACATGGCATTACCCCGGACTGCCCCAAATGGCCTTACCGTTGGATATGGAAGCTCGACCTACCTCCCAAGATCCTCATCATCTTCGTATGCTTAATTCTCCAAAATAGTCTAGGAATCAGAGGTATTCTCCACAAAAGGAAGATTATCCCCATTGATAATTGCCCACTCTGTTTAATACACTCAGAAACTATTGACCACCTTTTTTCTCACTGTCCAAAAGTAAGACTTCTTTTCCAGGACAACGCCACCATCTCATGGCTAAATGATTATTTTTTCCCCAACAGCACTGCTACCACTCTCTCTAGTCTAAAAGATAGAAAAGATATGATTTGTCGTTATATCTTTCTCCTATGGCACATATGGAAAGAGAGAAATGGGGTTATTTTTAACCAAACCTCGTTCGATCAAAAAAGAACTCTACCTTGTCTCACAGGGAATGGTTGTCTCACAGGGAATGGTTCTATAGAACCACACTAGACAAAAATTCCTCCACGTTTTCCCCATCCTCGGGGACACCCCTCCCCCCTCTAAATTCTACTCTCCCACACCACCATCCCTTTTTTGTTCGTTGGTCATCCCTCCTCCGGGCTCTCTCAAAATCAATTTCAATTGCTCGATCAAGCAACACTCAACAACAACAGGTTTCATCATCCGAGACGAAGATTGCAATGTCAAAGCAGCAACCACCTATAATCTGGGCAGAGCAAACATTATAGTAGCAGAGGCGACAACACTTCATAAAGCTCATCTTCACCTCAGTTCAATCTCGCATAGCAGCATCATAGAGGGAGATAATCTCTAGTCATTAACGCGGTCAAACGATTATGGACACACTTAACAGCAGCAGGTTTTCATCCGAGACGAAGATTGCAATGTCAAAGCAACAACCACCTATAATCTGGCAGAGCAAACATTATAGTAGCAAAGGCGACGACACTTCATAAAGCTCTTCTTCACCTCAGTTCGATCCCGCATAGCAGCATCATCATAGAGGGAGACAATCTTCTAGTCATTAACGCGGTCAAACAATTATGGTCGCCGCCGTGGCAGATAGCAAACATCATCAAAGACATCCATAGATAACTCGAGCAGGAACAACATTGGGAAGTACAACAACACGTCTTCAGGGAAGCTAACAAAGCAGCGGATTGGATTGTAAATGTTAGTCATCTCGTCAATGATTATTTCCATATAGAAATTTGTGAACATTCCACCCTTTTCCCTATCCTTAGTTCTGATACATTAAGGGGAACTCCTCGTGCGGAGGGACTCCTAATGTTATCTCTTTCCTAATTTTTCCTATCTTTAAAAAAATAAAATAAAGGAAAGATACTCTTTGCATATATGTGCTTAACTTTTACCATAGTTTTTTCTATATAAAACCCATAATTCGATTAAATGCTAAATAAATCGTCTCACATAACCCCTATTCTTATTTTAAAAAACCATTATAATTTCGAGATAGCATAAAACACTCTATAGTACTCCCTCTGTTTTTTCTTAATATGCACATTTTTCCATTTTGAGACGTTTTTTTTAATTGATACCCTTCTACCTTTTCCAATAAATGGAAGGTTAGTCCACCTAATTATTACACTTCTGTCCTACTTTTTCTTTCTTTCTCTATACCTTTTTCACTTTTTCTTTACTTTTTCCTTTTCTCTTACTTTTGCACTTTTTCCTTGGTTCTCGCGCAAAAGCAAATGTACATGTTAAAAAAACAAAGGTAGTACTAAATAAACAATTATTAGTTACCAACTAAAAACTTCATCACATTGATAACACTATAGATTCTCAATAAGCATAGACATATATTTGTAATTGAGAAAAATCTAACTACTAACAAGTCCTTTCTTACAGCTACTTGCAATAAATAAAACTTCCCCTATAACTTCTATGATGAGTAACAAATCTCTAACGCCTAACACATTATGTAGCGTTTATGTCTATTCACATAGTGTTGGACCGTTGGTGTTGGTCCCGATGTTGATGTTGTTGATGCTGGTATAATACAGTGCTGGTAAAAATAAATTTGGAAAACACTAAAACAAAAGAGAAAGTATCAACACTATACCATATCAACAACAACACTATAGACAAAAATCAACACCATAAAAACCTTATTAGATTGTGTTAGACGGCATTGGGCCCTCTAACCGTTAGAAATTTATCAATCCTCTAATTATTATATGGACAACTCACAAAAGTTTCGAATGACATATGTTGATGGAGGTCCATCTAGCTCCATTGATTCCAAGACCAAGAACATGGTTGCTTGTGTGTTAAGGGATGTTCTGAATTCCCTTAAGAGTATTGAGTCCTTTAAGTCCCTTGAAAATGTCCTTAGCTTAGTTAATTGATTATTGACTAAGTTACTATCTTTATTGCTTTATTAGGAGTCTAGTTAATAAAATGTACTCTTAGTTAATTTAATGATATATTAGATTAACTAGGAAAGTCTTAGTTGAGTTGTAATTTCCATTTCTAGAAAGTAGAAAGTCAACTAGGGTTACAAAGGAAGGCATGGACGGATGAAGCAAGGAAAATGAAGAAAATGGCGCCTAACATATCAGAAAATGGCGCCTAGGGTTTACTAAAGATAAGATAGAAATTCCCTTCTATCTTCTACACAAAATGGGCGCCCAAAGCCTATCTTTTACACAAAATGGGCGGCCAAGCTACAAGGATCAAGGAAAAGGAATCATTTTCCCTCCAAAGCTTATCTTAGGCGCCTAACCTAATCAGATTAGGGTTTGGTGTCCTACTTTGAAGGGATAAGTGAGAATATCAAGGAAAATGGTCCAAGATGGCGTCACAAATGGAGGGGAGTGAAGTGGATCGATTTCAACCCTAGTTAGGATAGGTTTTATCTTAATTAGTTTAATTATTTCTTTTTATTTTCAGTAATTATCTTTTAGAGAGTCAAGGACATGTATTTAAAGGGCTTGAGTCATTAATAAACATTCATTAGACGTTATACACATTGAACTTTCGAGTTTCTTTTGCTTTGATTAATTCATCATTAATCCAAGCGCCTATGCTAGCTTGATTTTGAGCTTGAATCAAGTGGTGTTCTTAGGACCTTAATATTGACTTAGTGGTGATTTTCTGTATCTAAGTTAAATTAAGTAAAGCTTAACTATCAATTAAATTCATAATCAAACCTATTATGCCTAGAGCATAGCCAGAATATAACATATGTCCCCTTCTTCAATATCGCCATGTTATTAGTTAGGTATTGTCTTTACTCTACCATGAAAGGCCATCATAAAAACATTGGCTAAACCCTAAAACAAGGTGTAAACTAACAATCCTAGAAACCTTATATGATAACTTTTGACACAAATTAATAGTATTGATCTGATGGAGAACATGAAAAAGTGTCAAAGTAGACAACTAGACATGAAAATGGACCAGTAATAGGACACCTTGGCCCATGTATAGTAACACATCATTTTATCTTGAATCCCAAATTTTCAATGAAGAGCATTCTCCCAGGCCCCACTCCAAGTTGCAACTTGGATTAGGTCTATGTGTACAAATTACAATAAAAACAAAGAAACAACAAGATTAGGCTGCCACGTTCTTTAGTGAGGGTCCATTTACACCAATATATTCTTCTTGTTTTTCTATAACTACTTGCTATCTGAATCTCACCAGGTTTTCCTCTCAGATTATGCATTATGCATCACCACCTTCACACTCACTCTTCTTTGATGATGATGGGAGTAGATAGGAATCTGCCTCCTACTTGAAAGATCTTACACCAAAAGTGAACGACCTTCACCAAAAATACATGTTTATCCATTCTAAGATAAACTTTCACAAGTATGGTATGACACCAAGTCACCAACAATACAGGTAGAGAGCATAAGTATAGGCGTAAAGCATATGGACGTGTCTCAAGCTTGTAAAGAATCATGACTTCCTGTTTTGAGTCTTTTCACGCTGATAGGTTAACAATTAGGAAACACAACGAAGTTTAATAGATAACTTGTTACTGTACATTTGAACCTCTATCTTCAATTCTTCATACTATCAAAATAAGAAAACCCGAGAAGGCCCTTAAGACAAATATGTTATTGTAGTTAAAATCTCTTTTGAGTAACTTCATAAACGTTCCGAAATTCCCCCTAATTAATCTCATGCTCCAAGGTGCTCCAATGATTATAGGTCAGTCCATTTGAAAACGAAGTCCTAATTATGTCATTTGACCATAATGGAGAACAACAGGGGATGACAAATGAAAAACACCCAAAAATCTTATCCTTTCATTTAGAAAACTCCAAAGATGAAGAGAGTAAGTTTTGGATTATTATAAGAAAATTTTGGCAATCTCGCTTATAGCTATAGCCGGTTTAGCCTGTATATCTATTAGCCCTTTTTCTATAACTTAAGCAAATGGAAGAGTTTCATGTGTCATAATCAATCGATTTAAAGGAAGAAACTACATATGAATTATGTCCATTACCCTTTTACTATTCGAGTAATTGTCATTGTCCATGGTATAATTACTGTGCCGCAAAGTTTTGGTTACTAACACACATTTTATTTACTAGAACATGAGACATATATGACTGATGCATAGGTGGGCTAATGCATAAAACATAAAATGCAAGAGGAAGTAGTGAAGTACGTACCATATTTCTCAGGTTGAGTGTAGCGGCGTGTGACTGGGCAGTGTAAGCGATTGCAGCCCATTGGCCATTGAAGGTGGATTCACGTAACTGCGTCTGCTGGACCAGCTACAACGCACGTATGAAACTGTGGAGTATTCCCAGAAGCAACTGTTATCCTCAGTATCTCGAACAAAAGAAATCTGGAACCCGGTATGTTTATATATTAAAGGTATGGCTACACCTTCAGATTAACCAATTTAAGTTTTCCGACATCTATTTAATGTAGCAATTAGCATGGCTACACAAACAAACTATGAGGTATCTTTATGAAATTTCATTACCATTCATAAAAATTTTAAAGAGGGTATTGGGTAAAGATGAAGATGAATATTTTGAAGAAAACCTCATGTTTTGAGCTCCCATTACTATGCAATAAGTAAACTTACACATAATTTATTACCGTAACCGTTGTATTTAACGAACCGTTAGTACTTAGTACTATATTGGACACTTATTCGCACCTCATACTATTCTTTAGCAGATGAAGCAAGATATACAAAGCTTGCATCAGCAACACCAAATATATTTGACCCAAAGATAGAAAGTACCCCACCTAAATTGGTACACTATCAACAGAACAATCCTCCTTTAAGCAAAATCAAAGGGTACTTCTAAATTTGGAAAACCATTATGATTCCACTATTTTGACTGCTTCAAAGAATTCTGAAAGGCCAATTTTGGATTTCTTGCCTTGCAGATACTATATCATCTTGCTTACAATGTCAGCATATACCAAACTTGCTCATTAATTACCAATATCATATTGATTACATAGTAGTAATATATGTGAACCAGCATGACATATTGACATGTAATAATGAAAATGGGGCTCAGCTTTCAGGTCATTTTCATCAGGAAATTAAATAATTTTGAGAAAAAGAAAAGTAAGTGGATGAGATAAGGGAAAAGCCAATCATCCACATCCGCAGAAAAGTAAGTTGTTACATTAAGAATTGATATTGCATGATTGTGACCCTTGAATACAGTGGACTCCAGCCAAGAATTCATGAAACTAACACAAAAGAATGTTTTTACCTCTAACCACTTCAGAATTCAGATAATCGGTTTCTATCCTCCTGCAGCTGTACATCTTGAGAGCTAAAGTGTCAAATTGTGGAGATATCAGATATCAGCAATCGCTGCATTGCGTTCCTGCAACAAAAGACGCTGTGATCGTAAATACGTCGATGACAGAAGCAGCCTTAAAATTTTATCATACTTGAGATTCTTGCATAATGTGGATAACAGCAAGCATAAAATTCAATCATACCTGAGATTCTCACTAATGAAGAAAGATAAATATAAGATTTCCAAGGGTAAAGAAGGCTAATAACAAAGTGGAATGCAGATAATATTAACAAGAAACAAGAGTTTCAGAACTCAGTATATACATTAATTTCTATTTTCTTTTTTTTATCAGGACTTCTCATTTTCTACAAAATTATTTATCAAACAAGCCCACAAGAGTGAAAGAAAAACCTAAAACCAAAAGCTTCAAGCTTTCTAAAGAAGAGAACAAAAAAATACAAACAAATTCTACTAAGACAACCCACTTCACTGAAGCTGTGCCGCCTTCCAAAGAATATTTACAGCACTTCCAAACTGCTGCTCTCCAAAACCCACAAACCCAAACACTAATTCCTGGAACCTAATATAATCCTATCAATCCTCCTCCTTCAAAGATACAAAGCCTACATATTCTTATTTTCTCGACCGGCAAAACCCTTTCGTAAACCTGGAAGTGTATCTCTATCTCAAAACTGGCACGAAGTCCCGAGCCTCAGTCTCTGCCTCTGCCCAAGGGTCACAGACTTGCGCTGGGCAAATGCTGGGCGCATCAGCTCCTGGAACTTCTCGAGAAAGAGTGACCACTCTTCCTCGTTCATGTCAGCCACCTTCACAAAGCTTGCACTTGCAGGGAGCTGCTCATTTGCACTCCTATGTCCAGAGGATGAAAAACCATTTTCAGGTTTCATCCCACCAAATTTCAGACTCTTCTCTCCAAAACCGATGTTCTTGAGGGACATTGATATCTTCGACATAGATGGGAACTTTTCGGGCATAGGAAGCATTGTGAAACCCTTACCCTCATCCTCCATGTCACCATCTTCACTTTCCTCTTCCTCCTCGAGACTTTCCTCCAATTTTGAGAGGGGGTTTCTGCCACTCACACCATATACAGGTGATCTAGCGAAATAATCCTCCCCGCCACCCATCTTTGGAGTATAGTCCCACTCAGGCTCCTCACAATCAAGGTCAAACAGAAAGTCATCTTCACCAGCTTCAGAGTTCGGCATAAATGACTCCCTCTCTTCCACCAGCCTCCTTGCTTCCATGCACACGAGCTCAAGTTCACTAGGCTCCTCCTCTCCACTACGAAATTCCCTGCTCATCATCTCACCGATCTCAGCGAGACACAGACCAAAGGCTGCAGCTTCCTTGAGGAAAATGGTGCAGAGCACCAAGATACGAAGGCATGCTTCACGGATCATAGGAAGCTCAGAACGAAGCATCTCACAATCCCTATCTGGATCAAGGCCCTCGATGTAAGCAAGCTCGTCCTCAGAAAATGGGATTGAAGCCTGAGGCCAGTGAATCCATTCAAAGTAAGGGTCTTCCAGACTTTCAGGCAGGCAAAGACCATGGTCAATGGGAATGAGCTCAACTTGACCAAATCTACCCACGCCGTCAAGCTTCCTTACAAGGAGGTTTCCGCCATGCCTGTCCGTGTTAAAAATCCTAATATCCAGTATCCCAATTCTATGCACAGCGGAGACGGGAAAGCTTGAAGTTCCATGGTCACTGGCGTCAAAATCATGAGGAATGAATTGTTGAAAAGACGCAATCTTACTGACCAGCTTCTTTTTGTGAGATTTGTTACCATTCACCCCATCATTGACATTGAAGATACTGTGAGTGATCTTCACCAAAGCTGTGGCAGGTACACTTGCAAAATGCTGGTGATCGAGAAGATACGCCGCAACTTCCCTGACCCCTGTCTCCCCAACACGGACAGACCTCTTCAGACCTGGTTGCCCAAGAGCCCTACCCACAAAGCCTTTTGGGTTGTTTGGCGCAAAAGGCTCTTCATCAGTAGGCTTGACGATAGCAACACTCTCGCCTCTGACATTCCTAAAATAGTAAGCCCCTCCAAGTCCGCTGTGCACAGGCAACGGATCAACACCATTCTTAATCGCCTTGACAATCTCCTTCACCATCTGTTGGGTAACCACAAACCGATCTGACCGCCCCAACACCTCAATCAGACTACTCTTATCTTTCTGCTGGAGATCTCCACCTCGCGGAGAGAGACACGGGGTGGATGAGCTCCGATGCATGTTACTCCTCGTCAAGAGGAGCGGCGAGTCATGCCGAACAGCATCAAGGTCATTCTTCAACACCATATCCCCATAAGTCAAAGAGCTCTCATCTGTGGGAACATTGAGGGCGATCTGCAGCCTTCTCTTGACAGTATGAACATTATCACTCCGATCCAGCTCCATCCCCAAAACACAGCCAGTTTCAGTCTGCACAAACACACGTCTCCGACCAGTAGTCGGCTGTTTCCCATGGAAATCGCCTGAAAACGGGTTCCTAAAAACCCCAACAGGTGCTTGAGTCTGAACAGGGCTGTCTAGCTTAGACATAGTGGCGTATGTGTAACCTTTTACAGCTTGCAGACGAGGAGGCCGCGAAAGAGAGCCCGTTCTCCTCTCTCAAGCTGGCACGAAACTCAATCGACGTGAACAGGAAACTAATCAGGAATCCGAACAAGGAAACGATCATTAATTAAAGATCAAGTAAACCCCAAACCACCTCCTCTCAAAGCAAACCACCAATGACTAGGCGCACAAGATGGAATACTGGTATGTTTCTGCAAAATCACGACATTGACAAATCCATCGAACTAAGCCGATATTGTAAATTTCGATTATCTGTGGAAAAAAAGAAGTAAAATCAAAATAAATCAAAAAAATCCTAATATATAAAACGTTGCTTTTCAATTGAGCATATGCAGATCTGACAATTAGGTCCAAAATCACCTCAAACTAATAGTAAGATCCAAATTATAATCAAAATAGCAGCCAAACTGAAACAAACAGTAATCTATCCAAAGTCCAAAATCACCTCAAAAAAGAATCATTTATAACAATACAACTGATAAATAAGATCCAAAATAGGAGGAAATCAGAAACAACACTGATCTACATTTCTTTCTTTTCAATCTTCAACGTTACTAATTCCAAAACAATAAAAGGCAACTCTAAAAGATTCCAAAACCAAACGTAATCTCATCAATTAACGATCTCAAAACATCAAACTAACTCCAGCTCAAAGAAATCAAAATCAAAATAAAAAATTAGCACCAAATCTGAAATAGTAATGTAAAACAACAGTGATGTAGATTCAAAGAAACATTTCTTTAAATTTGAGTCGTCAACGTTACTGAATCCTAATGGAGACACAAAAGTAAGATTCAAAATTGATCAGAGAGGTGAAAGAGATTTGGAGATCGAAAACTAGACGAAAGAAATGTATTAACAAAAATAATGAAATGTTAAAAGTTATATGGAGTGGAAAGAACTAACCTTGAGAGATCTGAAAGGGGAGCGAAGAACATGTAATTCAAAGTAAGAAGTTGGAGAGGATAAATCAGAGAATGATGAAATCAAGAAAGTTAGATTAAATTGATGAATTTAAGTAGGTTATTCTCTGAATGTTTATCTCTCCGCGTTATAGTTCTTCGCTGCGAGTAATATTATTATTGTCTGGGTCGTATAGATGATGAGAAGGGGGTTGGGGGGTTTATAAGAGTGGACCGTGAAATAGTGAGATGAGATGAGATGAGATGAGAGTGGGGGTTTAGTTTAGATAACTTAACCCTAGTTAACTAAAAAAAAGGGGAAATGATGAATAATGGGGGGTTTCTCTCTCTAAAGAGTAAGGAGGAAGTGTTGTTTCTCTCTCTAGAAAAGGGAGAAATGGAAGGGTCTAGAATGAGAGGATTGCTGCCGTTAGATCGGGGAAAGGGGGGAGGTGGGGTAATATAAAGAGAGACGAAGGATGGGGGTGACGAGGAAAGAGAAAGAGAGAGGGGGGGTTTGAAACTTGGACGTGGATTGGGTCACCACCGTCATTGTACCCGGACCCATGCTTGTTTTCACTGCTTTTGTACTCTTATTTTTTACGGTCGTGTCACTCGTCTTTGTCTATTGTGGTCGTCTTTGGTGCTTAGCGGATATGTGTCAGCGGATGGTTGGTTGTGTTGACTGATTGTATTAAATGTTATGTTTGGGAATGGGAATTTCATTTGTAATTCTGGATTTGGCCCAAATGAGGTGTTTGGGAAGTTGTATAATTTAAAATTGGAATTGGGCCAATTCCAGCCTACTTCCAACTAGCCCAACTTTTTTCATTTGCAAATTCCAACTTAGAGCCTGTCATTTACAATTCCAAAATTTTCCTAGACATCACAATACGTTATTTGACAAAGAAGCTCAATCTACTTCTCTCTCACCATTGATGAAGTTCGACCTACTTCTCTCTCACCATTGATAAAGCTCAATCTACTTCTCTCTCACCATTGATGAAGCTCGATCTACTTCTCTCTTGCCATTGATGAATCTCGATTGTGTTTTAAGCTTTTCGAAATATAAATCTGAGAAATTAAACTACCCAATTCAAAAATTAAAACAACCCAGAAATAAAAAAAATAGGAGATATAGATAGTTAGAGAAAGAAATAACACATTTTCACTAGCGAGCTTGATGCAATTGCGGAAAAGATCCAAAATCTAAGCACCATCAAGACAAGGAATCTCTGGGAGAAGAAGAAGGAGGAGGAAGGAGAAGTGAATCTTCGAGGATTTTGCGGCGAACACCAGCGGCACGTGCGGCACGTGATTGAGCTCGTTCGATTTTGTCATCGTTGGAGCCTAATAGGAAAGGGCTTGTTGGAGATTGAAGGCGAGATGAAATAGAGAGTCTTCTTTTTTGTTTGGGTTCTGGAATTGGACTTAGGGTTTCTGGGTTGTTTTAATTTTTAATTTCATGGTCTCCCAAACAGAAAGTAGAATTTGAAATTCCGGAATTGAAAATTCCGATATTTGCCAAACAAGGAATTTGAATTTGAAATGAATAATTTAGAATTCCTAATTTCAATTCCATAATTGTAAATGAAATGACGGTTCCCAAACACTACCTTAGTTGTTTTAGATATGGAAAGATATAAATTGATTGTGATAAATTGTTTGGTAAGCGGTAAGACTTTTTTTTTTTGGCAATAAGACGGGAACACTTTATTCTTTTCAACTTTTTTATTTTATAAATAAGCGTCTTAGAAATAATTAAAAAAAATATATAATTAGTTGAGATCAAATAATAAAAAATTGAGAATATATTAGAAAATTTATGATCAAATCAGATGAAAATAATGGACATTTAATGTTGCATTTTAGTACTACAAAACAAATGTTGTACTCCTTTTCTTGTGCAAATATTCCAATACATATAATATTTGAAGTACCAAGGACGCTTTAGGTCCAATGGTATGACTTTCTATCTCCCATATGGGAGACCAAGGTTCAAATATTCCAACACATATAGTATTTGAAGTACCAAGAATGCTTTAGGTCCAGTGGTATGTCTTCCTATCTCCCACATGAGAGATCAAGGTTCAAATATTCCAACACATATAGTATTTGAAGTTTATGGTTTGTAATGGGTCTCTGACTCTCTAGGTGAAGCCTTGTGCGTATATATCCATATAAGGAAAAAAAAGATGTGTCACTATATTATGTTTACGCACGACTTTAAGGTTATAGGATCAAATATTCACTATAGACATTTGGAGCCTATGAGGTGGTGGTTCCCTTATCATTCCCTTTACTTTCACGTCTGGCCTGCAAATACTCAATCAAGAAATTATGAGAGTTGAGATCTAGTCAAAGTCTTTCTTCTTATTACTTCATTATCCCACAATATAAAGTTTATATCAATTTTTCACAAAAACTAAGCAATGGGATTTTTTAAAAAAATGATTATTATTTCCTTGTTTAGACATAAAAAAAATTAGTTTGGTCTAAGTACGTAGGGAGCAAGAAAAAAAATGGATTTCTGTACAAAAAATAAGTGGATCTTTTCTATTTTAAGGAGGGGAATTTTCCTGCAAAATCAGCAGAATAAATTACGCGAAACTCTTGGGTGGACCGGGTCCACATTAAAAATAGTGTAGACCCGGTCACTTCAAAATCCAACCAACACCTCTCTCTGTTCCTAACAAATTACCATCATCAATGTCAGTCCTCAGGCCCCAACAATTTCCCCTCTACCTAAACCCCCATCTTCATCTACCAAAACTCTTTCTCCAACCAGTAATGGCGCCGAAGCTAGGAGATGAACCTCCAGTTCCGGTAATGGCGGATTTAAGCGTAGGATGAGCAGCTCTAGGTGATGCGCCACCGTCTGCGCAACCGCGATACCGTCTTCATCCATGAGATCGTTTTCCTCTAGCTCGAAATCAACTGCTCTACATCTGTTGCCGCCATTGATGGTTTCTTTGCTGTTCGTCGAATTCTGGAATTTGTGGTGTGTGTAATTGGTAAGGGTTGTTGTGATTTCTTTTAGTTGGAGACTTGGAGTGCAATACAGCTTTGGAGAGAATGGGATTTGGGTTAGATTATTGTGTTAGGCTGGGCCGTGGGCTTTTGGTTAAATAGAATGAATTTGGTTGTTCTCATTCTGTTTTAGGGTTTCTGATTTTGATTTGATGGTGGAAGAAACCTTAACTTTTCATAAATAACACTTAATTTTTGATTAAAAACCTTAACTTTTGATTGTTAAATCTTAACTTTTAATTACAAAATCTTAACTTTTGCTAAAAAAACTTTAACTTTTCATTTATACTCTTAATTTTTGATTATAAAACCTTAACTTTTAATTACAAAATCTTAACTTTTGCTAAAAAAACTTTAACTTTTCATTCATAACACTTAACTTTTGAATACAAAACCTTAACTTTTGATTGCTAAACGTTAACTTTTGGTTACAAAATCTTAACTTTTGCTACAAAAAATATTGGCTGTGTTTGGCAATGAGAGGTTTGGGGTGTTTTTAGAGTTTTGGACCCCAAATAGAGTTTTTGACTGGTCAAAACTCTATTTAAGGTATTTGGTAAAAAAGATGATTTAATAGAGTTTTGGGGGTTGAAACTCTAATTTACAAAAAGCTGGAAAACCCAACTTTTTGGATAGAGGATTGCAAATTATATTGTAATATGACATGTTTACCCATAGTTTAATTCTTATTTTTAAAAGGTTAAAGAAATATCACAAAAGACACATGCCCATAAATGTCATTTTACACAAATCAGCTTTTATCAATCAGCTAAGTGTTACCAAACACAATTACTCAAATCAGCAGTCAAATCTTCTAAACAAAAAGTTAAAACTCTAACAGCAAACTCTAAACTCTATACTCTATACTCTATTTGCCAAACAGGGCCATTAACTTTTGGTGAACTATATTTAACTTTTAGACTTTGTACTGGGTCTACAATAAATTTAATGTGGACCGGGTCTATATTAGACTTGGTAATAAATTACAGTCCAGAAAGAGGGGGGTAGATCCGACCTTGTGGGGATTTTTACCTTGCAAAATTCTAGGGGCGTTCCTGTATAAGGTCAAAATTTGCCCCTGGATTAGGGGAATGGGAGGTGAGAGAATATTTACGAAATGACGAAGATAACCCCCATACTGTCTACTGGAAACTAGGAAGGTGCAATGTAAAGAGTATGGAGTGAAGAGTGGGAATCATGAGTGGGTCCCTGCTGCCCTTTGTAGTGCTCGTCATGATCAATTAGATTGATGTCTACTCTCTTTTTTCCTTTTTCTTTCCTTTCGTCAATTTTGCTTTTTATTGTTCATTTTATTTCCTCTTATCTGTAAAGGTTTATTAATTTTGTGCTAAATTATTCGAGGACCTGTAACAATGTCAAAATTTTAACACGCTAATGTCTTTGATTTTAATCCTGAATAATTTAATGAAGAATTATTTGCCGTCCTAAAATATTTACATAATGTCCTAATTTTATCTTAATTTCCTTCTTTGTCCTCTACTATTTATTCTTTACTCACTTTCTTAAGTTCACTCTCTTTCACACCACTAGAGCTGAAATTCTCACTCTTTTTATTGTCGATAATTGTTCCGAGAATGGCCGATAATGAGATTTTTTCATGGGTAATTTTGGGTTTTTTTAAATTTCGAAAAAAAAACGTGAAAAAATATGGTTACGCTGTGGCCCGTCCGTGGCAAAAATACGTTTAGGCCATGGTATAGATGTGTTTTGCACACGTCCGAACCATGGCCTAGACGTGTTTTGCACACGTCCAAACCATGGTCTAGAAATAGTCTGGATGAACTTTGATAAAAAAAAGATATAGTAATGTTGTATATTATTGTTTCAAAAATATCTATAATATACAATTATTACTTATCGATAATTGAAAATATTAATCAAAATCCTAAATTAATAACGATAAAAATTGAAGCCATAGATTGAACAAAACAAGGTGTTATATAAAAAAACAAAGATGGTATATTTTTTATTCTATTAGTGTCCTTTTCGATTGCTTTGACAACCTACAAAATAAGGTTAGACATGGTGTAGACCTAGCTAGTGTATGAACTATTATAATCTTCATTATCTTATGTCCTACAAGATTCTCTTATAGAATTAATGATATTGTTTATCCTCCCATTGCCCAACTTTTCTCATCATATATGCCATTATAGAATATTTAAATGAATAAAAGAGGAGTGGAAGTACAAGTTCAACTACAATTAAGTATTCTAATGTGTAAAGAATTAATTGAATCATAAAATTCTAATGAAAGAAAATCTTGGATTCCAGTTGCCGAACATATCTCAATGTATTGTTTATTAATGCACGTCCCAAGAACTGCGCTTTGCTTTGCAATTGCAAAGTGCAATTATTATAACATCCCGAAAATATCAATGTCAATAGTTGAACTACTATCTGGATCACATTATTAAAACCTGCGGAAAACTAGTATCAATGGTTTAATTAAGACTACTCTATCTTTTTCCTTATTTTTCTTAAAATTGCAATAGTTTGACTTTTGTGTTATTTATAAATTTTACTTTGACCATTATTAAGTATAGAAATAAATAGTGCTATCAATTAAAACACGGTTGAATATATTCAATCAAAGTATTAGTTTTTAATACTAAAAAAATAAATAAAGACATTACTAATTAAAGTTGTACATAGACGAGCGTTTAAATGGTGGAGAATGATCTAGAAATAGAGGAAATATGTTTCATATAATATGGCTTCTTGTAATAGCAAGTAGCAACCATGGATGCACGGAAAAAAAACACAAACGGACACGTTATTCATTAATTAATTTACAAATTAGAGGATACAAAAATGTAGGAAAATAGATATTACATACTTATAAAGTCTTGTGTTATCCTCCGTTTCTTTTTAAGTGCTACATATTGACTTTGCTACTATTCATCCATTATAGTTTGACTGGCTTTTACAATTTATGCATAAGAAAAAATATAGTCTTGTTGGATCTTGTTTGATTCGTCTCGATGTATACATTTTTAATATCTTGTTGTCATAATTTTTACAAATGCATAATTAAAGATAAAAACCATACAAAATATGTCTCGACAAGTGTGAAAAGTGAAATGTAGCACTTAAAAAGAAACAGAGGAAGTATATTAATATATACAGTATTCCATGAGCATATGGAAGACGATATGAAGTTTTAAGTAAAACATTGAGGGCATGTTTGGTTGTCATGGGAATTAAATTTCTTTAGGAATTTGCTTTTCATGGGAAATTAATTCCTTTGTGAAATTCTTAGGAATTGTTCTAAATTGTTTGGTTGGCATATGGGATTTTGCAAATCATAGGAATTTTCATTAACCAAGGGGAGGGTAGGTAATTAAATTCCTTCATTTTGTGGGAAATCTCAATTCCCATGAATTTCTACTTCCCACATATTCACTTTTTCTACCCAAGCAAACAACTACTCTATTTGCAAATTCCCATGAATTCTAATTTCCTCCATTTATTTTGAGCAACCAAACAAGCCCTGAAGTTTTAATTAAAACAATGAAGTTTTAGATTAAAGTTCAAGGTTTTTATATTTTCACATCTTACACTGCAAGTTAAAACCTTATTGGTTTAAAACCTTTTTATTTGACAATGGTCTATCTATAAGTATGTAGATATAGACTGTTTAAGGCTTGATCCAAACTTTTATTTGAACAGTATAATTTTTTCTTTATATACGTAGGACGGTAGGAGTACTACATGCATATAATATCTACCAATATCCGACCACAACACAACCCACAAATATAACATCATCATAAAAATACCATACGTACTTTGGTACAATGCCATGAATGGATGAATATGAATACTTGATTATCTAATTTGCATTGGCGATTTAAGTTGTTCGCTATTTAATTTAGATAATAAAACTCAGATGTACTCTATCCGTTTCTTTTTGTTTGTCCTACTTTCCGTTTTTGTCCGTTTCTTTTTGTTTGTCCTACTTTTTCATCTTTCCTTATATGGCAAAATTATATCACCCATCTACCCCTACTTTATCACTTTTTGGTCCCACATGTACCTTAAAAGTTTCTCTCACCTACTTTAATCACCATATTTATTATAAAATAAGTGGACTCCTTACTTGTTGTCCTCACCCACATGCATATGACATCATCTTTCTTGGCATTTGGAGCTACAGTAAATGGGACAAACAAAAAGAAACGGAGGGAGTATAAAGTTGATAACTTGATATTATACATACATAATGGTACATTCTACATTGATGATAATTATTAATAAAAGAAGTCAAAAAATTGACATCGATACATCAATATGAATATAAACTATATTATAGTTGATGATAATAATTTCATTATTGTTGTTAGCTGTTGTGATCTTGTTGCGTCTAGAATAAATTCAAATAAGGAAAAAAAATAACATGTTTCTATCATTCAAATTGAGTTTTGATCCGCAAATAAGTTCCTAAGCTTTAATCAGTAAAAATTAATAATTTGAGTGGAGCGAAGCAAGAAGGATTATTACCCCAAGTCCCCTACCACATTAAACAGTCTTAACAATAGAAACTGTTATATTTTTGTGACAAATTGGAGAAAAGCAAAAGCTAGACCACACTTAGCTTCATAATAATCGTTGAATCTAAAGTTGTGGTTAACTTTTGCTCTTGGTGAATTAAGTAGTACAATTAATAAGATATGTTCAGAACGACTAAGTAACAATCAGTAAAAAGACTGATGTTTGACCACAATTTTCAATATTTCATGATGCTAAGTACAGTCTTAGGTACCTCCAGAATATACAAATAAGAGAGTATCAACAAATACCCGCCTCCTCTCTCTTTTTTCCCTCTCCTCTCTCTTTTCTCCCCAAACCCTAGTTTTTATCAAGTTTGGGCGGTGGTAAGCCCCTTTTTGCTTTTGCTTAATTAGTTCATTGTTATTGTTGCTAATAAACCTCAGTCTCTTTCTAATGGAGAGTTTTTCTACCCATCTATTGGGTTATACCTACCCATATAGGGTTTTATCTCTCTCCATGTGAGAGTTTGAGGACTTTATTTTTTGTTATTTGTGTGTTTCTGAAGGTTCCTTTGTTGATCAGATTTTGTGCGGGGTTGCAATAGATGTCAATACTTCATTTACAATCAGTTGATTTGAATTCGGTTCTACTTCAAAACTACAACAGATCGATAGACCCCCTTGTAGAAGGCAGCAATAGACAGCGATATGAGAGACGAGGGTTTTCAGAATTGTTAGATCTCCTCAACGATCGTGGTTTTGCTATGTTAGAATTTTATTTAATTCAATTTGATTTATATCTGTTAGTTTTGGCTTCTATTATAAATGTCGTATGACTTCAAATCAATGAATGAATTCTTATTTTAAAAAAAAAGTACAGTCTTAGGTCTTGCCAAGAGTTTTCTTCAAATGAAAGCCAAATATTGTTGGATTCATCGTTGATCTTATCTTCATCATGTAATGCACAAGTGTGCATGGCGAGTATCATTACTTTTCTCCCGTTTTAGATTAAAGAGAAAGGAAACTTCTACTATTCAAACATGTAATTAATTATAAAAACTCCACTGAAGTCGGATCTATAACTAAGTTTGGCCGTTTTGCCTGCTAAATTATTAGACTCCACTTCATAAGGTTCATTATTACTACATTTGTTGCTATTCAACCTCTGTGAAAGTGATAATAATTAGGAGAAAAGCACAATCACTTCATTGATATTTACAAGACCTAAGTGGCCTAAGATTGCTTGAACATATGTGGAAACTAGTCTCAAATGCGCCTAATGTGTAAAAAATAATATAAGAGTGACAATTATGATTTTAAGTACTCCCTCCGTTTTTTTAATATGCACTTTTTTTCATTTTGGGGTGTTTTTTTAATTGGTACCTTTCTACCTTTTCCCATAAATGGAAGATTGGCCCACCTAATTATTACACTTCTCTCCTACTTTTTCTTTCCTTATCTCTACCTTTTTCACTTTTTCCTTACTTTTACTAACCTTCTCTCTTACTTTTGCACTTTTTCCTTGATCCACGCGCAAAAGCAAACATGCATATTAAAAAAACGGAGGTAGTATGAAAGATGAAATTAAAGTTGTCAGTCTTACGGAATATAAACCACCTTTTTGGTGTCCCATCCTCTTCCTTTATATAAGGGCCTGTTCATTTAAGCTTAATATCAGTTCAGTTCAGTTCAGTTTAGTTCAGTTCAGCTCTAATCAATTTAGTTCAGTTCAGCTCCAATCAGTTCAGTTCAGTTCAGTTCAGTTCAGCTTCATTCATTTATAACCATTTTGTTAAATATTATTATGTTGGTCTAATTTATTTTACTAATTGCTCTTATTATAATTATTATATAATTATTATCTGTATATTATGATGTAATTATCATTATTATTAAGTATTATTATTATTATTGTATTATTATTATTTATTTTTGTATCATTATGATGTTAAAAGCACAAATAAACCCGCATTTTCAGTCCCAATCCAATCAAATCACGTCAAAACGGTTTGTGATGTAATTTTCCACGGTCCGACCCAATTATTATTTTATTGCTAAATATTAATATATAATTAAATCTAATTATTAAAATAGTAATATTAATTTAATTCTTAGATGTTATTGTTATTATATAATCATCATCAGGTATTAATATATTAATACAAAGACTATAAAATAATTTTTATTAGTTATCATTGTAATCATTAATTATTATTATTAATAATTTTATTTATTTATAATTATCATTAAAAATATCCAAAATAAAATTATTATTATTTATTAATAATTATTTATTACTCCATCCGTTTTTTTAATATGCACATTTCTCCATTTTGGGGTGTTTTTTTTAATTGGTACATTTCTACCTTTTGCCATAAATGAAAGGTTGACCCACTTAATTATTACACTTCTCTCCTACTTTTTCTTTCCTTCTCTCTACCTTTTTCACTTTTTCCTTACATTTACTAATCTTCTCTCTTACTTTTGCACTTTTTCCTTGGTCCTAGTGCAAAGTTTTAGGTGCATATTAAAAAATGGAGGGAGTATTACTTATCATTATAATTATTATTTAATATTCATATTATTATTGTTTAAATATTATTTATATATTTATTAAATTAAATTCAATTCAATTCAATTCAGTTCAGTCCAGTTCAGTTCAGTTCAGTTCAGTTCAATTCAGTTCAGTTCATCAGTTCAGTTCAGCTCCCATCAGTTCAGTTCAGTTCAGTTCAATTGTTTTCAGTAAATCTAAACAGGCCCTAATACTAGTATTAAATGCACGCGATGCATGCGAAATCATATAAAATGAAAGTAGAAAGGAAAATTCGATAATTTGTTTAAGATGTATTTTACAAAATGAAAAAGATAGTTATAGAAAAATAATATGGATTTTTGTGTCCCCACCTCTTCACTTATAGAATAGAGATAGATAATGACTCTAATTACATTAAAGTTTCTCATAATAACTCTCCTCGATCAAGTTGGAGAATGCAAATCATCACAAATGCGCAACAAAATGCTTAACTAAGATTGAAGAGTTTTCGTCAAGATATTTGCCAATTGATGACTTGTAGGAAAATAGGTAGTAGAAAGATTACTAGCTCGTAACTCATCGCAAACCAAATGACAATTTATTGAGTGAAAACAAAGTATTGATTCCCGTCAAAAAAAATGTTTAAATATTGAACTATTGAAGTAAATTTCCGGTAAATTATATAATCTTAAAATATTTTAATATGAGCCAAGAATGGGATCAACATCCAATAAAATTGTCAAAAGTCCGATAAACTCGTGGAGTCGGACACGGAAAATGCGGTTAATTGGTGTAATGGTGTCGTTGAAGGGCCATGAAATCTCAACTTCATATTTAACTTCATCCGATCATACATGAAGCTGGGCCGATGTGTTTGAGATAGTCTATAAGGGGCGTGAAACAAACGTTGTGGCGGATGCACTAGCTTCTCAAGGGCACAATAGGCATGATGAGTTCATAGCATGGCTCTAAATCACATTTTCATACTCTGCAATTGCTTAGTGGAATCTTACAATTATCTTGCTTTAGCTGGTTTCATAAACTTGTAATGATGGATGCTATGTAATTGCCCTCTTTGAATTAATAAAACTCCCAACTTATCAAAAAAAAAGTCTGATAAACTCACACCCAAAAATTAGTTAAATGTCTAACAGTTAGGTATCTACCTAGGCTATCTAGTCATTCTCATCTAGGACAACCACAAGAAGTGTAAACAACTAGCTAGAAACTCAAAGATATATAAAATCGTGGAAAGGTGGTTAGAAGGATAATAGCTAGATTCGACAATTTTCTACACCTTGTTGAAAAGAGCTATTGTATGAAAAAGTATATGAAAACAAGTTAAGTGCAATGAAGTATAGATCAATAAGAGGATAATCAAAGACATTAGTGCATGGGACTCTAGGAGTATGGGACATAATTAACATTCGAACTCGACATTATCTATAAAAAATATATATAGATACACTATAGTTAATATAACAATGAACTAAAAAAGCACGTAAAAACTCAATACAAAGATAGCTCATGAAAAATAGAATTATTAATGAAAAAATAGGATTTTTTGGCTTTAAAAGTACCACATACAGTATCTACATTTTCTTTTCTTGAAAAGGAAAGGAGACTAGGTTGATCGATGATGAACACCACCTAAACCAACTACATTGAGAGGTACCGTACATACACCAAAACAAAGCAAAAAAAAAAGATCACAGTTAAACAAAATAGTGTTTTGCCAGGGCCACACACCATCACCTGGGATCTCGTACTTCCTTTCCAAGATGCCAGGTTCGAGTTCGTGGTTTTCCTCGATCGAAGTTTGTAGTTTCGGATTGATTTGGAAGTTCGGGGAGTTTATCTTCTTGACGGTGTTTGTCCTGCCCCTATATATACATAGATTAAATAACTTTTGAAGCTAACTTTCATAATCTAAGTTAATAAAATGTCCTATTTAATTCACACTAGAGTAGCATTGTTTAGATATCTTCATTAAAATTTATTTTGGTTATTATTCACAAACACATTGTATTTTCTTGTGTATAAAAGTTAATAAAACTATGATCATAATAATCTTTTCAATCCAATGTAGGCAATGTTATTTTTAGAGAATGTTGATCTAGGTAGTACCATCTATCATGTGGTTGAGAGGAGATTGTCAGGACGGCAGCGTTTCGTGGTCGAGGACGTGGGAGGTAGTCATTAGTGGATAAGGTTTGAGTCCCCCTCTTTTTATTTTTGGCTCCCCACTTGCTTAGCCTTGGTCAATAACCTAAATCCTAGACCGCACGTGATGTAAGTCACGTGATCTTATTATTTTAATCCCTTTTATCTGTCCCTGTTGTCCTGAGCCACGTGTTGTTTGGTTTCTTCCTACTGCAGTCTCTGCAGTCCATGACCGGTAACCGGTAAATGAAATTCTTGGATATTTGTAGGGGCATCAATGTAAATTTAGATAATATGATGTATTTCATGTGGGTGATGGTGATTGAAGTTCTTTGCATGTTAACTTTTGGGCTTTTAAGATGCCAAGGTTCTGATTGGGCCTCATTCTATCTTAAACTCCCTAGTTTTTATTAATAAATACTACTACTACTTGTCTATTCTGACTATACACAGTTAAGCTCATTAATTGTTTGAAAATTATAAATTTGTTTCAAGTCATTCAAGTACAAACAATAGGATTATAATGTGTAATTCGATTATTTTAAAAATTTTCTTTACTATAATATCTTTTTTAGCGGATAATAATAGTATTGCGGAGTGACTTATTTATATTGGACATAAGACTTGTAGTATAAAATCATTTGTAAAAATGCAATATCCTTTATGGAAAGTTCTTCTTTTATTATTGGGTGCATCAACACAAGCCAAAGTTGTAAAATACATTGTACGATCACTTTGACCCTATTTGGTTGTGTTTGGGCTTAAAGATTTTGTATATGTAGTACGTATTAGTTAATGCAGGATATAATTGTATTATTTTTACATAGTTAAAGTTTTCTCCATCGATAAGATTGGTTCTGGATTCAGGTCCCGAGCAACCCATTTTTCATATTGAAATCCTATTCTCTAATTCCCTGACATCAAGCATATTATTGAAGCAACCTTTTTCTATCACGATACCTTGGACTTTGAGATGAGAAAGGGCGTTGGCTTTCCCCAAACTTGGCCTGAGATCTTCTTCACAAAGTTTCTTTTAATTAATTTACCTTGTGAAAGGTGAAGCTCGTTAGTGTTTCAGAAAGATTGCAGGGCGTTTACTTATGAATAGAAAAGGGTTATCCCTTAACCTATTAGTCAATAGAAATCATATTATCTAATAAGGTCCAATAAGGTTTGGTCTGATAAGGTCTAATAGAGTCGAATAAGGTCTAATAAGGTTGAATAAGGTGTAATAAGTTCAAATAAGTTAGATAGGCAAAAATAAGATGAAAAGAATGGACCTTATTCGATCTTATTAAACCTTCTTAGTCCTTGTTCGACCTTATCGGGCCACACCTTATCTGAACTTATAAGTACTGAGAATAAGTTGAAAAGAACGGACCATTAGAATGGGATATGTTTGGTCAACCTATTTAATGCGTAAAATGTCCTGATTTACAAACTAATAGCATGTTTGGTTGGCCATTTTGTTACTCTTGGAAAGGGAATCATTCTCCCACTCATTTTGTCTTTGTTTGTTTCAGCAAATTATTTTTTCACTTCCTTTCTCTCCTTCATCTGATTACCCTCAAATGAAACTTTCCTCACCCCTGAGGTAACAAATTCCATTCCCTCATCTTGTCTCTCTCCTCCCCCACAACCATTCTTCCCGTCCCTCTCTATCCGTGTCTGGATAAGCTCAGCGCCTGCCGCCATTGGATACATTGCCGGAGCTCCCTGCCACCAGCGTACCACCGACCCCACGCATTAATTCATCAAAACACCTCTACTAATCTGCTAAAATTTGACAGCTCATCTGTTGAACCTGATACAACTCAAACTTCACATTGCTATATGCTGAAATTTCTTTAATTTTTGGGAGGAGTGAGTAGCTTGGTAGAGAGGAGAGAGACGGGGCGGACTGTGGAGGTATTGTTTTATTTTTATTTAGTTTTTTTATATATAAATGATGATTCTATTCCATTCTATTAATTAGGTTAACCAAACAAGTTTCAAAATTAAATAATTCTTATTTCTATTCCGCTCTTTTATTTTGTTTTCATTCCACTACTTGAACTAAACATAGCCTAAGTACTACCTCCGTTTTTATTTAGTTACAATGTTTCTCAAAAAAACGGAAACCAATGCAAAATTTTTAAGTGGGTATTAGGTGAATGTTTTGGTATATAATTAATGGGAGTGGGGACCATTACTATGTAATTAATTGTGAAGAATATCATCACCCACCAACCATCACTGCTACCAGAACACCACCAACCATCACCCACCACCTTCACTGCCGCCACCAAACCGACCACCAAAAACTCACCCTACGCCACTTCGACCACCACTACACCACTGAAAACACCAAAAATCGCACAAACCACCACCACACCACCACAAACCATCACCACACCACCACAAAACCACAAACCACCACCACACCACCACAAACCACAAACCATCACCACACCACCACAAACCACAAACCATCACCACACCACCACAAACCATAAACCATCACCACACCACCACAAACCACAAACCATCACCACACCACCACATCACCACCACACCACTGAAAACAAAAATCGCACAAACAGATTTGGGTTCGCACCACCACCAATTTTGCAACACCAATTTCGCACCACCACCAATTTCGCACCACCACCAAAAATCACACCACCAAAATCGCATAAACAGATCTGGGCAATTTCGCACCACCACCAATTTCGCAACACCAATTTCGCACCACCACCAATTTTGTACCACCACCACCACCAATTACACGTGTATTATGAACAATGATCGGTTGAATATTTCTCGTCCACGATGGATCGACGATGGAGTTGGAGATAATGGAGGTAATTCCAGAACTTGATGATCGTGATAAACGCGATCTCTTTGCCGCCATTGATGATGATGATGATGGAGTTTCGATTGTGGTTGAAAATGGAGGTAAATTACGGTTAGGGTTTATGGATTGGGATAGAAGGAGGATGAGTTGGTGGAGAAGGAGGAGTGAGAGTGAGGAGGGAGGCGAGTTTGGTGGGGGAGAAACTCCGAGGTTGAGTGAAGGGGAGGAGAGGTAGAGAACTGGTTAAAAAATGGTTGGGGTGGGGGTGGGGGTGGGCGGTTAGGTTAATTGGATGGGGTAATTAAGTTTAATGACTTAACATTAATTGTTAATAATATATCATTATATATTAATAAGTGATGTTAATTATATTTAGTAAAGGTAATATAGTAATTTCATATTTTTTTTACTAAAAATGGAAAGAAATAGAAACATTGCAACCTTTGAGAAAATTCCGTTTTAGAAAACCATTGTAACTAAAAAAACGGAGATAGTATCAAATTATTATATTATATCAATTTTTACCATCTCACTAGAGGGCAAACAAGTCAACAACATAATTGTTTGGAATCATATACTCTATAATTCAGTTGATTGATTCATAAAAGTTCAGTGTATCGAGACAATGAGGAAACGCCACAAAAATCAATCACGTCCTCCCACATCACGCTAGTTGCAACCTTGTCCTCGATTTCGAAATAGCAAATTTAAGGTTCTTGCTCTTGGGTTTCTCTCTCTTTTTTTTTTTAATAATTATAGTCCAATTGATAGGGAATTTATAATAGAAATAATATGGAATGTATACATCCGTAGAAATGCCAATAAAGGCAATATAGTATGCAGACTATATAAGTATATATAATTCCAAGAGGGTAAAACGAGTCACAAATGCCATAGCCTGACGAACTTGTTGGCCATTCCCGTGGGCGGGGCCTGTAAAAGCGCAGGCGGATTGGCGAGGGCAGTTGCCTTTTTGTTTTTTCCTACCATTTTCTAAGGTAGGATTTAAAATTAACGAGGCCGAGAAAACTAAAAGCAAATATAATAGGAAAAATTATCTAGAATAATGCAATCTTTTGGCGATTCGCAAATAATAATGCAACCTTAAGATTATTCTGGAATAATGCAACCTTTATACCCCATTTATTTTTAATGACACAAATTACAGGTGACCTGAAGAAAAGGTAACTTTTTAATTAAAATTTTTAATTCTAATTAATATATTAAATAAACTTTAAAAAAAATTAAATAACGCCCCCCACCCCACCCCCTGCAATCAACCGGCCACCTCCATCACCTCCCTCCTCTTCCCTGAAAACACCATCACCACCAGCCGCATCACGCCTGTCCTACCCCTTTTTCCGGAACCACCAACACCAAACCAAGCCTCCACTTTCCTTCCTCCTCCACCGCCACTGCCACCTTCAAGCTTGGAAACCACCCAAACCTTCACTCTTCGAAACCACCATTGCCATGTCTGCCGTTCCTTTTTGTCGCACACTTCTCCGGAACCACCATCCCAAACAACCGCTGCCGCGCCGACCAGTTTCCTTGGGGAGGAGAGTTTTGTGGTGGGCAGGGAGTTAACGGAGGGGAGGGGAGTGGCAATTTCTGGGTGGGTTTTGGGGAGGGGAGAGGAGTGGCGGAATTTCTGGGTGGGTTTTGGGGAGAGGAGTGGCGGGATTTCTGGGTGGGGTTTGGGGAGAGGAGGGGAGTGGCGAGGAGGGGAGAAGGTGGGGTGGGGGGAGGCGAGGGGAGTGGCGGGGAGGGGAGAAGGTGGGGTGGGGGGGATTCTGGGTGAGGGGTTAGGGGAGGGGTAATTTTTTTTTAAATCTTTTTTTAATTAATTTTTTAATAGATTTGTTTATTAGAACCAATTATTAGCCGACATGTGTCTCATTAAACATATTATTCAGGTTATATTAGGTTTTATCCGGTTTTGTCTCATTAAAAATAAATGGGGTATAAAGGTTGCATTATTCCAGAATAATCTTAAGGTTGCATTATTATTTGCGAATCGCCAAAAGGTTGCATTATTCTAGACAATTTTTTCAATATAATATGCTTGAAAAACCAATATTTATAAAAAAATTGAACCGGCAACCACTCTTACAAAATTTACACCTACCAAACACTAGGCCAAGAGAACATTAGTGATATTAGTTGCAGAATATTAGTATATAGTATTAGAAAATTCTGCAGGGGCTTGATTAGAAAATAATTGGCCGCGAGGATGGGCCACAACCCCCCTGTGGCTTTGCCCTTGCCTTGTACCCTTTCCATTATAGCTACTTAGCTAGTGTTTGCAGTATAGGAGGTGGCAAACTTGTCGGTCATGTCCGTGTTTGATTTCATGTTTATTTCGTATTATTTACAAATTTTATCACAATTATATACTCCATTCGTCCCAAATTATTTGTTACATATTGACTTTAGGCACTATTTACTTTGTCACTTTGACGGTCTTTGAGTTTACATACATAACGAAAAACATACTCATGTGAGATTTTGTTTGATTCGTCTCAATGTGTACTTTTCAAATATATAATCTTTACCAAATTTGAGATAAAGTTTTTGAAATCGCATCTTGAAAACTGTGAAAAAGTAAATGTAACAAATAAATTGGGACGGACGTAGTAAGATGCAGGATGATTGAATAATATGACAAATTGATCTTTACGGGTCATCTCAGGTTGATTATGTTTCATACTGGGCCGTGTTAGTATTTTCTCTTAGTAACTTTATATGCGTATCGTATTGGTTTCGGTTGTGTTGTCGTGTCATGTCTGACAACACTAGTTCGCCATTAGGTTGGTTGCACTACGAGATTGATGAATCGTAGGCCACAATCCAAGCCAAACCATTAAAATGGTTTGTAACCATTTACCAACTTATAGCTCACTTTTGGGGCAACTCAACCGACATTACACCGCGCAATAAAATATGATGTGGTGCGGTTTGCAGTCTAATAATTTTTTCTTTATCTATTTATAATAGTGTTATAATTTGCGACATATAATTGTTCTATATAATCAATATGAATTTAGATTACCTAATATGAAATATGTGTAAATCACGTGTAAAGTAAAGTATGCAAATTGTGTTAAAAGTCAAAATGAGTCAACTAACTCAGAAACAGAGGCCATATAAATTATTTTATTTAGCTTTCATCGACACCAACTTTGGAAAGGTTACTTAGTAGACTAAATCTTTGGTTCGTTGCTCATAAATTATTTTATTTAGGATTTTTTGTCAAACACTATCTTATATAATGCACACTATTGATTTGACCACCTGTTCTAATTTTTTATATAGAAAAAACAACCTCACATATGTAATAGAGTATGTTTTTCACTACTAATGGGTGGTTTTTGGCCGGAAAATCTCCAAATTTAGCCGGAAAACCGCTATTTTTTTTTTCCGAAAAACCACTTATTAGTAGTGAAAACTAGTGGTATTTCATATGTAAGGTAGTTAAAGTGATTTTCTTTATAGAAAAGTAGTTAAACCAATAATGTCCATCATATTAAAACCCTTTTATTTAGCCGTCGGTTGAGGACTAAATCTGTCCGTAATTCTTATTGTAGGGAGTGTTGAGTTGGGTTCGGGAGCGTATCCAACTTGATTGGCAACACTTAGAGTTATATGTTAGGGGGTATTACTAGAGTTAGTAGTGGGGAAATCATATTGTATCAAGAGTATGATATTTTGAGATTCAATTAATAAAAGAATAGGTAGGGTGGCAGTGGACGTAAATTTCCCATGGCTCATTCTTTTATGCCCTTGTTATTACTTCCTATACAAATTTACATTGAGCAAACACATTAAAAACGAATCTACAAGCGTACAATACAACATGAGGCACGGTGCCATAGCTTTGTTTTTACGAAAATTGATTAAATTTTGCCACTCAATTCAACTCCCTCTCTTGAGAGTCACCTTATACTCCAACACTATCTTAGTCCTAAAGGGCCAAAAAAGAGAAACCTAGAGAGTGCTTGTGTGATCAAGGGATAAGTCTCCTACGAATAACGAAATTGTCCAATCCATACTATATTAGTGAACAATCTCAACCTTCCCCATCTTCTCAAAATCATCTCTATTTGGATTACTTAAAAATTAATCCCAAGTTTTGCAAGGATCTTTTGAAGATAATCCAAATTCTTATTGTCTTGCCTCCACCCATTTATCATGAGTCTAGTATATAGGAAAATTAGAGTATGAATTATTTTGAAAACCCGTCAAACTTGGAATTATGCCGAAAGACTCCCATTATTCTAGCAAGATGGATAAAATTGTTGATTATTTATATTAAAATTTTCTATTATCAACGAGTGTCTTTAGCATCAACAACTAGTTTATGTAGTTTTCATAATTGCATAGACGTTTGTTAGTGAAAAAAAAGACACCAACAAGAACAACAATGCACTATCGGCTTAACGAGGTTGAAAACCGCCATATTTTGAAAGTAATTTTTATTAATTTAAAATTAAGCAAACTAAAACAACATTCATGTAAATATTGATAGGATCACAGGAATGCTTAACTTTCAACTTTCTAGCGTGTGCAATAGAACTAAATGACTGCAGATGATAAGGAGATAGTAATATGTAACATAATTAATAAAGTGTAAACGTGTTCATGTTTGGTTAAATTGGTTAGAGATTACTAAAGTACTCTTAACTTTTGTTCCATTAAAAATATGTAAATCACTCTCAAATACTCGAATTCTTAGATGCTTCATCTTTTTGACAATTGAATTTTCAAAGTCTACTATTTTAGCTTGCGTCTCAAGTAAAACTAAAACATAATCAAGTATAAAAACATCACATTCTCCTCAATAAGAACATCACATACTTCGTATTAAAGTTAAGTATGCTTAAGATGATAAGATCATTTTTAAGAAGTTTGTTTCATGTAGAAGTTGCTAATTATGATAGCAGCAAAGATAAGGAAAGTAATAGTGAAGAAGTAGCAAAGGGTGGTTCTACAGAAAAGGGTTGGTCATCAACAGAATTGGATCCAGAAGCAACTATGATTGCTGCTGCTAAGCATTTCTCTTCAGCTCATAAGGTCCGATTATAGTTGGTTTTGATGATCCTTTTATCGTGAGTTTAGTCCCAAGGTTGAGGGATCGATACTCATAAGTTTTGGTATGATCATATCTATATATAGACACATAAAGTTTATAGACAAATTATTATATGATCATTTTCCATTTATTTCGGAATACGGAATAACAAAAACTTACAATAGTTCTGCCTTAATGGTAGAAGTTTGTATTTTACTCTTATAATTTGTGGGATCAAATTTTATTAAAGGGCAATTTAAGGATTAGGATGTTCCTCGTCCTTTATTTGTTTGTAGTAGTTTTGACTTTCTTTCGGCATGGAGGAGTAGGGATAAGGAGGACAGAAGAAAAGGCAAATTAGTGAATTAAAGAAGAGGAGAAATAGTATATTGAGAAATGTTTAGTATTCAATTGTTTAATTAATCTTCTACTCAAATTTTTGTTTTTGTTGTTGTCCAATATCTAAGGTTCAATATGGGTTTGGTGCAACCATTCCAATGGTGCAAACCATTTATTCCCGATTGTTCATATTTAACGACTATGATCACTCCCGTGCGAACTGTTCTATGATTCGGTTAATTCAATTTAGAGATGCCTTCTGATTCGAAGTATAATCGCTATTCTGACAACCTTGATTCAAAATATGACACATAACACTTTATAAAGATGACAAGGCACTTGAAAAATAGCATCGAGGCTTCAACACATGACACTTATAATCACGCTAGCAAAAGCTTGGAATGACCCAAACCACAATTTAAAAACGATCGAGGATGTAACAAAACTTGAAAAATGGCTTCGACGGTTTTTAAAGATGATATTTGACAACTTACAACTATGACCTTAGTTGATTGTAAAAATTATATAACTTGACTGATGACATTGAAATCTTTTAAAATTATCGTTTTGAAGATGATATCAAATGCTTGAAAAATGATATCTATAAAATTGACACCATAATCCTTCAACAATAACAATCAAAGTTAGTGGTTGTTTGGTTGACATGATAAAATATGGAAAGTAGAAATATTCGGGAAGTAGAAAGTGAGTTAGTTGTTTGGTTGGCAACAAACAACAAAATTGAGGAATTAGAAATTCATAGAAAATTTGAATTCCCACAAAATCGAGAAAGTTATTTACCTCGGCCTCCTAGATAAGTAGAAATTCCCATAGGAATTTAATTCCCCCATTGTCAAACAAACATTTCAACCAAATTCACGTGAATTTGATTAAGAATTTTATTTCCTATAAATTGAAATTTAATAGGAATTTTGACTTTGTACGTAAACAACCACTTAGTATTGTTTTTCTCAATATATGTACAATTTTTGTAAAGCCCTTACCCTATGAAAGAGTGCACCATAACTCCATAAGAGAGGAACCTCACCCACTTATAAGCTTATACCATATATCAAACACCTTTCATTACATGAATGACAATGTATCAGTCATGTCGCATTTCTCAAAATCTCGGTCCATATTCAATCCACTTTTATCGGGCTTGTTTTTTTCTATTTAATTTTGTTTCGGATTACTATATCTCGGATTAGATCGACTTAAGTCATACTCACACTATACTATCACTTAATCCAACATAAATCTGAATTCTAGAAAACGTTTATACTATCACGACTTGTTTGGTACGAGGGATAAGGGGTGGGGATGGATAAAGATTTCTTATCCCTCCTCAACTTTGTCCCATATTAATTGACTTTTTATGTGGGATTGGAATAGGGATAAAATACTCCCTTATCCCTCCATTTCTATACCAAGGAGGGAAGAGGCATGTATAAGAGACGGGATAAGAATTATAGTTAAAAAGTCTAAATTACCCTTAATAAAGTGATAAAGGTAGGTAGATTGAAAAAAGTTAGTAAGGGAAATTTGAGAACTTTATCACTTATACCAATTCACACCAAGTATGGAATAACAATTATTTTATCTTTATCCTACCAATTCCTTATCTCTATCCCTACGTTTAACCCTAAAGCACAAACGTGCGTTTTCTTTGGAGAAATGAACAGTTCTTAAGAAATTCTAACCCTTGAGTTCGGGGTATAGAATTGCAGGGTGTTGTGTAACTTGTGTTAACCTTTGGGGGCGTTTGTCATTGAAAGCCTGCACCAATATGATGGCGAAATCATTTCTAAGACAGTGACATCCATACCATGAAACATCACTATTTTCATAAGATTCAACGAAATACAATCGTTTAATTAAGTTAAGTTTACTCCTTTTATTATTGATTAATTATGTGTTTGTAATTTTGTACTAAAATATGTTGCAATCACTTCCCCATATTTCCAATAGTAATAGGATCGGGGAACCGGGATGTGAAGTGGGAACTGCCCTTACCCAATAGTAAGACTAATAAGTAAATGCAAATTAGCTGGTTAGCACAAAGGTACCGACAACAACAAATTACAATCGGGTTCGGGTTCGGGTTGGCGTTACGGCCAATTTCATCGTTAGCTTACCTCCATTTTCAATATCTTAATAAACAACTCTTTTCTGCGCATTATTATTAATCAATAAAATCGACGAATTCGATTGTAAAAGGGCTATGAAGTCTAGTAAGGCCAATACTCCGGAGGAAGATGACGATTTCGAAGAAGATTTCACCTCTAAGAAAGACTCTTCTTCTGCCAACAGAGGTATTTCCATTTCTATTTTCTTCTTGCGTTTCACAATTTTGTTAGGTTTTGATGTTGCGTGATTTGAATTCTGTGTTTCTATGCTTAATATGCATTTGATGATTCTGAATTGCGATTCATCGTTTGATGATACAATTTCGGTGATTAATTTGAGATAATCTAGTTTCTTTTGTGAAATCAGATGTAAAGAACAATGAGAAGGCGAGTGCAACGCGGTCGAAGCACTCAGTTACTGAGCAGCGGCGTCGGAGCAAGATTAATGAAAGGTAGGTTATTCAATTTCGTATGTTTATACTATTCTTTTTTGTTACTAGTGAATTTATAAGGTGATACTGTAAAAATTTCTGAAGAAATTGAGCTGAGGAGTTGCTATTTGTTCTAGTTTTTGGATAAGTACATTTTATGTAAAAATTCGGTGTTTGTGTGTCTTGAGAGCGCAATTGTGTTCATTGAGTTGAGTTTGATGCATAGAATTTGGTTTTGGATTCTTTATATGTCATCATGTGGCTTTGTGAGGGATTTAGGATTGCCGTGCGGTTGTCTGATTTACTGAAAAACTTGGCCATGAGGTTTAATAAGTATCAGGTACATTCTTGTATCAGAAGGTTCGACGGTCAGACAAGACGATCATGTATTAGTTAAACAAGAACGGTAAAAGTTACAAATAATGGAGAAATGCTTAACCTATGAAGAAGTTATATAAAACATTTGAATAGTTTAGAGGTTATAAAAAGTGCTTTAGCAAAATATACTGATGAATTGTGTATGTAGCAAAATATACTTAGAATTAAAACCTGGAAACTTTGTTGTAGTCCAAAAATTGACAAATTTTTTTCAGGCTTTAATTCCAAGCCACTTGAAAACATCCATCTACCTCTAATTTCAGTTTCAAATTTCACTTAACCAATCTGAAATTCATACCGCAAGAGCAAAGAAATGTATATAAAAAAAGGCTTGCTTCACATACGGAAGGAGCGCATGTTCTTATGTGCGTGCCTTCTCCTATGTGATGAGTGCGCCGTCACCTTGCGCCTCACGCCTAGGCTCCAGGGAACCTTTACCCCTGGGTGCAACTCGGGCATATTTAAACTATGCCCCCAATGTAACTCGACCACTGTTTGATAACTGTTTATGTATGTTCTCGCCTTTGCTTTCCTCTGAGATTCTTGAAGTGTCCCTGCCCATGTCGAAAGATTGAGGATCTGACTTCGGTAATTGAGGTAAACTGAAGAGTCGGAATAATGTAATATCTTTAATATTGGATATGGGAACAATGTCCTGAATTTGGATTTCTGTTTGATCTTCCTTAGTGGACAATGTCCCTATATTCTAATTTCTTATATATCAGTGTATCACTGTATCGAGTACTAAGATTCGTAGCAATATCTACCAAATAATTCTTCCTCATTCCGGGGAATTCACTTCCTTTTGGTATTCCTTAAAATTTTGTATTCAAGAGATCATGGTTTACGAGTTTGTGAAGATGGTGTGAGGTTTTTGCTTTGCATCACCCTAGCTGATTGTTTCTTGGTTTTGGATTGCTATGTGAAGAGCCTCTTATGAAGTTGCATGTTGTAATTCAAATACTTGGCTAAAATAATGTTCACAGTTTTTGTACAACCTTGCCCCCGAGGTCTCTTTTCTGGCTTAGGAGTATCCCGTTTATTCTTATCTCTCATCTGCATCTCATCTAGCCAAACCTAGTTTAACAGATACTGATTCTTTGGCTAGTTACTAAGCTCTTAAATTGGAAAATAAGGTTTTATAATTTGTTGTGATCTGTGTGTATCAAATACACATGAACTTGCTGGCATATAGTTGATTTGTTAACTTTGGAAGTTTACAATATATGAGACTGAATGACTATTCTATATACCCTGGTATCTGGAAAGATGCACATGAGACTTTGGGGTTCCTGGTTTTCTTTAACTTTTAGGTGAATTGAGATCAAGAAAAGGACATTTTCTATTCATTAACTTAAACCTATTCATTGTCTTATCCTACTCTGCGGATTTGGAGGTTCTTCTGGCAGAATGGGCCAATTTGGTTTTTCACAATGAATTGATAGACGGGAATTGATTTTGGAGTATATTCTGAATGCGTTAAGGGCTAGTGCATTAGGAAAAAAAATGATTTATAATCCTAGTACGAATAGAAGTTGATAACAAGCTGTGAACTGCTTGAGTGCTTATATACCTCCAATGTGTTTTGACCTCTTTTGTGCTGCATTCTTTCGTACTGAAATTCTTGACTCTAACCAAATGAAGTTGGTCATTACATGTCAAACACTAGTAATAGGTATAAGCTATATTTTTCTCTATGCTAGGGTAAGACAGTGAAGAAACTTCTGTAATTTGATCTCGTACCTTATAGGTTCCAGCTACTTAGAGATTTGATACCCCACGGTGATCAGAAGAAAGACACTGCTTCTTTTCTCTTGGAGGTACGGCATTAAATTTAAGTGTTGCTGTCATGTGTTTTCTTACCAAAAGGTATTACTGCTGCATTTGTAAGCTTTGCTTTACTTTAAAAATTTTCAGGTAATAGATTATGTTCGACTTTTACAAGAAAAAGTGCAAAAGTACGAGGGGTCATATGAAGGATGGAGCACAGAGCCCACAAAATTGATGCCGTGGGTAGGTTTTGGTTTTGTTTGTTTATTTGTATCCAATTTTTTTACTGCTCCTGTTATTACGAGGTTTGTAACTTCAAACTTACTCTATTTGACAGGTCATATGTTTCCATGTATACTGCTTGTATGCTTACATAAGCATGGCTTAGCAAAAACTGAGTAGCAACTGTTATTTCTTATGCATATTATACTAAGTAAGATATCTGAGATACCAATATTGATTTTGGTTGAATCTAAATTTTCTCTAAAGTCCACGCTTGTTGGCTTCAAGATGCTCTCTAGGCTATTAATGATCATCAATAGATTCTAGGTTCACAGTCAATCCTATTTTTTTTCAATTAGTGATAGGCTAATAGAAAATGCGATGTCTAGGTCTATAATGGTAGCTGTCCAAGTATCCCATTTTCCTTGGTGGACGTTGGACCTTTCTTTATTTTCTTTCCGGGGATGCTTAACTTGTGAGCATTAGGTAATTTCATCCTTGATTTTTTTATTATATGAAAAAATTCTGTATGACATGATTAGCAACCTTTGAGAATCTCCACTGGCCCACCGCTCACCGGCTCAGTCACCTTTTTTAGTTTGATCACCGATTCCTAAAGTAGAATAGTAGACGCGATAATATCAAACTGTCCTTATTTTAAATGATAAAAATCCTATCCTCCAATGTAATTGCTTGGAATAGACTAGTTATTTGGCACTTTTTTTTGCTTACATAGCTCAGGGAAAGTTTAATGTTGAAACAGAGACACAGTCATTGGCGGGTTCAGAGTTTTCTCGGGCATCCTCAAGCCCTGAAGAATAGTCCTGGTCCGGCAGCAACATTTTCGGGGAAGGTTGATGAGAGGAGTCTCAGCACAAATCCTAGTGTGACTGCTAATGCACAGAATCCGGTGGATGCTGATTGTGGCCATGAAGCCTTTAGAGCTTTAGATCAGCAGTCAGAGTTAGTTGAAAAGGCAGCTCCTATGGCCACACCTTTGTTGAACTTGCCTGCCGTTGTTCAAATTGAGGGAGATGATTCCCATCTTTCCCAAAGACCAGCTTCCGATGTGCTAGCAGCAACCTGTCCCTTGAGTATTGATGATCAACTGGGGGAACATATAATTGAAGGGGGCACTGTTAGCATCTCAAGTGCTTATTCTCATAGGTACATACTACGAAACTTGCAACTTACCTGTGTTACTCACTTGTTCATAAATTGCAAAATTGTTTCTATCAAAGGTGTTGATTATTTTCTGAATCTCAAAGTCCAAAATACTACACTTTGATTTATGCTAATAGGACTCTGTACCTGTATAGACGTATAGTATATGGGTACTTCCGGAAATGAAGCGTTGAAGTTCCCATAACTGTGTCAGATATTGAGGTAAATTATAGAGCTCAAGTAAAAGACATTGATGATTGTCTAATGTCTAGCCAGGAGTTTTTTGTCCTCTCACTTTTAGTCAACATGTTAGTGCTTGTTCAGGAGACCTTGTCGACACTCTCCTCCCTAGACCTAAAAACTGCCCCGATTAGATATCCAATTTTGACGAGTCAAAGATAATCTGGATTAGTACACTCAAACCGGAGTTGAAGTAAATTGATATAGGCTTGAACGTTGATGTTATACTTGCATTTTGCTTATGAGGAAAAAGAGTAAATGTGATTAAAGATAGGGGTAATATATTGAGAAACGGGAAAAGGTAAATTGGTGGTTAGAGGTATTATAGACCAACCTGAAAATGGCAAAATAGGTAACATATCTTGAGACAGATGTAGCATATACTTGCTAGTATACGTATATTATATTGACCCTAATAATAATAATACATTCTTCCTCCGTTCTTTATTGATTGCTACATATGGCTTGACCACATATGTAGACAATAGAAAAAGTGGAGACATATGGGAGCCGAGTGGTCCCAATACCATGTGAAGTAGATGTGAGAGGGAAGTATGTGTGTGATGATCAGCCTATTACACTAAATGACATTTATAAACTCGAAAATCCAAAAGGTCGATCTTGACCGGACTTGATTACCATACATGTATATGTGGTGCGGAGACTTGCCAATATACCCTGCCATACCCCTGTGTCAACCCGACCCGGGGACGAATATGGGTCGGACTTGGGGCTAATGGTAGCTTGAGTGACGTGAACCTACTAGAGAATGTTCTGGCTGCTGCTATCTTGTGCAGAGATAGGGAAAGATAGAGAGCGAGGACATGCGTATGATCGTATGAAGAGGAAAGTGAATAGCCAAGGGAGAGAAAAAGCTGAGGGAAGGAGGACATCAGCTCACAGTCACATGACTCTTTTTCATTTCTTTTCCTTTATAACTGTAACCTCTACAGCTGTCTCCTTTTTCTAAGCCCATTAATTACTTTCTAGTGCCTCACAAGAGAACCATTTAATACTTCCTCTGGTTTTTGATTTTTCAACATTCATATATATATATATAAAGTTCCAACATCGACAATTCTCCATTGCTTGTAACTTTTCCTTTATAACTCAGGGTCCTTTTTTGAATATGCCGGTTACTCGTAACCATTTGGAGCATCACAGATTATCATAGACCCAAATGAGACCCCCTGAACCGAAAGAAGGCCAGAGGCGACATAGGGCCATGTGCTAGATAATCCCATCCAAGTACAGTCATATGATCCAATTGCCTCCTCTATAGTTGTCCCCTATGTTACTCAGACACGTATTGGGTGTCTACTCGGATACGGGTGTCCAAGTGTCCGACTCGGCTATTTTGTAGAAAAAAGTCAAGTTTTTAGTTTAAAATGAAGTATCCAAGTAAAGTGTCGTGTCGGACACGACACGACACGACACTCGATTTCTGAGGTAAATGAAGGTGTCGGAGTAACATAGGTTGTCCCCACCCTTCACCTTTCCTTTCCTTCTCGATGTTGTTCTTTTTTTGTTTTTGACATCTCAAATAGCCAGTATATAGAACCCTTTTTGGTTGTGAGTTGGGAGTGTGGGGGTGCGTCAGCATGCTAAGGATGAAATGTCCAACGAAGAAAGTTGAATTATTTGGTGGGACTGTAGAATGGAAGTGGGTCTGTTGTTGGAGGATATCTAAATGACTTCCAAATTGCTCTGAGACTGCAGAATGTAAGTCTGTCATAGAAGGTTAGGAGGATATTGCTAATAACTTCCGAGTTGGGATAAAAGCGTTCTATGATATTTTGATATTGAAGTTCTCGTTATGTTCTATAGAATCTGCAAGCTAGACTCTGCATCCATAATTGCTCCAGATTGTATGAATACATCTCTTACCTTTAGTAGATGTATACTGTTACCGGCCATCAAAAAATACTGTTATCGTACTGTTATTGTACTCTCCTGCTAGCTGATGCGAGTCGTTTCCGCAACAAAATTAAAATTTATAATCACTCACTAACTCTAACAAATAAATAAATAGGGAAAGTAAGGGTCGAACCCACAGAGACTGCGTTATTATCTTAAACTAATTATTTAATCATATATATAATTTCTATTTAATAAATTGGGGGGTTTGAATGATTTATAATCTATACTAAAAACTAACAAAACTACTAAATTAAAATACTAAATATAAATTGCAACATGTGAATTTGGTTTTAAAATATAATGAAGCTAATAGGAGACACGTAATTTCCTCTTGAGATATGATTTAATCATTGAATCATTAAACTAGTCGATAGATAGATTCTTAGATGAGTTTTCCAATCTATCAACCCTGCACAACTAGTAAACTCGAACTTAGTGTATTTTCCAACTCTATTTAGATCAGTTATCACTTAATCATTAAAATAGACACAAATTAGACTTATTAACTCTAAAAATAATTAACAAGTGATCAGAATTGAAATATCATAAAAGTATAATAATTAACTCAATTAACATAACGGAGGATGCTAAAGTATATTAGAGGGTAAAAACATGTAGTATTAGGCACTTATCACTAGCTTAAGCTTCCAATTTGTTAGGGCCAAAGTATAGGTTTCCCCGGTTTCCTAGACATTTTCGTCACCAATGTCCCAACTACTTCTGTGCCACAGGGTGGACAAGTATCTAGAGCAGCGGGTGCTGTAGTGAAACCGATGGCAAGAGAGGGGAAATCCCTTCTTGCCCACACCTACTAAATTGTGTCGTGATAACGAAGATTGGGATGGAACCCCAACAACAAAGGAAGAGCGCAGACCATAACTATCCACATTCCAGGCAACACTTGCATGTATCTAAACCCCCCTAGACTGTCAAGGGTGTTTATAATGGACTGTTATTGTACTTACTATATTTTGTCTGTCAAATCACTCAAATGTATATACCTTTTAGATTCTCTATATTGAGGAATAAGTAAAAGATCACCATGATTTGATGTTTGTAAATCTTCATATACCTGTCTATTTTGGTAGTATGGTTTGCTTCCCATTCTTTGAGGTGGTAAAGTGGATGCTAAGATTCAGCTGCTGAGAAAAAGGTGTGCATTGGTGCAGATTGTTGATGACTTTAACGCAGGCATTGCAAAGCTCGGGAGTGGATCTCTCTCAGGCTAACATTTCTATACGGATTGATCTTGGGAAGCGAGCTGATCAGAGTCTAGTTACTGGGCAATCTGGGGCTAAGGTATTTTGAATCTCATCTACTTAATATTGTTGCCAAAAACTTTGAAGGCTTGCATATCTTTCAATTAGATAAGAAGAGATTAGTTAATGAAAGAAGAATATGAGGAGGTCAAAGTCTCTCGAAGAACATAGATTTGAATACTTGTGATTTTTCATCCTGTTTGGTACCAGGAACTGGAGAATTCTGCTAATGACCTGAGTATGGGGCATGCTGGAGATGGAAGTGGCATAGAGGAGTTGGAGCAACCTCAAAAGAAACTGAAATCATAATCTGTATTTACCTTGTGATTTAGGTGTTGTTTCTCCAAGTAAAGAGTGTGCATTCTCATCGTCTATTTGTATATGATGTCCCTGTTATGGTCGTTTTTCGTCGCCATATTGTCACTGTTTGTCGGAGTTTTCATACAGAGGAACTTGTTTTCTTTTATCGGAAGTTTGACAAGGTTGAAATTTCTCGAGGAGTATATCTTGTAGATTCTTTGAAACCATTTATCTGTATCTAATACTGAGAGTTCAGACGGAAGCGGTTTTATGTCTTGAAAGATGTTGGAGTTCGCTGCTGCTGCTATTTTTGTGTATATATACCTTCTTTTAACAATTACCATTGAGTAGGTTTTTGGTTCGTGTAATGCAGAGTCTGTATAATGAAGGAAAACTTTCAAGTACATTTTTTTCTTCTAGTGAGCACCCCTTTCGTATGGTTAATCTGGAGTTCCTCTGGATTGACGGGTTTCGGCTGATTGTCTCTTTTATCAGTAAGCACCCCTTTCGTAGGTATCAAACTGAAAAATAAAAACTTGACTCCATTAGTCCTTTTCATTTTTCTTTTTATGTGTTGGCTAATTTTCATAGATTGAGCTCTCTAGTTAGAATTATTCTATCCTTTCCCTTCATTACTTTTTTAGATCTTATTTTGCTCCACCATTAACGGTAGAGCAACTTGTATGATATCTTATAGTCCCTCCGTTCTTTTTATATTGCAATATATCAGTTTTATGTTTGTCAATAAACAACGGTATTGACCATTTTGTTTCCCTAGTTCCCAACTCATTTGTCATTCCACTTCTTTTGCAACAAGTTTCAACACTGGTGCTCTACCTATATTCACATCTTTGGTAAGGATCAACCTGTTAATGTTGTTTCGAGGCTCTCATTCGTACAAGGTTCGTAATATATATTTCAAGATCCTCTTTGTTGGGGCATGTTATCTTTCCACTTTGGTCACCCCTTTTTCCTTAATCAATCACATACCTATACAATTTACAACTGCTGTTTTCTAATAACTCTACTAATGTCATAGATATAATGTTTCAAACTTATTTTAAATGGTAAGGAGCTGTCACACTTCAACTCCAATAGTTTGTCGATCCAGTATTTGTAGGCTAGATACATGAAAATAGGGGAAAGATGAGGGAATCCCATCCTCAAAAGGCCTGCGTTTGCAAGATTATCTGGTTATTATGCATCTCTCTGGATGATATTTGCTGTCGCCTTTCTCCTTCTTTCCACAATCATGTCGCTTCAGGCTAGTTTCCTCCTCCACAGCCTAACGGGAATATATGATTTCTTCCCTGTAACAATCAGATGGGATATTTTATAGATATACTTAGACCTGACAAAGCTGACCCGACCCGAGACTCGAAATGACCCGACTCATACCCCGACTCGAAATATGCTGACCCGAGATTGACCCGACCCGAAAATTGACCCGACCCGAGACTAACCCGAATAATATATCTATTCATAATTTTTAAATTTCACGAAAATCCTCGACATAATTTCAAGTAAAGCCGATATAAAGGTGGTCCTCTGATACCAAATCCCCCTTAAGCCTAATACGTCTAATAACTCGATCAACGATCAAGAACTTTGTATCGTTATTGGGAGCCTGGGGCAACGGCCCGAAAATTGACCTAACCCGAAACTGAGAGCGACATACCCAAAACCCGACCCGAGTTTAACCCGAAGTCAAGCTGACCCGAAATTGACCCGACCCGAATGACCCGATTGCCACCTATAGATATACTGCTCCTATTTATCCCATCTCTCCTTGCTTGTAACAGGTTTATCGTGCCCATCAGTGAAGTTTGAATGCAGTTATGAATAAGGTTGTATACAAATCTACTAACACCGTGGGGCGGATTGCATGTTTTGGAGTTTGGTGTGATGTTTTCTTTATTTTCTTACTGTGACATATGTGATTCACAACAACAGTTAGTTGTGATTGTTTTTACTTTTTCAGTCCTGTAAAAAGCATACAGTCTATGTGAGCTTAAGCTTATAACATCCTGATACTCGTGTGATTAGCAGTTTGTTTCATTGAATAATGCTGCTTTTGGGGTTTGGTATATTTCCTAGTTCTCACACTTTATCAGGATGTATTGCTTTAGAGCCACCTTTTTAGTAAAGGCTGGATCCAACGCTAAAAACAGGATCATGTCAATGTAAAATGACTTGTTGCCTCTAATAGTTCTAATGATGACGATTGACGAAGCAAACTAATATGGGAAGTAATCATTTTAAGTGTTGTCGATGAAATTAAATCGCTGCAAATTTGTGAATTTTATATATTTGGAACAAGACTTAAGGTCATAGACGGAATGTCATGAAAAGTTTCAGAGTTGAAGCTCAAACTCGTGAGGGAACAATTTGCCGCAAGAAGTCTAATGCCAAAATCCAAGAACCAGTTTCTGGAATATTCCTTGTATGGAAATTGAAACTCCTGTCTGTTAGAACTAAGGAACAAGAATGTGGGTAGACATGTAAATTGATAATTTGTGAGTCAAGATTTAGGAAAATTATCCGTAAGGATTATCTTTTCGCTGTAATTGAGCTATAACTTCTCTTTGCCGTGCTTTGTAGTATTAGATAGGTTTCAAAAAAATCCTCCAAAATCATTTTGCTTAGCAATGATCATGTAGCTAGAAGAAATTGATTAGAGTACACATGTAGAATAGAGTAATTGGCAAGTCTCTTTAAGCAGGAAGCAGAGTCCATGCTAAATAATCACAAAATTAAACCCACATAATATTAAATAATCACATTATATTTGTTACAATCCATCATATCATAAAGATAAGAAGCTTCAAATAGAAATTTACAAGTCATAAGGTTGTTTGCCAGTGAATTTAACCTCAATAGGACTGACATTCTTACCAATAGACCTCATGTTTTGTCCAACACCTTGTCTACCAGGGTTAACCTTCTCAGGGTAAACTCCATCTTTTGGGTGCAAATATTGAACTTCACCATTTGGGAAAACCCTGTAAAATTGGTACTTGATCTTGTATTTTGACCTAAGCCTTGTTCCAAGTGCCAAACACTGCTCTTTCCTAGCCAACTTTAGCAAGTTAGGGCCTTCCCTCATGATGGCTGCACCTCCTGTTGGCATCTCAAAGATCTGCTCCTTTGGTGATTCCCATGTGATCACATAGAACTCCTCCACTTGTGCCTTCCTCAACAACCCACCTGTCGTACAAATTCACTTCATCTATTACTACACCGGATATTGATAGGTTAACCATGGATAGATGACCCACTACTAATAAACAACTAAAAAAATCAATTTTTGCGGCTGAGTTAGAACCCACTATCTCCCTTGTTATCTATCCACTAGGTCAACTAAGTTTTCTTCTACTTCACTTGTGCTTGTTTCACTACTAGGAGTAGGTGTTTAAGTATTACTCCTCACAATGTACATAAATACTTGCTAAACTTGATAGCTGGTTGCCCCGTTGGCAATTACTAGCTGATGGCACATACCGGATGACAAATTGAATCTAGCATAATTGATAAGCTAAGTGTATTAGCTAATGAGCTTTATGGAGTTCGTTACAATTTCAAATATTGTGTTCAGAACAGGGACTAATTCAAATCTAAAGGGGAAATTATGAAAAGCGTTAAAATTATGGGGTAATTAGGGTAGTTTAGGAAGAACCTTCCTTAGAGAGCTTTGTTCTTGATGTATAACACTTCAAAAGTGGCATTTCTTATTAAGTGATAACTAAATGTATTTATTAAAATATAGTGGATGTTTAATATAATTAGCTGGTAGCAATTTAAATTGTATTAGCTAATTTTATAGTGGATGTTTAATATAGTTAGCTAGTAGCAATTTTGACCTATAATACATGATAATTACATCAAATAAAACATCTAGTGACATTTGCTTATTACAAATAATACAGCAACACTTGAACTAAAATCCATTATGCTTTACAAACCGTTTAGGCTCTTTTAATACTTAATTATATTCTTTATTATACAAATCCTACATGCGAAGTTGAACAGCTAGTTATTGTGACGAGGTTTGGCTCTGGTCCTCCTTAGATCTCCGACTTGATTGTATAAGATTCTCCCAACATCATTACTTAATAAATTTGCCCTACCTTTTCATCTCAAAAAAAAAAAAAAGTTCATTTCCTTGGCAAGAACACAATTTATATGTTTTCTTTATACTACATCATAAAGAATATGCATTGAACCAATAAGTATATGAATAAGCAGAGAAAAATATTAAGCATTAATTAAGCATAAGCAGGCAAAGCCAACATTCATTCAGCGTTTTCCTAGCAAGATGATGACCATGCAATAATCATATTCAAAACCATACTATATATACCTGTGCTGCCAGCGAATATGGGAGAGGGAGTGTTAGGGTCCAACTCCGGGGGGGTGAAGCCAGCAGGGGCCTCGGCGGTATCGGCTGCTGTTGCTGCTTTGCCATCAGCTGCTGCAGCCCTGATCAAATGTCGGGTGGCTGGTTTGGTGGAGAAGGAAAGTGTAGAGGATGATTTGAAAGAGGAGGTAAGGCGGTGATCAGTGGGTTTTGCAGAGGAGAGTGAAGATGGTGCAAATAGTGCAGCTTGAGTAGCCATGGCCATTGTTTTGTGTAGGAAAGGAGTGTGGATGACGAGTAGTAGTATTGTGGCCAATGAAGAACGAAAGAGAAAGGAATGGAAATGGTTAGAGTTTTGATGAATGGTAAGAGGTTGAGTTATGGATAAGGTGATATGGGGATCACTTACTTACACCAATTACATTTCCTCATTTGATACGGGACCAACTCTCTTAGCCACATCCTCGTTTACTTCTTTCCCATCTAGATTTGGAGTAATTTGTAATTTATCTATAGTTTAACAGAATATCTTCAATTAAGTTGTGATTCATGGTACTTTATTTTATGAATGATTGGTTTTCGGGTAAAAAAAATCTCTCAAACGCCTATGCCTTTTTTTATTGAGGATTTCTCCCATTGCCTTGTCATGCATCCTATACGTCTTTCATGAAATTTTTTATGTGAACGGTCTCCAAGGAGTGTATAACCTAAAGTGCCTTTACAACTTGTTTTTACATATTTTATGTTCAACTCCAAGGATATGCTAAACAACTCTATTTCACACCATATGTTTGTTTTAGTTAGGGAAATTTGTCAAATGGCACCTACTTTTAATCCAACTTTGTGAACTAACACCTTGATTTTATTTATTTGTCAAATGGCACCTACTTTTAATCTAACTTTGTGAACTAGTACCTTGATTTTATTTATTTGTGAAATGACACCAACTTTTAATCTAACTTTGTGATCTAGCACCTTGATTTTATTTAATTATTATTTAGCACCTTAAACTACTTTAATCTATTTTTTTGATACCTAGGTTTAATTCAAGTTTGTAATAGCATTCTGATTTTAATTTATTGTTTCTTAGCACCCTAAACTACCCTAATCAATTTGAAAATTGAAAGTGGCAAGGGGAACACACTTTAAGGCGTCTTTAACTAGGGTTTTAAGACCCTAAACGATATTTTTCGAAATGTCATCGTCGCGCTCACTTTAATGCCATGAAATTCGAGAATCTCTACTACACGAGTACCAGGGGCACACACTTCTATGTGACTTTTGCGGCGATCTTTAGGTCGAATACGACATTTTCAAGTAAACAAACTTAAGTGTTGGTCCTTAAGGGGCACAAATTTCAATGAAACAATGGTATCGGTAATATTTCAATGAATATACTATATATGGCCTCTTGTAATATTGGGATGTCTCTAAATGAGTTTTTGTCGGGACATGATGAAGGCCCCGAAATCGTGTATTGAATCCTCTTCAATTGACTATTATAATAGTTTTTTCGAAATCGAAGATCTTTTTATGAGGAAATTTATTCAGGAGGACTTTGGGGGTTGTGTTACCCCTACATTTACCTAAAATGAATTTTACAAACTTGTTCAGTATATTTTCCATATTGAGTTGTGGAAAGGACTCTAGACCTTTATTTTCCACCAAATGCATGTTCTCATATATGGATATGTGTCTATATGGTATCTTAGATTCCGATATCTCTCATAAGTTTTTTATAGCATGGGGAAGGTATAAAAAGGTCTTTTTTCCTTCAAATTTGGAGTATTGTGAAACTAATATCCTATAACTTGTTTTATCTATATTTAGTTCGAAAAAACTCTACAAGTCGTCATTTCCTATTACATGCTCGTTCTTCAACGTGAACATGCTTTTATATATAGTCTCTTATGATGTTTCCCATAAAATATTACTCGAGTATAATGAAGGCCCAAAAAGCAAGTATGTAATAGGGTCAAGAAAAGCCTTTGAGAGGTTGTTTTTGTTGGCTATGATATATTGCCTCGGCACATTTTGGGAGCCTAGTGAGAAAATGAGGCTTTGAAAGCAATTTTTGAGTCAAGAGAGAGCACATGGTGAAAATTGTAGGCTTTGAGAGCCAACATCGGGTCAATCGAATAGTATACATAAAATGAGGTCCGAGTAGGCAGCTCGAGGCCATGAAAGGGCCCATCCTTCTGAAAGTATCTCTGTGGCATCTTGAGGACCTTAGGGAGTTTCCAAAGATAAAATCCGCTCGTGAGGGCTATTTTTTGGGTTAGGAATCTTAGACATTTGCGAGCATTAGAGAAAATTCCAACATGCCACCCAAGGTCTCACATGACTATAAGACCATTAACAAACATTTTATGGGCACTTACCATATGTTTGTTCTTTAATTTCCTAATAAAATTTGACCCTTATTAGTTAGTCCTTAACAAATCCTGAAAAAACTTAGTAAGAAAAATAAAAGATAATCTACAAAGAAGATTTGAACCGAGGTCGAAACGACAGTTCCAAAAAATGCTTTGCCTTTTAAGTCTAATGGCTTGCCTATATTCTTGTTCTTCATCAGCAAAATTGCATCCACTAAGAGTCTAAGAACTGAAAAATAACCATCTAGGGAGACCGGAATGGAGTTCGGAGAAGGAATTCAAAGAACAGTCACTTCTAGCAAACATAACTCTCCATCACGCTATGTTCTAGACTCTAGAGCTGTATGTCCATGAATTCATGGCAGTCTGACAGTTGCATGCGTCAGGTCAAAGTTCCTGGAGTCCATTTGTGTATATTCTGTCACAAATTAAGCCACTTTCCAAGCTTGAAGACGACAGTTCTGACAACATTCACAGCACAGAAGAGTTGACAGTTGGTTTACCCTCTAAAAAAGAGCCACCTCCATGAGCCGCCTCAGTCCCAATGTTGACGACTGCTTCCACCTCCGCTGCATTCCCAAAAGCTCACAGGGCGCCTTCTCCTATGGTGCTGAGAAAAATTAAAAATTCTATGGTAAAGTTAGTGTTACGAAAAATCGATAACCAAAATTATACTATAGCACAATTTTATATACAGCCACACTCTTCATAATCCTTTATAGAGTTAAAGCTTGTAAAGCTCTTCAATATTTCAGTGGCCTGAACAACCTAGTTATGATAATTGGCAAAATGGGACAACAAAAGCTGTCTTCTTCGACAAGGTTCCTCACATTGCGATTTGTGACTTACATTCAACGACAAACAAATCATTCCTTAAATCCTTTTTACCACACAGGCGAGTGCCAAAACCACAAGGAATTTATGTGAAATTCAGAGAAAAAATATCAGCTCCAAATATTAGTTTCCATAAAGCAGGGGCTTCAACACTTCCTATTTTTTCTTACTTGGCAGGTCTAATCAAATGCATGTGAAGGAGAGGAAGAGATAATTCCTTAAAATCCTTTTTACCCATGAACCAAGGACTCCAGCTCACTTTTCTGAGCATTAAAATCCGGACTCCGGACTGGGTTATGTAGCTAAATCCTTTTTACCCATGAGTCAGGTTAAACCTTTCTCACATGCATTTCCAGGCCTAGTGTTATCGCAAAGGATTTCATGTTAGCGCAAGAACATGCAACACCATGCCACATGTGGGGGAAAAAGCTATATACTAACGTGCAAATGTTAAATATCATACCTATTACCAATAAACTCAGTTTTCTTCTGAGCTCTCCACATTCTGCAACAATTGACTCCTTTTGGGCCTCTGGTACCAGAAATACATCATGATAAAAACCCTCAAAAGCCCACCATTTGCAAAATGAGGAATAAAAATGCGGCCCCAATATGGGTAGTATGGTCCAGGCAACTTAAGAAAAGTGAGGAGAACAGCAATTGCAATCATATGCCAAGGAATTTCACCATTCTGCTGATCCAATATTGAATTGATTAGAGACAAACGTATAAAGCATATTATCCATGCTCAAACTACAAAGAAAAAGAATGGCCCATATATGAACCTCAATAAGAGGAGAAACTTCTTCCGCTGTCTCTTTCAAGATCCCAGCAACAGCAAAGCCAAGAACCAATGGAACAGGAACACAAAATAATTTTCTTTCATGTGCACAATAGGACATCTCACTGAGGGAGGAAACAGCCAGCACAGGTGCACTTAAGTATTTGATGACAGCAACTGCAACATCAAGAATAAGTTGGATGAAACTATCAAGCACTCTATTCCAAGGGAAACTCTTGACAGGTTTGGGAAGGCCATTCCAATATTCTCTGGCTTTGTCCAGCATCTGGTCCACGTTTAATTTTCCATGATTACCAGAATGTCCATCTGCCATGCTAACAGGGCACGCGAAACTTGGCCTAGTATCCTGAACTACAATACCCGCTCTATATGTTAGAAAGCTGCTTCTTCCACTTAAATGATGTGAAATACCCTGACAAAAAAAAGATCTTTCACTTAAGCATGAAGGAAAGGACTCATGTTAAAGAGCTCAAAAAATCAGAGACCTTCATCACCAAGCTAAACAATGCTTTCCTTCAACAGATAGCTCAAAGAGAAATCAAAGAAAGAACATTATGTAGAACCAAATAGGTGCTCATAGCATTTCAACATCTCTAATAACATACTATAACTAACCTTTATCCAAACACTAACGTTGTACAAGCCAGCAAATAAGGATTTAATATTCACACACAATGGAAGTACTTTAGGTGTTCATAGCATTTCAACATTTCTATTTAAAATTTCCATTACAAGTCATTAACGATTTAAGAGGTGGTGTCGAGTGGTGATGAAAGATAATCACACACACACTTAGAAATGGAGAAGCATTAACCTGGATATTACAATGAGACTTTTCTTAGAAAAATACACAGAAACTCATTAATCATTATCAGTAGACACATGTATGGTCACCTACTAAACGCTGTATTCTCATTATCACAAGCGACATGTATTTAGAATTGATGTTTTCTCCACATAACCACAATCCATTTTCACGGTGTTAGTGCACATCTATACTAATGTATACCAGCATTCATAAGAAAGTATATGTGCCACGTGGAACCCTTTTTTGCACTAGCATTATGCCACGTCACCCACTCAACCAGCATTATGTTGTCATTGACAACCAAAAGGCATATAGAGAGAATAGAATACTAGACTTACTTGAATGAAATATGACCACTTACCATCTTTGCTAGCCGTGAGTTACCTTTCCTTATTAATATATGAATACCTCATTAGAATGAAAAAATAAAATTTCTAGAGCAAATAAAAAGAAACTTTCTCAAATGCAAAGAAAGAAAAACTACTCAGTGTACGAACCCGAGGCACTGCATGAGCCACATACTAGTTAGATGTAAAATGGGAAATGGTCTCCTTCACTTACATACACATGGTAATTTTTCTCCTTTTCCCCTCCTTTTTCGGGGTGGGGACTAGGGGGTATAAATTTAGACTTTGCCCAAAACCATTTTTCAGCCAGTGTTATATTCCAGTCCTTTTCTCCTTTTCCCCTCCAATTGACTTTCTTAAGCCAGTGTTATATTCCAGAGACTTCACTTCAATATAGCTTATCATACCAAGTCACTATTCTGAAACCATCTAACCCATTATAATTTCAATATTATTATGATGTAATGTAATTAACCTATAAAGAATAAACTTATGCATTTCTCCATGTTTCCTTAAGATTCCAGAACCAAATTTTTTGTGGATTGGAAAACAGAAAAATTGAAGGGGGTGAAAAGAAAGAAAAACATGCATATTTATCTTTCTTTTTTATATACATAGAAAACACAAAGACCCAGTTTTACATTCTAATACAGCAGCATTTTCAAGGTGCTCATATTACCAGTAGCATTCAGTCAGGGGCTATCGCGAAACTGTCAAGTAGAACTTCAACACAAGATACTTGGACCTAGAAATTTTCCGCTCTTCTGGGGAGGAGAAAGAGCAGAAATAAGAGATGAAATAAGAGCAACTTACTTGCTTACAAGGAGGCAAGCAGAGAAAAGGTGAGGAGTAGGAAAGCACCATAGCTGACAACATTGCTGCTTTCTCTCTCTGATAGCTTTGTCAAAATTGTCAGAAAAATATACTTCAGCTGACAAAATTGCAGAAGATAAAATTTAAGTGCTCGAATCGAGAAGACCAAACCATAATACCAAAGGTTCAAAGGAAATGAAAACCACAAAGACAAAGATAAATCATAATAGAGCTTGAATGATTCCTGGTCCATGCGCACGTGCAAATTAAAGCATTAAACTACCAAAATAATCTCCACAAGCATAACCTTGGTCATTATCTTTAGGTCTTGACAGAGATTGGACCTATTTCTGTTTGCACTTGCATTTAAGCACTTACATAGGGCTCCAATGGGGGTTGATAAACAATCTAACATCATTAAAGCATTACACTACCAAAATAATTTCCACAAGCATAACCTTGGTCAGTCTTTTAGGTCTTGACAGATTTTCGACCCAATTCTGTTTGCACTTGCATTTAAGCACTTACATAGGGCTCCAATGGGGGTCGATGAACAATCTAACATCAGAAGGCTTATGATGTTTTACTCAATATTTTATGTTGGTGCTATAAAGTTCTAGTTAGTGAACTTGTTTAATTATGTGTTGTATGATTTTATTCCCATGGAATCGGCAGTACTCACAAACTTCCAGTGTTATATTTAGCCATACGATAAAGACTTGCAGCATTAGTTAGTCAAAGCAAATCTTACTAGCTCTGTCAAGCTAGCAACTCACTGCAATGCTACTATGAATCACCTTTCCCTCCTCATTGACATATTTTTATGATCCAACTTTTGTTTATATCTTTTTCCCTTCTATTCCAATTCTTAACCATTTGGGTTCATCCTTCCAAGTGACTTCTGATTATCCCCAGGGATCAAGAGTTATATACAAGGACTTAGCGTCTTATACAGTTATACTTGATGGAAACTACTAGAAAGGCACTAACCAAAACTATGACATATTAGCTGTAGCACTTATCAGTTATCAGAACCGGTATAGTCTGATGCACGCAGTAAACTGGGAAATCGGTTCACCACTTCACCCACAAATTGGAGCCAAAACGAAAAAATACTTACACTGCAAGGGTTTTCGGGTACAACCTTAATGTCCTCAGACACAAATTGAGGAACTCCTCTAATGCGGTAACGCTGGTGCACCAGCTAACTTTCTTAAAAACAACATTAATACATACCAGTGGCTAAAATTCCACACTACAACAGAACAAGGGTATTAGTTCATATTCGGATGATCAAAGTGAAATTGAGCTGCCAAGTATATAAAATAGGGAGGTTCTTTCTAATCAATTTGCAAACCTAGAACATTGATGACTTGTAGCCCTCAGAGAGCACCTATGAGGCTATGATTCCTTGAAATCTAGGAAGCTTAAATGCTTTGCTTGGGATTAACAGCAATGTGTTTATAAATTCTATTCAAAGTTTCAAAACATATAAACGTAGGGTGTAGCAAATAGTTGCACCAATGTTTTATTTTTGTAATTCTAACCAAAATGCAATGAGATTCTAGAGGTAGTTTGCTTATGGAGTTTTAAAACAAGGTTTCTATTTAGTGCTAGTCATAAGGTGAGGAAACTTTATCCCATAGATTGAGATGGTGTAACTCGGCTAATTTGTAGTAGGTAAAGTATCAAGGAGATCTCGCCATCTTGGCCTAGAATGAACCCTTCTGTTGCAACTTGATCTAGCTATTACATCAAGGAAGCAATTCTACTTAAGCTTCTTGGTGTCGTATATTTTATTTTGATAAGGTTCAATATAGATTGTGTATGCTAGGCTGCTAGCATCACCTTCCCCAAGTCATTGAAATGCCTATTAAAACCAGGGAATTACTGAACCAGCAGGGCATAGAAATTTTCTTCTGTTGGAAAGCTTAATAGCTGCATCTAAAGTAAAATCTCACGCCAGCATAGGGAATTACTGAACCAGCAATGCTTATCAGCCATTATCTAATAACATACTATAAAGGCTAGGGTTACGTGGCATAGAGTAGTGTGGGCCTCCCTAGGTAGATTAAGGCATATAATTCTTTAGCTTGCTATGTAGAGAAAAATTGCTACAACTTGTGCTCTTGGTGAAGAGATACAAGGATATATGATTGATGTGCAAGTAGTGATTCAATGAGAGAAAAAAAGAGATGGTCCTCCTTTAACACGTGAAGTACAGCCATATTTGGACGAAAGCGTTGAATTGGACAGGTTGAGATCCTACACGGCTACACAATAGACTCTTTCTCATAAAATCAGATTGTACGGAATCAGTATCACTACCTTCAGTCCATCACACAGAACCCATTAGAGCCGTCAGCCCGTCAATGAGTGCAAGTCACATAATACAGATGAACTGAAAGCTCTAACTAGTGCATACTGAATTGCAATAATACAAGCTTATCACTAAAAGAATTGAAGTAATTGATTAAAAAACTATGAAAAAAGAGGCAAATAGTTTAAGTTAGCACCAATTTCACTTTCCAAAGAAGTTAAATGTTCAGCTACCATTGTAACTTCTGTTGTTGGTACATACAATTACACTGACGGAGACAGGATTTTAGTATGGGAGTGTCAATTATAGGATTATCGATTGCTTAGTTTCGGTTGCAAAATAAATAAGTTAACACAATTTACAGTTTTCTTAATTGACCGAAAAAGAGAACAACTAACAATAATTTAATGCATAATTAGCAGAGAAATAATAAAATTCAGCATAAGTTGGTTGAAGATGTACCTTTGTTCACAAAAATATAAAGTGATATATCTCTATCTCTCCTTGCCTGCGAAATGCCACCAATTTTAGAAGCGATAAACAACAAAAACCCTAAAATTTGGGGGAAAACGACTGTTAATCAAATTCACCAAAATTGAACAATATAAATCCAAAGAGAGACAAATTATAGGTCAGTTGAGAAGTAATTAACAGAAGAATGGAGAAAAAGGATAAGGAACTAACACGTTGAAGAATGAAGAGCAACGAAAATGGCGAACAAATCAAACTAATGGTGAGACTCCATTGAATTGCAAGAATAGATAGAGAATGAGAATGAAAATGAGCAAAAATGACGAACAGTAAGGCTGCGGGTTATGCGAACTTGCGAAGGTTTACAAAAAAGGACATTTTGTCACAAAATAATCTATTTATTCCATGCTTGATTTTTTTTTCTTCTTCCACTATCATTTTCTACCCGTGTGTACGAGAAGTATGATGCACTTAAGAGGTCAAGATTATTGTTTTGCTCATTAGTCATTTGAAATTGATTCTTGTTTATTTAAAAACGTCTAAATTAGCAATGAGAAAAAAATAATGTTAGGTGCATCATGTTCATAGTATATGGTACATTCCGAAGTATAATGAATACTCTCAATTTTTTTATATTTTGCTTTATGATAATTAGAGATACAAAACCCTAAGTGCTACATTGGCAAATGTAAAAAGTCAAATGTTGCTATTAATAAAGAGTGGGGGAGGATTTGTTATTTTCCGTGGTGTATCTTCATTCTTCTTCTATGAAATACAAGACTTTAAAAGTATACTATTAATTAGTACTTCCCCCGTTTCGCAATACTTTCAATGCTTCTTATTTGCACACTATCAAATGCAATATTTTGAACCTTAACATCTCTAATTATTGATAAGTAGAAATTATAAAAAGTTGTTATGTATTAAGATGTATCAAATAAGATCTCACTTGACTATATTTTTTCTTATACATTTGAGCAAAAATATAACATAAGATTGGTAGATGAATAGTGGATAGACTGGATACTATGCTAATGTTGCAAGTATTGAGATACGGACGAAGTATTAGTAATATATATATATTAAAAAGCGTAAGCAAGAGTTGTTATCAGCCACGTGTCACCATCCCTCTTTGAATAACATTTTATCCAACAACATTCTCATATATTAGAAAAATGTCAATGTGAAGATTGGAACCCCCAACCTCATGTATGGAATGAATAGCTCCAACTACTATGCCATCATATTATTATTGATCCATTTGCTTGGGATTTGGGGGGAGGGGGTTGGGGGGTTTATGGCTTGTAATGGGCCTCTGGGTGGGGGCCCTGTGCGAGGGCAGCCCAGGGGATATTTCTTCTTATCATAATATAATCTCATACTTATAAATGAGATTATATTTTTTTTAAAAAAATATTATTATTGATCCTTCTATCAACAATAATGATCTCTATTATATAAGTGAAGAGGTGGGGGTGGACACCAAAAAGAAAAAAAGGAAAAATAAATAAATTAAATTAATGAGTTTATTATGTACTTAAGTTTTATTTCCAAATTTAGCCATCAGATTTTTAATAAAAGATGTTTAAAACTTCTAACTAAAATATCTAAAAATCTACAAAGAATTTTTTTTTTAAAAAATATCAACGCTTATATTTTCTTGAGATCTATAGATAGACACCCACTTTGCTATATTTTTATATGCTTTTGAATTTTTTTATTTTGAAATACATGAGTAATTGATTGTACATGAGTGAAGGTACATTTGATCTAATTGATCATAATAAAGTATTTTAGCATGTGTGAGAAATATGATAAAGTATTTTCAAGTACTTTTGAATTTTTTCTCATTTGGACAATGAGCAAAAAATACCTTACCGGGTACTATATAACCAAAAATTATAGTTGATGGTGGGGAGTAAGGGATTTTTTCACAGAAAAATGAGCCAAAATGAATTTAGCTTGAAAACAAAATATGTTGTGTACCTTTACATTTGATCATGTTACAGTAGCCAAAACACAAATCGTATGCAAATAAAATTAGGATTTTTGTTCAAAACCACCTAAATTTTTCACGTTTTTAGAAACTCCCACCTTAATGAAATTTGCTTTTAAATTTCCACCTATCAGTCCCAATTTTATTAGAAACTCCCACCACTTATTGATTTTTGTTAAATTTCGTTAACAATACCGTTAAGTGGGCCCCACATATGCATTTTATTATTAGTTTACGCTGAAATTAAAGTCAATTTAATCAATTTAAGGACAAATCCTCAACAACTTTATACCAAATTTGGAATGAATGACAACTATTTGGAAAGAATTGCAACTATTTCAAGTTCCATTTTGTTAACAAAATGTATATGTGAGACCCACTTAACGGTTTTGTTAATGAAATTTGACAAAAAGCGTTAAGTGGTGGGAGTTTTTAATAAAATTGTAAATGGTCGGTGGAATTTTTTTAAAAAAAATCATTAAGGTGGGTGTTTCTAAAAACATGAAAAGTTTAGGTGGTAAGATGCGATTATCCATATAATTATCTATAGTAGATTACGAATTTCATGATAAAATTGTTGTCGCACGCATCGCGTGCATAGAAATCTAGTGATATATAAATGAAAACCAAGAGTTAAGTTGTCTAAAGGAGATGATTATATTTTTAAATGATATTTTACACGCTAGATTACATTAGTTATCACTAACCAATAATCCGAGCATCACTAGGGACTAATAACTAGTTGAGATTTAAAAACACGTCGTCGATCTTAAATTCAGTAATAGTGAAACTCATAGATAAAGGAAGAAGAATGAAAAAGGCTTCGACTATCCTGACAAAGTAATCCTTGTATAACGGACTAGCCGACTTCTTCCTTCTCCAGTCACATTATCGAAAATTTCACCTTCTATTAGATTCCTATTTTCAGTTAGTTTAGAATTCTTGGATGTGTCTCATGACCTGATTATTTGAATACTTGTATTAGAAACAATAATGTAGTTTACTAATACCTCGATCATAAAGTTATAAATCTTGATTAAAGTTAAAACAATTTTCCTTTGAATAGTAATACAACTCCTACATGTATAAATTGTATAAAACCAAGCAACACTAAGCATAGTGGTACGGCATTTGCTCTCACGACTTCAACGTCATGGAATCCAATCCCCATTAGGGGCAGTTGGAGTAGAGTTTGTTGGGTTTGAAGCCCAACAAGTCCAAAACAGTTAGTGGAGTCGGGAACGCGTTACGTGTCTCGTGCAAGTAAAGGAACGTGAAGGAAAAGATCAAAGAAAAGAAAACGAGAATTGGGCAGGAATCCAGTTGGGGCTCGTGACCCAGGTCGCCCCTGCGACCAAGTTCATGTTCCTAGCGGGCATATTGCTTTTTTCCGGTTTTGCTTATTGTTAAGGAAAAATTGTCAAGAATAAGTCAACCTTTTTCCGGTCTTCTTTTAATAAGTTAAACTTTGGATAATCTTGGTATAAGTTAACTTTGATACTACTTAAACTTTTAACAAGTCAAATGACTTATAAATTATTCAACCGGTAAAATGTGAGACTCTTCTTAAATTTTAATTTATTATTTCTGTTACACTTCTCATCTTCTACTTTCCATCCCCAACCATTTTTGTATTCTTAAATCGGTTTTAACTTGTTAAAAGCAAATACCATTAAAAGGTTAACTTATTCCAGGATTATTCAAAGTTTAACTTGTTAAAAGAAGACCGCGAAAATGTTGGCTTATTCCCCACAAATTTTCCTATTGTTAATAGATCTTGTTTCCTTAGTATTAGTTAGACTAGGATAATATTATTATTCCTTTCCTAAGTTTGAAAAATATTGTTTCCTAAGATACGAAGAGATAAGATAATACTCCCTCCGTTTCTTGTAAGTTCGTCCCATTTACTGTATGCCAAGGAACATGATGTCATAGGCATGTGAGTGGGGAGAACAATTAAGGAATTCACTTATTTTATACTACCTCTGTTTTTTTTTACTTGCATCATTTTCCATTTTTGGAAGTTGCAAATTACTTGCATCATTTCCTTTTATGGAAATATTTCCTCTCTACCTCTCTCCAATCACATGGGTCCCATTTTCCCCTCTCTCTATCTCTCTCATCTCCTTAATTCTTGTGCACACACTCAATGATGCGAGTATAAAAAAACGGAGGAAGTAGTAAATATGATGATTAAAGTAGGTGAGAGAAAATTATGACGTACATAGACCAAAAGGGATGAAGTAGGGGGTAGATGGATAATATAATTTTCTCATATAGGGAAAAATAAAAAAGTAGAATTTTATTTCCTAAATATTATCTTATATCTTTTAGTATCTGTTTTCTATTAGGAACATGGTTTTCCTAAAATCTATATAAAGACGGTTAGGATGCCAATTTTAATATATAGAGTAGAGAAATCTCGGTTGAGAAGTGTGGAGAAACAGTCCTAGTAGGAAAAAGAGTTCTAGTGTGGAAAAGTAGCTGGGAATAGTTAAGACTTGTTGCTCATAGAAATTAGCAAACTTGCATAGAGAGGTTTTTACCCTACTTAATTAGTGAGGAACTTCTATAGTACAACGTTTTTGCCTTTTAATTCTCAAAGATTGCCTTTTATTTCTGTTTCATTAATTATTGTATTGTTGTAAGTATATTGCTTCCGCTAGTGCCTTACAAGGATTCCCCTTATCTTACCCCTAATTCCAAGTGTCTAGCCTGCAAATATTGCACCAAAAAACTGTGAGAGTTGAAGTCTAATAAGTTACTTCTCCTTACCTTTTTAAAATATATATAAATTATAAAGGGTCTCAAGTTATACTTAGTGGTAAGATATTTGGTCTCACAACCTCCTACTCTTGAGTTTCTCACCCGCAAATACTGAACCAAGAAACTGTGAGAGTTGAAGTCTGATACAGGTCGTTCTTTTTACCTTTTGTTAAAAAATGATTAATTATAAACGGGTCCCATATCCGTACTCTTCCAACCAACATTGATACTCCAACACAAATAAGATTATAAGTGCTCCTACATTTATTCGTAAAGGTACTCCTAATGGGTTAAAGATTATATCAATGGTGCTTGCACCTTGCTAATAAGGTATATCTTGTCTAGGCAACATTTTTAAATAAAATTTCAAACAAGAGTGTTAATTCAGAGTCTGCTTGTAGGTCTCCAGCAGCTGTTTTTTGTGGTTTTTTCCCCTTTCTGAATTGGTAGTGTCGCTCTTTAAATTAGTATCAGACTTCTAGTATTGACAATCGTTCCCGTATAATCCAGTACAATTTTGGTGATCGATGAGGAGCCACAAACGATAATATGGTAGACAAAATAATCCATGTAATATTAAGTTACACCCGCCAATTTCAGCCTGCAGATCACGATACCAATACACTTGATGTTATTGTGCAAACTGAAAATTCATTCAAAGATTGTTGTCTGCTTTCTTTCTCTGCCACCCATTAACGTTGGAGAATGTTCAGAAAATTAAGAAACTCATTTCTTTTATAGAAAATGAGAACTATTTCTAAGTATATTTATATATCCTAAGATAAAATACGACTATTATGATTATATACATAACCTATCTCCAATTTTCATTAGTACTTCAAAGTTCAAACAGATAAAAAGAATTGAAACCCCTCAATGAATGAAATCCTAGAAATAATATTTCATCCGTAATTTCTTTACATCATACGATCGGAAAATCATTACATTTCCAAGCAAAATTCCTGAAGTAGCACCACATATCATAACTTGTAAGCCAAATACACCCCTTGTAAGTCTGTAAAACAGCCAAAATAAGATTAATGCTCAAGATTTCTTGAGCTTAAACAAACTACAAATAGTACAAGAAGATTTCCAAAATTTCCAGCATAGGGAAACCACCAATCCCTAGCATTTTTGTTCAGGGTGCGACCGAATCCTTGCAAGGTGCCGTCGATTAAATAACTAGGCCTTTCCAAGGGTTTTGCACCCTAAGCAACATTTAAATAGTAGACATCACATCTTCAACCTTGAAAATTCCTCATGCTTCTTTCCTAGTAATCCTGTAATTCATAAACACAGGAAAAAGTCTTTACTAAACGGACCATTTGACTAAAACATCATCAGAGACAAGGAAGCTAAATAAAATTAAAGTAAGTTGGACGGAATGCTATTTATGAAACTATGGCGGAATGATACTCCCTATGTCACGACTCACCTGTACTCTTCAAGTACTCTTGTTAAGTCCTAGACCCTCCAACATGGTCATTAGGATTAACGAATATAATTTAGATAGAAATAGCCAAATCTAACACTTAGACATATACCTGACTAACCTGAGTATGATTCAAGTACATGAGTTCGCATAACATAGCCCCATAACCACGCTTGAATATTCATACTACCCAATACCCCATAGTTCCTACAGTCCTATAACAGTACAGTTCCCCCTTCAAGCCATGCATCTTACCTCCACTCTCCCCATCACCACTCAAAAGCTCACATCGAAATAGACTCCAGTCACTCCACTTCGAGTGCGAAGCTAATTTTATTGGCACCATAAGCTTTCTCCTTCATTGTTTCATGATGCTACCGGTCACTTTTATATCATTCTCATCATTTCTAAGAAAGACATGCTGCTGCTGTCATGAAACCATGCCCCCCCCCCCCCCAAAGTGGACACCTACAAAAAAAGGAGCCACGAGCCTATCCATTTACAATTTAATAACTTGTATCCTACTTCATTCTATGAAAATCATGAAATGTGAAAAAAAAGATAAGATCCATTTTCGTTAAAATCATTAGCAGAAAGGATCAAATTCTACTCAATACTCAACTTTGGAAAGAGAAAAGTAATTACATATGCTATGAGATGGAAGGATTCGAACCTCCAAATCGCAAAACCAATGAAATTCACGAATCGACGATAATAATCATAAGTATATGAAAGAACCCTCAATCACCACCCCGGTGCTCAAATGGGGCTAACCTGCTAAGTGCCCTATTTGCAATTAACTTTTTCCTTCACGTGTAGTCACAATTATCAAGTTTGTGCAGCGAAAGCCTAGCACTTAGATGTATGAGATGTATGCATTTAGAAGCAGAAATAGAAAGAAAAAAAAGGCATAGATTGTAAATTTCACTAAAGTATCCAGAAGGGATCCAGTGGTGTCTCATTCCAAGAAAAAAGCTGCCTTGTTACAGAGAACTACCCGCCGTACTTCATAACGGCGAAGGTGTGGACTCAAGTTCGTTTTACTGGGAGGCTAGGTTCCATAATTGCACAAAGCAGTGCCAACTAATCTTCACATGAAGCTTTCACTGATACAGCAATAGGAAATGAAACCCTAGTGCTCCTCTATGCTACCAGTAGGGAACTCACAATGATCCTTAACACAGTGCCACAAAACATGACAAAACCAGTCCAGCTCATTGGACAAAAGAAGTGAGGCACAATTTTACTAAGATATACAGATAGATAGCAGTTACCTGAAGCAGTAGATTCCCAACGCAGCCGTAATTTCATGAATAACTGATGTTGCAAAGTGCAAGTACAGACAAGCTGGGCCAAGCCATAAAGCTCAATCAGAAGAAAGAAAGCAAAAATAACACCAAAAAGGACAGGGATTTGCGAAACTTATGTTTCAAATTACTAACGAAAATTTGATTCCATGCCCGAAAGTATAACAATTTGAGTATTTCATGACCAACCCTACTCACTTAAAAAGGCTGTTCATTCTACATGATGAAATTCTTCCTTTCTAACACTGAGCTAGAAACACCAAATCGTTTTTAACACTAAAAGGTACTATACATTTAAAGTGATAGCAATAACATAAAGGAGCTAGCAACAGAAAAGGTCACAAGTCTTGTACCAGTAAATGCACAATAGCCGAGCAGCACCAAGAGCTCATCCACTAAAGGGACTCTGCGAGCATGTTAAAAGATGAAAAATCAATATTTTGAGAAGTATTAAATTCATTAGTCATGAGGTGAAAATGGAAACAAAACCGCAGGTAAACTCCTACCCATCATTCAGCCTAGCAGTCAAAGTGTTTGCAATGGCCAGAGGTAGATACAAAAGAGACTGAAGCAAAAAGTAGCCAATGAGTTAGTCAACTAAAATGCAGAACAGGAATGCAATTATAAGGAAAATACAAAAGCACGCTCAATATACATTATTATATTGCATTATATCTTGTTGAGGAATGAAAAGGTCACCGACACCTCAACTTCATCACGAGTAAACAACAAACAGATTTACCATATCCATTTATTTAGGTTTGTCCAAAGGCGCCCCTCCTGGTTGACCAAAAAAAGCAGAGTGACGTCTCTAATTTTACTAATGCAGTGAAAACACTCGATCCAAAATAGGTCAAGGTTATGATAAGGTTCAGACCTTCTTGTCCGCATCTCTAGTTGCACTAAAAAAGTTATTGGGTAATTGGTCTTTACCTTCAGGCTTAAGTGGCCTTAGCATCCTCTCTTATCTTCCCAAAAGGAAAAAAGTAATTGGGGAAGAATAACTACATATACATGCAGATATTCTCCTCTACTTAAAAGGCACGTGTCAACAATGCTTGGACAATGCTTTTTCAGGGGTAGGGGTGTTGGAGAAATCAGGTCTCTCCACTAAGGCATACATGGCAGAAGTGTTACCACTTAATAAAACTCAAGCTTTCATGATTAGTGTCAGAGAGTTCTAGCCATGAAAAATAAATTCTTAGCGTCAGAAATTCTCGCCATGCATACAACAGATCTTATCCAATGCCATTCTTAGTACCATGATAGATTAACTTGGTCTTTTTTGAGAGACAAGGTCAATGGACTTTCACCTATGTCCTGGATTGACAATCTTTAGAATGGGAAAATATCTCGGGTTCTGAACTAGGCCGCACACGATTTGAAATTGCTACATAGAGTCTCCTAGACTCCTAATTGTCAAACCTTGAAACAATCTAAAGATCTCAACGAACTTATAGCTCAATGTTTCCTTTATCCTTCATTGGGATTCGGGATCTTATGGTCCAATTGGTAGGCGGTAATATGATACATTTTAGTGCAGTTTTCCAAGAGAAATTCATGCCAATGTCCCTAGTAATGATAATCTATACACAACCATTTTTTTCCTTCATGAATTTGCATTACCATCTATTACATTGAGTGTGAAAAACTGTGAAGAAAAATTAGATGTTTGGGTTTGAGATTCCATTACCATGGTAATGGGTATGGGATTTTCCTTCCAAATTACAAATGATTTTGATGTCATAATGCTTTCATTTAACTTACACAAACTTTAGGATCATATCATCACACACATCAAAAAGTTCTTCCTAATGAATACCATCTTCTAAAAATCCAGCAAGAAGGTTAAGAATTTCCGAAATGGTAATACATCAGCCAAGGTTTGGTTGCAACTATTGGCATGTAAAATTGCAGAAAAACGAGCTAGAAATTAATATATAATACACGAAAGGGAACACCTAGGAAGTGCACGTTTCAATGGAACTTTACGAATAACACGCAGATTTTTTTTTGAAAAAAAAACAGAACCAATACCATACACATGCTAGTTTTGAGACCCTTTGGCTCATCGCACAAGTGAGACAAAATCATCCTTCCCTGCAAGGATATAATATCACATCAGCAAATTCACAATAGAAAGAAGTACCATGTTGAAAGAGATACAATTATATATAACAATATGCAAAATAATCTTACACCTGCAAGATTTCAAAATCACCTCAGAAACAAATATAATATTGTTACAACATAAACGTTTACTTACCACAAGAAAACCAAATGCAAGTCCGGTTCCCACTACAACAAGATGAGGATAGTTTCCAAGGAGATCAGATGGAGACAAATAGTCCCTGCAGGACCAGTAACATACTGTTACTATATAAAAACAAAGGAATTAAAGAGCCTAAACCATGGCAAGAGACAGCGAACTGTACCATGCAAGGACGCCAAACATGAGCACAGCAAATGGGTATAGCTGGCAGTAAGATCAGTAAGAGTGAGTTCCCAGATAAGTAAAGGAAAAATGAATCAATTGGACAGACAAAGTGATAATTACCATAGCTAATGCAAGCAGCAAACTTCCTTTTCTCAATTTAACTACGTTATATACATTCTGTATGCTGCAAAGGAAGCATGTCTAAGATGAGAGAGCATTTCAAGTAACAAGAAGAAAAAAATCATGCTCTTAGACAACTCATGTCGGCACATCCCCTGAAATGATACACTACAAAACCACTTTAAAGAACAAAGTAACTGCAGAAAATATATAATCCAGTTTCTGTCAACCGTTTTTACCAGAAAGATATGCAAGCAGATACCATGGGACATATACAGATTCAATGTGTCCATTCATAAGATACTTTCTTTTCACAGGCTACCCCTGAACCAGAGCCTCATATCTTAAGCATGCAAGTAAAACTAAAGTTCAATATCCTAGTACTCCATTATGTAAGGATTACACAATTAAGATATACAGAGAAAAGAATACCAACTTGAATACAACAGTAGGTATCACAGCAAAAGCTATCATTAGGTACAGAACAGCTTGGTACATGGGGATCCCTGAATCAGACAGAAAAAAATAAAGGTGTCAGAGCTGCATTTAGAGAGTAAAAAGGATACAGCAGTAGTTCTTCTCTAGAATGTAGAAATATCTAATTAATTTCACCACTAAAATCAAGTCAAAATTAATCAAACCTCAAATATCATTTCTGGTATGAAAAGAGTAAAGCAAAACTTACCACAAAATGGATAATGTGACAGTATAGAATAAATTAATCTTAGCGATTAAAAGAATAGGTTTTTCAATATATGAAGCATCTTCATTACATCCAATATAGTCCCATCCATCTTACACAAAACTGGGCCATTCGAAGAAAAGATGACAACCATAAGATTTTCTCAGTTCAGATTACACCAATTACAATACAAGGGAATGATTTTGAGAAGATACACATGTTGAATTACCCAGACCAATGTACTTCAGAGATTTAAAATGGCAAATAATCAAACCACAGATTGAAGAAACAAGAAAGCATAAACATTTTTTTAAAAATGTACTCTACTACGTTGCTACATTACCACTGAAATAAGGCACCCAGCTCAAGAAGGGTATTGATGCTCCAAACTGTTGAGCCCACCATTCAGCACCTAGAAAACATAAATTCTTTTTAGAGATCATGACTGACAGCAACATAGTCTTTTTCAAATGCATGCATCACCAACACCCAGAAGAAAAAACCAACCAATGCCAAGCTCTCTGACAAAGAGCACCTTAACTGTCCTATAAATACTTTTGTTGGCAAATACACTTGGAATGTTGCTCTCTAGGTTGGTAATCTATGGCCGTGATGTGGATCCATCATTTACATAATTGCGACCATATTCAGTGGTCCACCAGCCAATTGCACACATAAATTGGACATGGAGGAAATCTTGTAAAGTAAGAGATGATCAAAGATTGGCTTGGTTATTGGAAGATAGCAGAACATCCAACTAGTAAGTACACTATTCAGTGTATACTCTATTATTCTTGACTAAGGGGTCGTCTTAAATTGGTCAAGATGGGTTTGGAACAGATGGAATGTGCAAAAGCATAATGCTGTTTACTGGTTGGTTATGCTTAGCGAGTTCAGAACTCGGGACAAGCTAATTAGTCATTGGGTCACTGATGTGGACAACTGCCTAATCTATGGCCAGCACCCTGAGATTTATTCTCATCCGTATTTCAATGTGAGTATAGCTGGAAATGTGCTTCCTATTCTTTATTGGCTGCAATATGGATATGGAAGACGTGTATACAAGAACGTTCGCAAACAACGTACAAAGGAGAGACGAATAATATTGTCAAGCTTGCTGATTATCTGCCCCCACTTACTACATTTGGCAAGCAGAAAGTACTCTTGTGATGAATGTTAAGTTTGGGATCGGTTAAGTAACTAATGGACAGATTGGTCATGCTTATAAAGCTTCATTTAATATGCCGTGAGGTGGAAAGTAAGGGGCATAGGTAGGGAAGCCCTTCCTAGAAGATACCCCAAGGCCCTACCACTTGAATTATGGTTTGATTTTTGATACTAAGATGATGTATCTTATAGAGCTTAAAAGTTGGGAAGTTCTACATGCTGGTCCGGTATTGGGAAATTCTACTTCCAGGAAGAAAAAAAACTGATTTTCTAAATTAACACTTTAGTTTTGTCGAAGTTATAAAACTAGAGTCTAAACGAGAAATACTCCATTAACATTACCTATAAAATTCTTTTAATTTTTACCTCTGTTAAAGGTTAAATAAACAACCTTATCTCCCTTCCCTCTTCTTCCTCCCTCACCACCGGCACTCCCGATCCAGACCCCAACCCTCTGCTGCCCGACTCATCCCAGCCCCCCGTTCGCTCTTCTTCCTCCCTCCCTATCCTCTACCACTCCTTCCCACCCCCACCGCCACCCCCCCCTCTTTCCTCTTCTTCCTCGACAATGCAAACATATCCAATGCATAGAAATGAAACACAATAGTGCGGCAAGTCTGTAACTCACAAGTATTGCATGACTTACCTACAAAAGTTGTGAAGAAGTGACACAAGTATATCAGCATGAGACCTTCTGTAGGTCCATTAACTACAGGAAGGATTAGCGTATTGGTGAAGTAGCTGTACATCACAGCCAAAGAAAGGGGCCAGTCAATTGGAATCAGAAAGAAAAAGATTAAGCAAACAAAAATCACTATTCTAAACAAAGAAGCAAATGTCAGCCTTCAGCAAGTGGAAAGCAAAACAAGAACCTCTGGTATATATCACTTAACAAAAAAAGACACCTGGTATATATAATATAGGGAAAATTAACAGGAATAATCCTAACTATTGCCTGTCTTCCCTAATTAATCCCACCTTTAGTAATTCCCAAAATAATCTCAAGTATTTAGGGTACCTTCCAATATTAGTCCTAGGCAAAATGGTAACCTGATATATAGGTGAACAGTGCCACGTGGCGCTCTGCGATTGGTTAGTTTGTTATTTTATTTTTAAATAATCAAATTTTCTTAAAAAACTTAAGAAAGTTTTATTTTAAAAAAAAACAAATCCACCCCCTCCCCACCCCCACCGTTACCACCATCGGAACCCCCCCACTGCCACATTCACGCCGCCGCAGGGTGTTTTCGGGTGGTGGGGGTTGTTTTAGTGTGGTTTCAGGTGGTGGCCGGTTGTTTTAGGGTGGTTTCGATTGGTGAAGGTGGTTTAAGGGTGTTTCGGGTGGTGGGGGGTTATTTTAGGGCGGTTTCCAGTGGTGTTCGGCTGTTATAGGGTGGTTGGTGGTTGTTTTAAGGTGGTTTCGGCTGGTGGGTGGTTGTTTTAGGGTGGTTCCGGTTGGTGGGGTGTTTTTAGGGTTGTTTCAGTTTGGGGGAGGGGTTAGGGTGGTTTCGTATGGTGGGGGGTGTTTTTAGGGTGGTTTCAGTTGGGGGGGGTTAGGGTGGTTTAGGGTGGTGGGGGGTTATTTTAGAGCGGTGTCGAGTGGTGGTCGACCGTTTTAGGGTGGTTTTGGGCGGGGGTGGTTGTTTTAGGGTGGTTTCGGTTAGTGGAGGTGGTTTTAGAGTGGTTTCGGGTGGTGGCCGGTTGTTTTAGGGTGATTTAGAGTGGTGGGCGGTGGTTTTGTGGGGGTAGTGGTGGCTGGGAAAGGGTAGGCAGAGTGGTGGTGGTTGGGGAGGGGAGGGGAAGGGGTGGTGGGCTGGTGGTTGGGAAGGGGAGGGTTTTTATATTTTTTTATATTTTTTTGGCCAATGTCGTTGTGACACGTAGCCTTGTCAACCTGTTTGACAGGTACCAAGTCAAGTGGGACTGTTGTGGGAAGGGCGGGTGATAGTTGAGATTATTTTGGGAATTAATAAAAGTAGGATTAATTATGGAAGACGGGCAATAGTTCGGATTAATCCTGTTAATTTTTCCAATAATATATCCAATCAAGATGTAAGCAAATCCAGAAGTACTGAACTTCACCCCTAAATAGTAATAAAACCCGTAGAAAACTCTCTTTAGTAAAAAATTTACAGCCACTACCACTACCGCCAAAACAACACAATGCATTAATCCCATTAAAATGAAGTGGTTGCAAGAGTCAAGCTTTTATCTCCGATAGCATCCACATGGATCTACCTCCATTATCTTCTATCAAGTGCTAAACGTTCCACCCTTAAACCTAATTTCTTCATATCGTTTCTAACGTCATACATCCGTGTCATCTTTGACCTCCCCGAAATTTCTAAAATCTATACGTATAGTAACTCTCCACTATCCTGACAGGTGCATCATCAAAGATGACATCTCACATGCCCAAAGCATCGTAACTGGTTCTCTCTTATCTTATCCTCCAACAAATCCCACCCTCATTCAAAATAACTCTATTGCAAAGTCTATGTTTAAGATAATAACCCACATCCATCTCAACATGTGCCTCCGTGTTCCTAATAATCAAACCCGCATAATAACATCAGTCTAATACCTATGCCACAAAATATTCCTTTCGACCTTAGAGGTAAACCGAGGTTGGTTTCCTTCTCTTTTGAGCACTGAAACCACATATTGATCAATAACCTCATTCAATACTAACCAAGGTTAACACTCATCAATGTGAAAATCCTATCCATCTAATGTTACCATTACTAGATTGCACTTAAGGTACTCCACTTTTTTACTATGTTTTACTCCGACTTAACCTAAACCCTAACCCTCGAGATTCTAATGTTTGCTTCCATCGCTTCAATTTAGCATTATCCCAAACACTAATTTTGTCCAACAATTAAAGTCATTTGCAAACACCATACACTATGATATTGCATCCTAAATAGATCGTGTTATTTCATCTATCGGAGTCGTGAAAAGAAAAGGAATCGACTGTCCTATCGTAATATCCTATCGTACTAGATACTCTTGAGTTACTGCACCACTAAGCCTTCTCCGGGTTAAAAGAAATACTTATCAAGACAATAAAAAGATGGCCGAAACATGTGTTAAACCAAGACAACACATTTGGATGGTATACATGACTTCAACAATTTACACCCGTGTACGTCTCTTCAAACCTTATCATAAGCCTTTTCTAGGTCAATAAAAATATTTATCAAAACCTTCATCCTTATCTAGAAATATTCCATCATTTGTCACATTAGATGAATAGACTATGCTGTGGACCGCATAAATTCTAATTGATGGTCTAAAACGCTCATGCATCTATTCTATTACCCTCTCCCACACCTTGAATACGTCACTTAACAAAACAATACAAATCTTCCCTACGGATCTCCAAACCCGAATACCATTTATCCTAGCTACTCTCTTTTGTTTCATTCTCTTTAATGCCTTATCTACCTCTATAAACTGCATATAATCCCGCGTTACATCTTACACTTGAGAAGAGATGTCTCCCATACTAAGCTTAGAACCAAGAAGAGTATTTTCTCCTCCTTCATCTGTATAGCACGAACTAGCATCCTTTCATTAAAATCCTTGAGAGTTCACACATTTCAACATAAGGAAACCCCTTGTTCTACCTCTTGAAATACCTTTGACTTCTCTTTCAACATAAGGATCCTTTCATCAAACTCCTTTAGCTATCTTATAGACTTCTCTTTCATACACACTTGAATAAGCTTTCATATACCTCTTAAAATACCTTTGACTTCTCTTGTCGAACTAACTTCTTTTTACGTTCACCTTAGTGTCCTTATAATCCTTAATTAGTTGTTGTACTTTTACTTTTACATTTGCCAATGCACACATTTAATCATTAATATTTTGAACAATCTTATAGACAATATTATAAAATTACACAATTTTAAGTTATATAATACAAAAATATATTATATAATAGCATTTATATTTATATATTAGTAAAATAATTAGGTCGAAGTATGATATAGATAGTGTCTAAAGTCAAAATGGACCAACTATTTACAAAGAGGAGTACTTTACTACTTTGCAAGATCTTCATTATTTTTACATTTTCCTATGGCTAAGTAGCATTCTCTTTTCTTTTGATTCACCTAACACTTCCTTGGCTACTCTAAAAAAGTGGTTCTTCATCTTTACCCAAGTTGAATTGGTCTCCTCCTCCGACGTATAATTGGTTTCTTTAGCCACTATGTCGGGAAAAACCTAACAGCACCTTATAGGCTTCACCATTTTATTATTGGCTCACCTAATTTGTTCTTTCGTAAACTTGATTTGCCACGAATATCTAGCACTCTTCCCCGGAAGTCTTACTAAGGAGAAGACTAGTAATGATGTATTTGCTCCAAATTTAAAAGTCACCATCACGTTAGTATCCCGCTAGTAAACCATGTGTTACCCGAGATCAAGCCTATGGCTACGCAAAAACTAGAATGGTCTCTTCCACACATAATTAAACCTTGTGAGCACTTTCAAATAATTGTAACTTGATCCTACATGTCCATTTAGATTTCCATCAATATATAGCTTACCAGGCTACCACATCTACATCCTCCAAAAAATGACGTGTAAGAGCTTCTTCTACAACAACTTTAAGGCGCATAAGCACTAATATATGCACATTCTCCCTATTGCACATGAACTTCACTCTCATAATCCTAACACTATTCTTATAAATCTCAATATGAAGCAAAAGGAAGTGCTCATTCTTATAAATCTCAATTACCTAATGGAGCAATAGGAAGTGCTCAACTAATGGCACACTCAAGACTTTGTTAAACATTTGTCATTAACCAAATCCAAGCAAATCAAAACGTACCCTAACAGACTATTACAACTATATGAGTCGATTTTACTAAAAGTAGAAAAAAATCAGACCACATACTGTTCCCATGTAGCACCATAAAATGGGATAGCTGCAATCACCCAAAACCAGAAAGTTGCCCTTCCACACATTGCAGTACTCCCAAAAGCAAGGGCTTCAAACTGAGAAAGAATATCAGGTTTTAAATTCGTCTGCTTGTAAGCACAAAACACTATTGAAATGGGACATTCTTACTGCGCAAGCGAGGGCATCACATCCTGCAGTGTAAAAAAGGATACATCAGATTAGTTTCAAACTTTCAAACAATTGTAAAAGTGAAAAACATCTTGATAGTATAGGTAGACCAAAAACAAAGATGGCTTGGATTAAGGAAGACATGAGAATGGAAGTAGGGATATAAATTGACCATGATCAAAAAGCTCGCCCAATGGACTTGAAGAATTGGTACGCCTTGCTTGCTTCCCATCTACAGCATCGAACGTCTGTAGTGTGATTACAAGAGAGTAAGAGAGGACGTAAGACCAATAGTATTAAGTGCCAATAACTAAAAACGAAGTATTAAAGTACATATGCTTTACATCTAACTGAGATAGTTGCCATTGAGTGCTAAATAGATAAGCAACTCCGGCCATGAGTAAAAACTGGCCATGGACTAGTATCACACAGACTTTCCCATGTTGCAAATATCACAAGTTGTGACAATACAGAAAAAAAAAAAAAAAGCTACAAGCTGGCTACCCCCATACTTACATCATACAACAAGTCAAGAATGAATAAAAACCTAAATACAAATCCCTCCATTGACAAAGGGTGGAGACATTAAGATAAAAGCAATCTAAACCTAACAAGTATAGATGGGTCGGGGCGCTATTCCCAAAAAACTAGCGAGAAAACATTAAACATGGAGAAATTCCATAAACACAAATTTGCAACTTCAAACTTCAGGTTTAAGCACCAAGTTGTAAAGTATATAATTCACATCATAGGAAATTTTGACATCTTCAACTGTGTGTTAGGATAAGGAAAAAAAAGATGCCCATATCATAGTTACAATAATCATCCATCTTGTGTCAATGATGAATAGAGTAGCAAGATTTCCAGGCTTTAAAGGTCATCAAAATTGGGCAGCCAGAAGGTTAAAGTCTTCTATCGTTAGAAAACTAAAGCACCTCCCGTCCCCGTCCCCCCCCCCAAAATAAAAATAAAAAAAAAAGATCACTTCAAGTCAGTTATCATAATAAAATTCAACAAAAGATAAGCTATGCTTCAGAGGAGATAAATCATATACAAGATTTAGAAAAGAGAGAGTACTTGGGAAGACAAGTTGTCCACGAACAAGAGAAAAATATTTTGTACAAAAATTATTCATCCAGGTCTCTGAAAAAGCCCCACTTCCTTAACTCGATTCTAGTATATTCAAAAACAAAGAATGGTGCTAGTGACAATTCTCAATGGAAGTGGAATTCATAAGATCTTCCAGCAAATTCTAAATTAAAGTAGCCTTTCTTCGCCAAAATAAACAAGTTACTATAATTCCATCTCAAATCTTACCTCCATTAGATCTTTTACACGCCTTTTAAAGAAGGCTAGGGGGTAGAGAGAGAAAAATGCGTGAATTTGGGCAGAAACATAAGAGAAAAAAATACAGAGAAAGTGATAAGCAAAAGAAAAATGGAGCAAAATATTAAGACGGATTAAAACACAATAACTTTTTGAGACAGAGGAGTAACATATATCACACACTAGAGAGGATCGTTCAAAAACTCGTTAATTCTATTCTACCCAGCTGTAACACAGGATTCCAATAGCAAAGCTTCCTGATTGCGTATGCAAAATTCGTCGTATTAGCAACTTGACCACAACCTCCATGAAAAGGAATGGGACATTTCAATGGCGAGGTGGGAATAAGGATTGAAGAGGGTACAACTAATATGCTCATAAAATAAGTAGGGTTTTTCTATGATATACCCTTGTGTTTTACCCAAAGCAAAAATCCTCAACATGCAAAAATGAGGTAAAGATACACCTTTAAGTAGTTAAACATGTCAAAAACCCTTAAAACCTATGTTACTGAGACATGGATTAAGCGTCTACTCGGATACGAGTGTCCAAGTATCCAACTCGGCCATTTCGTAGAAAAAAGTCCAAGTTTTTAGCTAAAAAAGAAGTATCCAAGTGTCATATCGTGTCAGACATACGACAAACTATTTTTGAGGCAAATGAGGGTGTCAAAGTAACATAGCTTAAAACCCTCTTAAATCACATTCTAAAAACAAAATCTCATCAAACTGAGAACTGGAACGCCGAAAATTTAAATCTCATCAAGCTAGATTTAGGTACAACTGATTAAAATATATAAGACCAAGGGTACAATAGAGAGTTTTCAAAATCATGTCGTACAACATAGAAAACGTAAAAACACAAAGGGTATATCACAGAAAAACCTAAGTAACAAATAAGTAACAGCATAATGAACTAAAGTTTCACAAATAAGAGGTAGATAATCCATCACTAATAAGCAAAACAAACCTGGTATAGAAAAAGCAGTAATCCATGCATGAAATGAACCCATCTAGGTGGTGGTGAATCCAGCCGAGGTGAATATAGCTGAGAGTGAAAACATTGTTTTAAGATTAGCAAACAAATCAAATTCATATCCTTCACCAAGCATAGATATCAAACAAAGACAGTTTCAACAATTTCTAAAAAGATAATATAGAGAAATTTATGAAACACTTCAGGGTAGACCAATCTTTATGGTATCAAATCTAAAGCATTGTAGATGCAAGTACCCGGAAGCATGCAGATGCAGATACCTTACATCTCATTAACATGATAGGTCCTAGCACCATGATTGCTTTCTCACAACAAATCTCGAGCACACGAAGATATTTTGCATAACAAGATTAAAACTTCCTTCTCTCACATTCATAAGGTAATATCAGCTCTCAAAAACATTATTGGGCCCAAATCAATTCAACACCAAACTGAAGTACCCACACAAACACTAAAAAATAGGAAAAGAATCCTTGGAAGTCCACAAAAGGAAGGCCACACAACATTGAGTAACTAAAAGCATAAAGAAGGGAAAGCTTCATAAATATGCCCATGTGATATCAAGTAATTGTTAGAGTACTTGTTATTAGTGAGCAAGAAAGTTTATCAGTTTGCTAGCATGATGCGTTAACTGTTGAAAAACACTTGATTTTAAGCCTACGCATGTTAATTGTACAGAAACAGCAAATCTGAAGTGAAAATTATTGCAAAACAACAGAGTTGCAACTTGCAAATAGTAGGCTTGAAACCAGAGAGAAAAATTATTCACTTACGTATCCAAGCAATGCAGAAATCATTAAGAACATGAATCCCATAAGTGTTATCTGCACCAAAATAATAGGAAGCTCTATCAGACACTTCACAATCAATCAACTTTAAGTAGCAAAATTTATAGGGCACAGAATAATTGAGAGAAAAAGAAATGTAAAAGGCCAAGTGACAATTACCATATTTGGACTGAAGAAGCATCCAGAAGCGGAAGATAGACACAAAGAAAGGTAGCAAGTTAGCAACTTCCGCAAATAAGCTCAAAGATAAAGAGGCTGATTGTGCAGATGCAAGCCCAAAATCAAACATAAAAGAACACACACATAACCCCCATACGAGAAAAGGTATTTGAACATTAGAAAGTGCGTGCAACAATTCCCTCAAGAAAACAATTGAATGCAACGTGAATTTGATTGCACACAACAAACTTTGAACTACAACTAAAGCCAATATACATATATCTGGAGCTAGCCCAATGTGCTGTTGTGTTCCATACATTTACGACAACATGAACTAAAAACTTGAGACACAAAGACATGCAACATTATAGTTACCCAAAATCAAGGTGCCTTCCAAGTTCCACCAAAAGAGCCTACTAGAACAAACATGCACATAAATGTCCTCCCCATACACCTCCAGTTCAGTAGCCTGTAAGATTTTCATCATGATAATTACAGGACACAAACACGTTTCTCTTGCTCTATAACTAAATACTAATATATTAGGGATAAAAAACACAGTTAGTGGCTTAGTGCTGAGGTGCATATGAACTTTTGTACTTCCACGGTTCACCGCCTCCAAAGTTCAAAAGTATGCATTTCAAAATGATGTCAACTTACGGCCCAAATGTTATAAGATAATACATAATAGGACGACATTGACGATTAGAGAGTTCATCTCTCATCCAACTGAGATACTAAAATTTTCATATTTAACGACTCAAACTACAAAGCTAAACATCAAAGTGATAATGTAAAAGAAGAAGAACAAGATACTTCTCCTTTGGAACGAAAAAAATCACTCAACTTGTCAATAGAATGGGTAAACATAGTCAATCCCCCTACCCTCTCAAATCAAAAGCCTCTAACAAGCAACCTAATTCACATACAAATCAACTCCAGCAATCAAACTTCATATGACTGAATCCAAATTTATGAACAAAAAGGCAACAGGAACGACGAAGAGTAGACACTTACGGCATCCAAAGAGGGAAAAAGTGCACGAATCGAGTCCAGAATGGTTGCAAGATATACTTGGCGACATATGAGTGATCTGCACCACTGTATTTGTATCTATGTAGCGCCGCAACACCATGAGCCCCAATATATCCCATTCTTCTTCCTCTTTCACTAATTTTACTATTCCAAAGAGTCCAGAAACCTCACTATAACACAATCAAACCTTCAAAAACATCAAAACCACAAGTCATTAATTGACTCCACAAACTTCATATTAATCCTCAAACTCAAAAAAAAACAAAAAATTGAAATAATTCAATAGGTATGCAATTCACGTTTACCGGTAAAGAACACATATATTCAATTAAAAATTGAAAATCAAAGTTGTACTCCATTGGTAACTGAAAGGATCCAAACATAAAAATGGAGTACGAAATGTTCAACAAAAGAAGATCCGAATTAATTGAACAAAATGAGTAACAGCTATAAACAATGAATTCAACCTGATGAACTATGAGGAAACAAATTGAAGATTTGATACAAAAATGCAAAAAAACAAAAAAAGCAAAAAAAAGAATCAAAATAGAGGAAGAACAGAATATGCTGTCCGATTATGTTCGACTCAAAAAAAATCATTCGTTCACGAATATGATACTCTAGCAATAATGAGAAGATAACAACAAATTCAGCGAAAAAAAACAAACGAGATAACACAATAATCAAACATTCAGTGAGAGTTATAAAAGCTTGAAATCAAACCTGAATCAATCGATGAAAATGAGTGTAAAAAAATGAGCGAAAATAAGAACTGGAAATCTTCAAATTCCGGAAAGAGAGGAGAGGACAGTCACTCAGTCTCACAGAGGAGTGTGAGAGGGGGCGGGGATACGAATTACTGTGAAGAGAATGGGGAAGAGAGAGAGAGATGTTATTGCACGGTTTTTTATTTCCTGTTTTGGATGGCAAGTTATAAAATATTAAGAAAAAATTGATGCCAACAGGCTTAATTATTGCTAATTTTTTATAGGAAAAATTGATTAGAATAATCCAAATTATTGTCGTTCCGTCAAGAATAATCCCAACTATAAGTTATTCCTATATAATTCCAACTATTGGGGAGGTCCGCCACAAATACCCCGTGACCCGAAAGCAACCTGTTTAACAGGTAAACATGCCACGTGTCATGTTTTAATTGGTTGTTTACAATTAATTAAATTTAAAAAAAAATTCCCTCCCTTTTACCCTCTTCCTTCCCCACCTTCAACAGCACCACCCTTACCGTTCCCCTCGCCACCACCCCCAGCCCCATCCCCAACCTACCCCCTTAGCACCTCCTCCTCTCCCCCTTCTGCAACTAAAACCAACAACCGCCGCAACAACAGCACTCTCTCGCCCCATTGTTTCTTTCTCTCGCTGCCCAGCCCCCAGACACCACCACCACAATTTCACCCAACAACAACCACCTCAACACCACGATCTCTTCCTTCCACCGCAACTACCCTTCCTCTCGCCCCACTTCTCTCTTTCTCTCTTTCTTTCACTTGCGGCTCGAATGAAGTTTCTAACTTCGATTTGAATGGTCGATCGTCGCGATTTGATGGTTTGGTTTCATTGCTGTCGTTGAAGTTTTCCGGTAAGAAATCAGAAGATGAGTTCTTTGTTAAAGTGATGCCATTGCCGGAAAGCGTTGATTCTTCCGATGAGCTAGGTGTAGAAATCGTCTGCTTTTACTCGGACTTTGGAGCTTGGGATTTTGTTTGATCTTTGGTATATTTTTAATATCTACTTTAATATTTACAACAAGCAGGTTATTTTTTGTGCTTTTTTAGCATTTTATTTTGATTCTTACTATTCATGTTTTCTTTATATTGTTTGAATGATGTGTGTGAGATTTTTGTTTTTGGTTGTATGTTTGTGAATAAATGAAGAAATGAATGATTTCTGTGGAAGTTTTAGGTGGCAGAAACAGGGGAAGGGTGGTGGGGAGGGGATGGTCTTGTTTCTCATATAATAATGGAAAAATAAAAGAAAAATAAAAAATTACCTGATTAACAGGTTGCAAGTCATTAAGGGTGTTTGTGGCGGACCTCCCCAATAGTTGGGATTATACAGAAATAACTCATAGTTAGGATTATTATTGGCGGAACGGCAATAGTTTGGATTATTCCAGTCAATTTTTCCTTTTTTATATACAGTTTAAATCTCTATAATGTACGTGAAGAGGGATGGGACACCAAACTTAATGTATTGCCTAATTTACCCTTTGTTGTTTAATTAATAATTTACAGAAAAAAAACTAATTCAAAATACCAAAACTACTATGATATAATTTTTGCACACATTGTGTGCATATAAGGCTAGTTATTTGTATACTAGCAATAAATATGATCTATGTGTGCAAAAACGGGTTAAAGGAGAGGAAATGAAAAGGTAATTGCTACTGACCACACCATTTGCTTAACGAAAAAGGAAGATTTCTTTGTCATCAATGGGAGTTAAAGGATCAAACAACAACACCTTACATCAGTCATTCATTTGCATCAGTTGGCAAGACGAACAATCACCTTCAGTTTAAACATAAGAGAACACAATCAAATTAATTCAAAACCTTGCGAAACGCAGAGAAATCCGGCGAGATAAACAATCACCATTTCAAAAACCCCAACCATTCGACATCACGACAACCGCAACAACAGCCAACCCACCACAACTTGGAAAACCCTAAACGTTCGATTGGTTCTATCTGAATGGTGATTTCGAAAACGCTAAACACCGCAGCAAAGATAGTCATTTGAGTCGAGTTGCGTAGTGGTGGATGCCTTCAGACTCGTGGTTTTGCAAGAGGAGAGAGATTAAAAGAAGAAAGAAATTAGACGCGTGTATGTGAATAAGGCAGATCATAGCCCTCGATCTGATATAATCCGACGGTTGATAGGCGGTTCTCATAATAAGATGGTTCTCATGGTAAGGTGGTTCTCACCCGAACCCAAAACTATATATCTCTATTATATAAAGCAACGGGTGAGGGACACCAAAAATAAGAAAAGAAATAAAAAGAAAAAAAATATAACACTAACTGCATCTAAAAACTAAAAAAATCACGAGTGGCGGAATGGGTGGGGATTGGGGAAGAGGAGACTAACCTCTCCACTTGAATACTTGATATAAAATTGAAAATAAAAATAAAAACTAATTGTTCTCCCCTAAAAACTGACCACGAATGGCTGAATGGGTAGAGAAGAGGAGATTGACTGCTTCTCCACTAGATATGAAATAACCACCATTAATGAATCTATACCTTTTCATTTTGATGGTTATTCATTTTAATTACAACCGTGAATTTTCTTCATTTCTCCCTCTTTCTTCTTTCCTCTCCGTCTGTTTGCCTAATTCAAAAGATTTCTTCATACAATATTTATTCAAAGGTACATACTTCTCAATCTCTTCTTGAACTTCCTGTGAAATATACATTTTTCCAATGAATCTATTTTATCTTATTCCTTTTTAATCGCATTGACCTCTGTTATTTTGTATGTAATAATAATATTGCAGGTTCTCATCTCCATCCATCAAATATTTTACAGGTTTGTTTTATATTTGCTCATTTCTCGACACATTATATAAACAATCAAACAATTTCTTTGATTATTTGTACATTTTGCAGATCTAGAAGTGTATGATTTCATAAAGCAAAGATTATCAACCTTTTCAACTCGATCATCGAGAAATGTGGGAGATTTCATCGGATGAGGACTCTTAGGATTTCAATTTTGCATTTCTGACAACCCCTCCTCTCTACTTCATGGTTGTCCTTCTCTCTTTATATACTCATACAATTAGGAGTTTAATTTTCTATTAGTGTAATAGTATGGTTGCAACTTCAGTTTTAACTTATGAGTTTTGATTTTCTCTTTATAAAATGATAAAAAAAATTGATGGGAGAATAAAGATAAGTGTAAAAGCAATATCTAATCAATTACGTATTAGTTGTTATTACATACCCATACACAAAATGTCATCCTTTGAACTCTTTTGTTGTCATTTTTTATTTATTTTTTATGAGGCGAATTAATATATGAGTTTTTTTGTGTAATAGTATGGTAGCAACTTCAGTTTTAACCTTATTTAAAAGTTTAAGAGATATCAGCAATTATGTTAAGTATGACACCATTTTTTCGCACGCATCGCGTGCATATAAGACTAGTATCTCTATACTGTAATGGAAGAGGGGTGTGACACCAAACTTAATGTATTGCCTAATTTACCCTTTGTTGTTTAATTAATAATTTACAGAAAAAAACTGATTCAAAATACCAAAACTACTATGATATAATTTGTGCACACATTGTGTGCATATTAGGCTAGTTATTAATAATGTAGGAACAGTTGAGACTATTACCTCAATTTTCTGTAAACAATTTAAATTATTGTCCATCTTCTATAAACAATTTAGATTATTGTCCATTTTCTGTAAACAATTTAAATTATTGTCCATCTTCTATTACCAAGTAAGTGTTGGTCCAGTGGTGATGGGGACTGGCTTTGGTAGGACGGATTCGTGTTCGAATCCCCGCAACACCCTTGGGAGAGGAATGGAACCTAACCACCTCGAACTTGGCCTCGATCGGGATGTAGCCCAAAGGGTGAACCGGGTGCAAACATCAAAAAAAATCTTCTATAAACAGTCTAAACTTAAAGAAATTTTTATCCTAAATCACTGTTTATGAAAGATTGGAATAATAATTTAGGTTGTTTCTAGATTATTAATAGTTTGAACTATTTATAAAAGATGAACAATAATTTAAATTGTTGATGTCAAAATTTTCAAATATTAATTTATGAGAGGGAAATAAAATAATAATAGTATGTGAATGGCCAGTTGGGTTTTTGGACTTCCCTCCAAAAAGAAATAATGCGTGTTGGTTGTCTAGTAGTGCTTTGGGGGTTGAGCAAGTGTGATGTGTGAATTAGCTTTGCGTTTAAGCTATTTGAGGGAGATAGGGTTTTAAATAATGTACGAGTTGGAGTTGGTGTCTGTCGACCACTCTGCATGACTGCATTAAGAATCTTTGCCGGAGGTTTGACCTTATGAAATAGAAAAAAATCATACGCTAAATAAAAGTTTTTTATCAAATATATTTTATATCTACAATTTCATCATACACTTAAATGTATTATGAGAGTTGCGATATGACAAGGTAGGTCCATAACAATAAGCCAACGCTTGATATATGGTGTTAGAAACTGACAGTTGCAATTGCAGAAGAATAACAGATTTTAAGGTTGTACTGTGGCAGACCACTGACTTCAAAGCAACTACAGCCCGACAACGGTGGTGATGACAACTTAGCTTGGCCGAAAAGCTTCCTAAGGTTAACACAGCAACCTAAGGGCCTGTTCATTTCAGCTTAATATCAGTTTAGTTCAGTTCAGTTCAGCTCTAATCAGTTCAGTTCAGTTCAGTTCAGCTCCAATCAGTTCAGTTTAGTTCAGTTCAGCTCCATTCATTTATAACCTTTTTGTTAAATATTATTATGTTGGTCTAATTTATTTTACTAATTGCTCTTATTATATTATTATTATTATTATATATTTATTTATTTATTTTTATATCATTATTATTATTATCTGTATATTATGATGTAATTATCATTATTATTAAGTATTATTATTATTATTATTATTATTGTATGTATGTATTATTATTATTGATTTTTATATCATTATGATGTTACAAGCACAAATAAACCCGCGTTTTCAGCCCATAATCCAATCAAATCACGTCAAAATGGTTTATGATGTAATTTTGCACGGTCTGACCCAACTATTATTTTATTACTAAATATTAATATATAATTTAATTTAATTATTAAAATAGTAATATTAATTTAATTCTTAGATATTATTGTTATTATATAATCATCATCAGGTATTAATATATTAATATAAAGACTATAAAATAATTGTTTTTCATTATCATTATAATCATTAATTATTATTAGTATTAATTTATGATTATTAATATTATTTATTTATAATTATCATTTGAAAATATCTAAAATACAATTATTATTATTTAATATTCCTATTATTATTGTTTAAATATTATTTATATATTTATTAAATTCAATTTAATTCAATTCAATTCAGTTCAGTTCAGTTCAGTTCAACACCAATCAGTTCAGTTCAGTTCAGTTCAGTTCAGCTCCAATCAGTTCAGTTCAGTTCAGCTATTTTCAGTAAATCTAAACAGGCCCTAAATTGTTAACGGTAACGTTGTGGAGATTAGCATGTACTCGGGAAGAAGAAGAAGAAGAAGAAGAGGAGATATATTTTCAGATGGAGAAAAAAAATAAGCAAGTGGATTTGATTTTATAGCAAAGCCCAGGCCTAGGTCCAAAAAGTTAGGCTCCAGATCAACTCTTCACAGAACCTAGATCCTAGGCTCGACCCGATCCAGGTAGTTGGCACGTGCGTGTGTGTGATAGCAAGCTTAAACATGATGTATTGATGTCCAACCACAAAAGCATCTCGTAGAACCAACTCAATAAGTATAAGAAGGGAAGGAATAGATTAATAAGCCCCTCCCATAAGCAATATGTGACTTTTAGCAAAAATAAAGGCGAGCTTTACAAGCCTTGATTCCAACACGTGGCACTCAGGTCAAGAAGCACAAGTGGCAAAGAGTGAGGCATTACGAAGGGAGATCATAGCCTCTTAACCTTTCGTGAGACACGTGGTGATATCTCTTTAACAAGTGATGTGTGTCGTTGTGGTCTACCTTCTCTTAGGTTAAGTGAGAATGAATGTGAGCATCATCTTAGAGGGGAGAAAGCCTTACATTAAATGTAAAAGGTAGATTAAAGTAAGCCTGTATTTCCAAAATGACAGAGGTTGATTGCTAGGTCATCATCTCCAATCTCCATAGGACATGTGTCATGCTCTAGTTCATTAGCTATTTACGGGCTCCCTTTTGGATAGGTGGAACGGAAGTATCAATTCGCCATCATGTATATATAAATTCTCTTGTTTCTTGTTACAATAAGTTCACACCTAAAGAAAGAGCATTATATACTATATGATTACTATTTGTATTAAAATCAATATTAAAATTAAAAAAGTAGTTTCAAGTTGTTTTCGTGTCAGCGTTTAAAATAGAATTTATCTGTATAGCTAATTTTAAGTTTTATACAACTTATATCAGTTAAATCATAAATACCAAAAACAGAAATATGATAGCCAAACACACCCTAAGCTAATCGGTATATATTAAGTATTATCTCCATAATGTTTAGTCGTTGTTCATCATATATTCCATTGCGGTAAACATTCTTGTGGATTAGTATAAAAGTAGTCTTCTAACTTCGATTTTTTAGGAACTTCTAGCCTCCTTTTTGGTGCTCCCCCTCCGATCTTTGTGAATTGACTTCACATTATGCGAGAATTCATCCCAACACAATGAACCATTCTTGTATTGATCTATAAACTTTACCAATACTCGTCTGTCTAAGTTGATAGTTTGTCTATAGCCCAAGTACCTGCATGTAATTATATCAAAATAAGTATACATCAATGGAGTTATACCCTTCTACAGCCCCTACATGATAATATAAGAAATACACAACTCTATAGCTAGGTTGATGAGTTTGAACATGAATACTATATCCTTTTAGTTGTACTTCAATTGACTCATTTTTGTGTTGACACCTAGGTGAAAAAGTATGTGGCACGAAAAGTTGATTAAAAAGTGTTATATAGTTTGACTGAACTGAGTAACTCATAAGAAACTAAACTATAAGAAACATTCTTATGTATAGAAGAAAGAATAATATATACAAGCTATCGACAATTGGAGGTATATATTATATATCTCTATACTATAAGGGAAGAGGGGCCGGGGGAGGGGTGTGCACCAAAATTTAAAAAAAGAAAAGAAAAAACAAATAAAATAAATTAAGAAAATTATTAAGCAATTAAGTTTTATTTCCAAATTTAGCCATCAGATTTTTAGCAAAAGATGTTTAAAAATTCAAACTAAAATATCTAAAAATCTACAAAGTAAAAACAATTAAAAAAAATCTCTTTGTTTATATTTTCTTGAGATCTATAAATAGACAATCACTTTGCTATATTTTTATATACTTTTAAATTTTTTATATTTTCAAATACATAAGTAATTAATTGCTCATGAAGTGAAGGTGCATTTGATCAAATTGATCATGATAAAGTATTTTAGCATGAGTGAGAAGCATGATAAAGTATTTTCAAGTACTTTTGAATTTTTTCTTATTTGGACAATGAGCAAAAAATACCTTACCGGGTACTATATAACAAAAATTGTAGTTGATGGTGGGGAGTAAGGGATGTTTTCAAAGAAATATGAGCCAAAATGAATTTAGCTTGAAAACAAAATATGTTGTGTACCTTCACATTTTATCATGTTACAGTAGCCAAAACACACATAGTATGCAAATAAAATTGGAAAAATTGTCAAGAATAAGTCAACTTTTACGTTGGCCGCTTTTAACAAGTCACCCTTCGTTTATTCCAGTAGCAAGTAAACCTTGTAACCACTTTTCTTTTAACAAGTTTTTTAACCGGTGACCTAATAAACCTGTAAACTCACTTTTAATTCCCTACTTCTTGACTTTATCTCTCCCTTTTCTTCGTATTACAAATGTAAATCTCCATTAATATCAATTGTTAAGCTCTAAGAACATCGAAAAATTCGAATTCCATCTTAATAGTAATTAGATATAATTCTCTCTCCCCTTTCTTTCTCTTTCTTCTTCCTAACGAGACTACATGAGTGGGTGATGGTCTAACTCCATTGATTGCAAATGCCAACTGTGAGAATACCTAGTCTAGAGTAATTGACGGCGAAGAACATCACTCATCTGATACTTTGATCCATTAATATATTATCACCCACTCTTAAATTTGTGAACAAAAAAAGTGACAAAAAAAATTCATCTTCTTCTCTGCGTCCTCCCCAGTTTTCTGCAACCTTCAAACTCTCCCCTCCATATTCAATATGTGCATCCTTTAAATTGCCATTAGTAATTAATTCTCATGCCTCCTTTTTCAAAAAAAATCTCCAAAACAAATTAAAACAAGGTCAATTTTTCTCTCTTAGAATTTCTTTGTAAAAGAACAAAATCCACTCGGATCTGCAACTTTTAATTACTACTTTAGTTCTTTGATTGAATTCGATCCTTGATTCATCTTGCTCACTTTATCTGTATTTTCACTACTTTCTCCCCCTCAAACTCTAATCAAAGAAAGGAAGAAATATCAGTTTTGAGCTTCAATTAAAGCAACAATGGAGAATCAACCATTAAAAGCAGCGATTTTAACCCAGGAAAAGGCTGAGATGTTGCATCTTCCTGGCATGATGATGATGAGAAATAAAGGGATTGATGAGCATCAATACTCAATTAAAAGCCCCGCACGGCGTTGTTATAATTGGGTGGCTAAATTTTACAATAAACATGAATCCATGATGTTATTATTTCTAAAAGGAGGAAAAAGGAAGAGGGGACGGAGGATTGTAATTAAAGCTGAGATTTACTAGAAGCATCAATACCAATTAAAAATCCCAGCAAGGCGTTGCAAAATTGTTAATAATAAGAGAGTAAATTAATTTTTTAAATGTGCAATAAGAGAATGACATTTGTCAATTTAACCTGTTTAATAGGTTAACAAGAGGTGATAGCCGGTTTTGACTTGTTAAAAGCGGAGAGGTATACAAGGTTTACTTGTTATTGGAGTATCTTTAGGTTGACTTGTTAAAAGCGGTCAACGCAAATGTTGACTTATTCCTGACAAATTTTCCAATAAAATTATGATTTTTTGTTAAAAAACAACCTAAAATTTTCACGTTTTTACAAACTCCCATTTAATTCTTTTAAATTTCCAAATATCATTCCCAATTTTATTGGAAACTACCACCACTTAATGATTTTTTAAAAAATTTCTTTAACAAAACCGTTAAGTGGGCCCCACATATGCATTTTATTATTAGTTTACGCTGAAATTGAAGTTAATTTCATTAATTTAAGGGCAAATCCTCAACAAATTTAGAGCAAATTTGGAACGAATTACAACTATTTGGAAAGAATTGCAACTATTTCAAGTTTCATTTTGTTAACAAAATGTATATGTGGGACCCATTAACGGTTTTGTTAATGAAATTTGACAAAAGCCGTTAAGTGGTGGGAGTTTTTAATAAAATTGTAAATGGTAAGTGGAACTTTTTTTAAAAAAATCATTAAGGTGTGAGTTTCTAAAAACATGAAAAGTTTAGGTGGTAATAAGATGCGACGATCAATAAAATTATCTACTATAGATTATGAAATCTCATAATAAATTGTTGTCGCACGCATCGCGTGCATAGAAATCTAGTATAATCATATTGTAAGTCAATATAGTTGGAGAAAATAATTGTTAACATTTTACTGAAAATTATAAATGCCTCACAATATTATATTACAAGTTTAATCTCTATACTGTAAGGGAAGAGGGGAGGGACACCAAACTTAATGTGTTGCCCAATTTACCCTTTGTTATTTAATTAATAATGTTATATAAAATAACATCCTAATTGCCACTCATTCACGTTCCAAAATTCTTTTCTTATTTATCATTTCTCTCTCTTTATTCTTTCCACTTTCCTCTCCCCTCTGCCCTCTTCCCTCACGTTTGCAGTTATGTTGTCTTCCAAATCAGTTTATCTCCACTACAAAAAGTTGCAGTTATTTTCTCTTCCATAATCATGTTTATAATTTCTTGCATCTAATTAAGAAAGCATAAAGAGAGCAATTTTAAAGACTTCTAACTGTTCCTGCACTGTCGATCACACAAATGCTTTGTTGTTCTTATTTACCTGTTGTTCAAGGTACAAATAATATCCTCTCATAATCAATTGAACAAATTCACTCCTTTAATTTGTTTTTTCTCTTTGCTTCTTAGATAACGAATAAATGGCAATAAACAAGTTTCCTCATATTCCCACTACAACTCCATGTTTAATTTTTTGTGTAGCTTTTGATGGTAGTTATATAGAAGCAATTGCTTTTGATCTTTATGCAACATACCTTTTTTTCTTGAGAGGATTATACAACAGACTTAGGTAAGAGTTACTTATAGATTAGCAGAAGTTTGTATGATCGACATTGCAGGAACAATTATTAATTACTCTCTTTATGTGATCTAATTAACATCCTAATTGCAATTGATATTTATAGCTTGACCTTACTGATGGATGTCAAGCATGCGATGCCACGCACACATCGCGTGCAAAAAATACTAGTATGGTAGATTAATAGAGTAGCTTTTCGATAAAAAAAAGCACATGTAATATTTAATTTTTTATATAAAAAGCGTCACAAATGATTCTAAATTAAAAAGAATTGATCCCCCGTTTTTGATAGTACTTTACAACGTTAACTGAGCTATATCATTAAATTAGTTTACATTCACAATTGACATGCATGTGTGATTAGAACAAAAGGTATAAAGATTTAGAAGGAGGAAGAATTGTTTCACATTCACTAACATTGTTTGGGTTGGTGAAATGTACCTTCTATGTCCTTCAACAAGTTTAGCCATATTTCCACCATAAGTAGCAACAAAGATATCACTCTCCAAAGAGACCATGTAATCAAGGGCTGCCAGTTGTGATGAATGGTTCATCAATGGTGAAAGTTCCGAAAATTGTAGTAGACTTTCCTTTTTCACCTATTCGTATCACATTGACCGTAAAACAAGCATCATACTTTATACATGTAAATTAAGATGTAAAATTGCAATTAATTTTCATTAAAAAATATACTATGTTGCACAAAATTAGATACGAAATGGATACGGAAATCGGAAATGGACGTTTATAATGATGGTCATATGTAAGTATTTTTATATCGTGTCTGAAATGTGAAAACGCGGTTTCCATGAAGTGTCCGTGCAACATTGCTAAATGTTTTGGTCGTACTAATGACAAGATAACATAGAATAACAAAATCTAATCAATTGACAAGTACTAGAAAATGGAGGGAGAATATGGCACGGAAAAAGTAATGTATACTAACCAAATTAGGGAAAGAAGTAGCAAGAAGTGACAATCTGCTTTCACCACCGTAAATATGGCCAGCAGCAATATAGAGTTGAATGCTTGGATCAATACCTAATGCTTGTAGAGTGAGGGACGTTTCTTCAGGGGTTAATGGACATTCACCCTTTTTTCTCTTCTCTGTTGCATTTATAACCTTCTCCTTCCACCAGGGATATGCATATCTAACAAAAATACATGATACAATTCATTAATAATCATAGTCAAACATCAAGCATTACACACCACTAACATGACCAAATTATCTTGGGGGATACATCGTGTATTTTTTGGGTGCTTAGAGAGCTACAAGGGATGAGAATCGTTCCCATAATCTGTTGGAATCGGGAGGAGAGTTTTAACCAACTGAGCTAAGCCTCACTCTCATAACCTAATACGACGATATTGTCTTCTAACATGACAAGCATGCACGTTTTTTATGACCTTAAGAAATTTAAAAGGTAACTCAGTAAAGGATTGGATAATAATAATAAAGAAATGCTTAAGATAGTGTCTTCAATCAATTGAGTTAAATGATTAAAGTGACATACAAATTCTCACAAGAGTAAGGGATGAGAATCGATCCCGTAATCTCTTGAAATCGGGAGGAGTGCTCTAACAAATTGAGCTAACCCCTACTCCCATAACCTACATGATACGACGATAGTGTCTTCTAACATGACAAGCATGCACGTTTTTATGACCTTAAGAAAATTATATATAAACGATAGCTCAGTAAAGAATAATAATAATAAAGAAACACTCAAGATTGAGTTAAATGATCAAAGTGAAATAAAAATTCTCATAATTATGAAATTCTTGAAATTAAATTGCCCAATCAAATTCATGAATATGACATACCTCATGGCAGTTAACTCCTTGACTTGACGAGCGTTGCAACCTTGTGTACATCCTGAGAATGCTAACATATCCATTTCATATCTCAAATGTAGAGCCAAATATGGGCCTTTTCTTTTTAACATATGGATAATCTGTTTGCCTAACTTCTCAATGGTAGGAGTAAACCTAAGAGAATTATAGTTCACCCTGCACCTAAATTTTTGTATATCATTTGGTAATCCATTGTTGGCAAGGCGACAATCAGACTTGTTGAAGTGGACTACTTTGTGCCTTTTGATTCGAGGAAGAACCTACCACGACCACAACATCTCTAGTAAATCACTATATACTACAAGTAAACTTGCATTAATTATCGTAAGATTGGAGTAAACTTTTATAAGATGTGACTCATTGTAATTGTCAGGGAGAACTTGTAAGTTGTAATGCTTGTAATAAGTTAATATTGTTCGCAAATCGCTTTCACATGGCATTCTCTAAGCAAATCCAATAGATACACATGATCATACCACCTTAAACATTTGGTATTAATATACTTTACTTTAACCACCGCTAAAGCACAGTAAAAAGAATCTTGTTGTATTTATCTGAATGTATACTTTTATAATAAAAACTTTTTGTATTTCTTGCTTAATTATTGAAGATCATTAATAGATATTGATGCTTAAATTCTTACATTAACAAGCATGGAAGATAATCTATTTAAATTAAGAAAATTAAAGATGGAAACAAGTAAACATACATACAATATTGTGGTAGTATGTCATGTTGGACCAACTGACGGGAGGCATTGAGAAGATTTTTCCAGAATCTATCTTTTTCTTCAGATATGAAGGCAACTCTCTTAGTATTTGTACCTCATCTCTCAAAGAATTTATGAAATAGTTCACATCAAATATGTCCTGAAATTCACTGCAAATCACCTAGATTTTGTTAGTTAGAGATTTCACAACTTTGCAAAATTATGGAAAATAAAAATTAGATAAAAATATAATACTAATATAAGCTTGAGCAGTTTACCTTTGATCTTTCCAAAACGAGGACTTGTCTAGTTCAGGTACTATAAGTGTGACATTTAAGTATCTTGCTATTGTGACCATATCACACATCTATAAAATGAAAAACATGTTTTTGTCAAATTATGAACTCGTGAGTCTTAACATACGTATTTTCTTTTCATGCGATCTCTTTAACAAGATTGTCTATATTTTCATTTGAGTTAAAGGAATCACTTGAAAAGTAGCGTAAACAAAACGTGATAAATAGTGAGAAGGTGTTACAACCATACAATGATACCGTGTGTGATGCCATTTTAGATATTGACGGTAGTAATCCTTGACATTTTGAATTTTTTTTCTTGTACATACATACTCCTATATAACAAATAGAATTAACAAAATATTGAAGAATTAAAACAAAGTAAGCAAAATATATTTACCCCTGCTCTCATTTGATTCAATCCTCCATTGGCTGAAACCATTAAAAATCCACTACTCTCGTATAATCCTGCCAATATCATAACCAATTTTAACGTGTTATTTACAAAATCCTCCTTAGTTTCGTTTGATTTTGTACTTGCAACATTATCCTTTATCCATAAAAATGGGATATATTTTTATCCATAAAAATGAGATATCTCTATAATATCTCTATAATATAAGGGAAAAGGGGGGGTGGACACCAAAATTAAGAAAAGAAAAAAGAAAAAAAAATCTTGACAGCTTTCCTATATTGACAATTAACTATTTTAGAAATTAAATTTTTAACTCTCACACGCATCGCGTGCATTTTACACTAGTATATATATACGCTGACTTTTTGGTCTTGCAATTATGGACTATCCCATTTTAGTCACGCTAAGAACTGACAAATTATTACCGCTCAAACACTTATTAGTGAGAATTTGCCTACCAATAAGCTAATTAATGGAAGCAAACCTCCATTTATTAGTCACTTTTGGACTTGTCACCCCATTGAGCATCAAGTTTTGTCAACCTAAAGTATCATGCTTTTGAACTTTTAATTTTCAAGTTCCGTACCTTCCACCTATCTTCTGACTTCTACTATGAAAAATCATTTGGGTTCAGTGATATTTATGATACTTATTCGATCAAAGATAAAGGGAAATTTGTCAAATGGCACCTACTTTTAATCCAACTTTGTGAACTAGCACCTTGATTTTATTTATTTGTCAAATGGCACCTATTTTTAATCTAACTTTGTGAACTAGTACCTTGATTTTATTTATTTGTGAATTGACACCTACTTTTAATCTAACTTTGTGATCTAGCACCTTGATTTTATTTAATTATTATTTAACACCTTAAACTACTTTAATCTATTTTTTTGATACCTAGGTTTAATTCAAGTTTGTAATAGCATTCTAATTTAATTTATTGTTTCTTAGCACCCTAAACTATCCTAATCAATTTGAAAATTGAAAGTGGCAAGGGGAACACACTTTAAGGCGTCTTTAACTAGGGTTTTAAGACCCTAAACGATATTTTTCGAAATGTCATCGTCGCGCTCACTTTAATGCCATGAAATTCGAGAATCTCTACTACACGAGTACCAGGGGCACACACTTCTATGTGACTTTTGCGGCGATCTTTAGGTCGAATACGACATTTTCAAGTAAACAAACTTAAGTGTTGGTCCTTAAGGGGCACAAATTTCAATGAAACGATGGTATCGGTGCGGTCCATGAATGTTGCATTCAACCTAAAAATCGAAAGACCATTTTTAGAGGACGACGTACACATACGATGTACAATTTTTATGAATTTTTCATTCATAAGATGATCAAACTCGTGTTGACGAGATAGAATAACCGCATGAATGTTTTACTTATTTAGCCAAAACAAATTAGTAAGGTACCAAGAAAAATAGTTTAGGGTAGTTTAGGCCTTAAGGTGCTAAGCAACAATAAATTAAAATTAGGGTGTTAGATCACAAACTTGAATTAAGTGTTAAATAACAATTAAATAAAATCAAGGTGCTAGATCACAAAGTTAGATTAAAAATAGGTGTCATTTCACAAATAAATAAAATCAAGGTGCTAGTTCACAAAGTTAGATTAAAAATAGGTACCATTTGACAAATAAATAAAATCAAGGTGCTAGTTCACAAAGTTGGATTAAAAGTAGGTGCCATTTGACAAATTTCCCAAAGATAAATGAAAAAATGCGGGGATTTATATGTTAAATTAGTATCTATTTAGATATGCTCGAATTCCATCTTCTCATAATCTCTATACTGTAAGGGAAGAGGGGAGGGACACCAAACTTAATGTATTGCCTAATTTACCCTTTGTTGTTTAATTAATAATCCCTCTGTTTCTTTTTGTTTGTCCTACTTTGACCAAAAAGCTCTCACATAATTGGTCAAAGGAGGACAAACAAAAAGAAACGGAGGGAGTACTTTACAGGAAAAAAATAATTTATCATAAAAAATAAATAAAAAATTAATGAGAAAAATCTCTATACTGTAAGGGAAGAGGGGAGGGACACCAAACTTAATGTATTGCTTAATTTACCATTTGTTGTTTAATTAATACTTTACAGGAAAAAAATAATTTATCATAAAAATAAATAAAAAATTAATGAGAAAAATTGCATAAATAAACCACCAATAATCATCCCACAATCCCACTACATCACAAAAAATAACTACCCACTCACCCACTCACTCACTTACTCAATCTCAATAAATAAATAACATAAAAAAAACTGATTCAAAATACCAAAACTACTATGATATAATTTTTGCACACATTGTGTGCATATAAGGCTAGTAAGCATGAACTAGAAGAAGAAGTCGTTTTTCTATTGTTTCAGGACTTGCAACAGCGGCTCGCCTTCAATTCTGACATTTGACTCCATATTACTAAAGAATTGAGTCACACACTTTAAAGAAAACCCATAAAGTCAAAGAAATGGTTTGAAAATCGGCTAGTATTGTCTTTTAGAGGGACGACAATTATAAGGATTGATATGATAGGAAATGAGGCCGGAAAAAAATATAAAAAACAAAAAGAATTAAGTTTTTCTTTTCTTAGAATAATCCAAAAAATTGTGAAAAATGCTGATAAATAGAAGGAGCGGGTTTTAATAGGTATGACACATGAGTAACTTTTTTGGTGAACAATTTACGATTAGTAATAAGGAGGATTCAAAGTAATTTGACATAGTGTAATGATCTCTACAAGCATCATATATATATATATATATCCGTATTATCTACAATTTTGATTCACATACTTCCTACGTTTTAAAATAAGTGATACACTTTTTTTCACGCTTATCAAGGAAGCGATATATGGGTGTAAACGATTAAAATTTAGATGAAATTTTAACACAGTTAATATAGAGTCTCATTCTTACTTGTATTAAAATTTCATCGAAAAATTTACTCGTTTACACCCTTAAATCGCTTCCTTGATAAGCGTGAAAAAAAGTGTATCACTTATTTTAAAGCGGAGGAATTATAATTGTTTGGTGTTCTAGATTAGACCAGTTTACCATTTACTATACTAAGATATAGCTAGTTCTCCGAAATATCAAGATATCCCCCATTTCATAATAAAGTTACATTTAGAGTTGCGAAAAATAGTGATTCAATAAAAGAGGGAAATAGAGAAAACAAACCTTAAATATGTAAAGTAAATATGCAAAAGCTAAGGCCATGCGAATTTTTATTACTTCCTCCGGTTTTTTTAACGATACAATTTATTTTTCACGCTTATCAAGGAAGCAATTTAAGGGTTTAAACAAGTAAATTTTTCGATGAAATTTTAATGCAATCAATAATGAGATTCTATATTACTTGTGTTAAAATTTCATTGAAAAATTTATTCGTTTACACCCTTAAATCGCTTCCTTGATAAGCGTGGAAAACAAAGTGTATCACTTAAAAAAAACGGAGGAAGATCAGTAAAAGTTAGTTTACTCCAAAATAGGGGAGGTGGCTAAATCTTTTTCCTCGAATACAAATAAAATATAAGAAGAAATCAATTGAATTGTTTTCTCACAAAATCCAAAGTATGTGCATGTCTAGGGTTTGTAATTGATGCTACTCACTTCTCTTATGGAGTTTGGAAGAAGATATTTCTGCAGAAGACAAGCAAGTATAGACCTTAGGCTCCCATTTCTCTTTCAAAGTGATCAACTGCATGGTGCAACCCCATATCAGCACCATGCTCACCATTCGAATCGTCCACATTTTCGTTCGAGCCATACTCGAACGAGCTATCATCTTGTTCTTTAACTTCTCAATCTTCATCACATCAATTTCCAGTTTTTCGCGCTTCATCTCATGAATCTCCTCTAGCTTTGTACCCTTTAATTTTGCCACAAACCCAACTTCAGGTGTTATGCAACAAAAAAATTATATATTGAATGAACCAGATCAAAGGGTAAATTGACGGTTAAGGTGGTTTATATAGATGGAATTCTGAGATGATGATGGAAGTCACAAGAAAAATATGTTAAGTGGTAGAATAGCTAACCCATTAAAAGGGAGAATTGGAGAGGGAAATACAGGGTTGAATATACATGTGCGTATAAGAATATGAGGGAGAAACTTGCAAGTAAATATTACAAGTCGCCTAATTAAGCCACTCTCTTCTCCTTTTCAAGCCACGTAGACTTTTGGTTCCCATTTTGTGGTATTTGTCCTTTAAGATTTGGTTACATGTGATGTTCATAAGTTCATCCTATTAGCAAGGAAATCTTGTTGAAAAATGACTTTATTTGTTGCAATTTTTGTGAGAAAACACCTTATTAAGCATTATTCGGTCTAATCGGGTGTAGAGATAAAGAGAAATCAAAAGTCTTAACACATTACGTTAAAATAAGTTCAAGTGAATAGAACATAACCTAAATATTCATAATCTGCCCGAAGCTGATTGACCAATTCATGCTCCTTAATTATAGTCCATAGATGCAAACCATTGATCTCAGAAACAATTCTTCCTTATCCTATCAGCTCATATAGACAAAAATTGATAGGATACATAGGGTACAGACATTCACAAGAGACTAAACCCTTCAAAAGCTAGGAGTATAACCAAATCTCAACTACAGATGATATAAAATACAAGGAAATGCAGGAAGTATGATTTACATGAAGAAACCTGCACATTCTCGAAATCTTCAAACTTTCCTCGTGCAAAGATCATCTCTTCCTCTTGGCAGCACTTCCTGATCCACGACCACCCTTCTTCCCGGATGCTGGCTCAGCAGCACCTCCCTTGCCTCTTCCTGTCGAGGCCTTTTGTGTCTTTTTGCTGGCAGAACTTCCAGCACCTTTCAAGTCCACTTGTACTTGAATCCCTAAAGAATAGCCAACCATATTTCACTCATTAGAAAAAAGAACATATTGAATTCGAGCCCATGATATAAACTTTGTCCCGAGAATACAGTATAACTGACCTTTTGCATGGTTACTCTCGAGATCCAGCTTGAGTCTATTCCCACCATCAGCATCCTCTGCAAACAAGCAAGAAAAGTGTTCAGATTTGAGGTGATTCCTTAGGCATGAAAACTGAAAAGCAAGGAGTTTAGACTCAGAGGCAGATGCACATTGTGGGTAGTTGACATGACATCACTCAAATCTAATTTTCAGAATTTTCCTTGGAAATTTTGAGATTTTTGCAATATTTTCTTATAAAGTTGAACACTTGAACTCTGTAAGAATTTATTAATATGATTTTGTCCCCACTAAAAATTTCTTTTGGAACTGCCAATGTTTACACTAAAGATAGAGAAAAGGTGTCGGTTACCTAATTCCTCGGCATCTTCAGTGTTTTCTTCCTCATTTTCCCCATTTATGTCACCAATTTCCTCCCCAACTTCGGCAACAGGCTCCAAGAGAGCAGCAACCCTCTTCTTTGGAGCCTTTTTAAAACCAGGAAGGGTGATCATGTCTGCTGTCCGTACTGTACGCGAACTGCTACCTTCTTTATATGCCCTAGTTAGAGCAGCTTTTACTGCTGGTAATATACCATCGGTTGGACTAGGGCGTCCCTAATAATGTACAAAAGAAAAGGGAGAATTATGTGAGAAGTTTAGAACACACTGTACAACAAAAAAGTTTTATAGAGACAGAACACCTGAAATTTAGACAACTCCATAAGCGTGTCATAGTCCTCCATACTTAATGAGCAAGCATCCATAAATTCAACAACGTTTTTAGCAGCTTCCTCCTGTGAAGTGTGAACAGTAAAAGGCATAGCCATTACAACTGACAGTTCTAATAGTGAATATTAAACGATACATGATGCCCAAGTAATCAACACAGTCCTGACCTTCGGAAGAGCACGTAGTGGTTCAGTTAATTTTTTAGAAAGAAGCGTAAGGAAATCAAGACGTAAAGTTCTCCTGCATATCATAGAATAAAATATCACAAGGCAAGAATAATCACTCATAGCTAGAAAACATAGAGAAACCAAACAAAAATAAAATTTAAACAGCAAACTTCTAAAATAAACTTGAGAAATAGAAAAAATTGTGCATTCAAATTCAATAAACAAAAGTTAGAAAACAATTTTTATGATAGGTGAAGGAATAACATAAAAAGAATAACATCACTTTAAGTAATACAACTAAAACAAAACGTTTAATATCATTGCATTGACATAGACTAAGAGCCTCAGCTTATTTTCAGTTTAGTTCCATTAAGTTCAGTTAAGCACAATGCTTTTACTCTCACATTTCACCATTCCTTTCCTTTCATTCCAGTTCAGTTATTTTCGATTCAGCTGTTTTCAGCCTAAGAGAAGAGGTCCTAACATAAAAGTATGCAAAACATCCAATGCTATTTGAGAGGACGCTGCTAAAACTTTTTATAAGAAATCAGATCACGGCCTACCTATTACAAGACTGGAGCTTTTGAATGTAATTGCAAACAGCCTGTTATGTCTACCAGAAACCACTGGCATAAAATTAAAGGGCGTGCTTTTAAAAATTCTATGAAAGATAATTCGTCATGCCAGTCTATGAAAAGCCACTCCGTAACATGTATTTTTACATTACATCGGGCAAACACATTGTTTAATACATACATCCGAATCGTGTCAATGTACTAAGGCCCTTTTTCTATTGGAGTGGATTAGTTGAAAAATATTTCCGTTCAATACAATTCAGCTCCATTAATTTCAGTTCTGTTTAATTAATTTCAGATAAATTAATTTCAGTTTAGTTTAGTTCAACTCCCTTTGTCTCATAATATCAGTTCAATTCAGTCTACTGCAGTCCAAAAGAACAGAGCCTTACCAGACAAGCATAACTGGAAATCCACCAAGGATTGATTAAATTAATGCAATTCGTGCATGAGAGAGCAATAGAGCATATCCAGGTAGACAGGAAAAAAATTACACCATGCATAATTGCACATGCACATAAGTGATTTACATATATACTTGTATACATAGAAACAAAGATGGAGGATAATCAGACCTAAGTTTTTCAGACCTAAAGTTTTTTTCTGTCTGCATGTTCAGATTAAATACATCTATAAAAATAACAAACTGTAGGTCTGTAGCCAAAAGAAGGTGCAATGAGTTGCACCAATCATATAGTGATGTAGAACCTTATTATCATTGTATGTAATAAATATTGGGGACTGTTATATGCAAAGTCATAATGTCCAATGCGTATGCTAAGTCGATTCTATCAGACTAGTAATACTAGAACAATGGAATATATGATTTATTCAATTCTTAGTTTCTTACGCATATTTCATATAGCAATTTAGACTGCACTATCAACCATTGTGGAAAAAAGCACATAAAGGCCTTGCTAGCACTAACACCTACAGACTTTGGATAGATGGTTTTCTACCTGGATTGAGGTTTTGATTTTGTTTTGCCTAAGACCTAATGCATGTTGCTGTATTTCATATCTATTGCAGTCAATGAATTTGCTCTCATAACATTTGTTCTGTCTACGCAAAAATTTATTGTAGATGACAACAAAGCATGATGTCAAAACAAGGCCTTTACGATTTGGTTCGCCCGTATTGAAGGATATCCAAGTTGGCAAACCACCAGAATTACTGACCGGTTCAAACCAGAGTATTATTTTAGTCTGAGATAGCAGGCGATATTACCGCATCGAACCCAAATAGCCAAAAATCCACTGCAACAAGCATTATGGTAGTCACTTTGAGTCAAAACTCAAACCTCCCCTTCTCCTGGTCATTTTCCTAGCTAAAAACTCGTCTAAAATGCTAGAAAGCTCAAAGTAATTGATAATTCATTCACGACATTTGGTATAGTCATTTGGAAAGAGACTATATTACATTCACGTGGCAGCAACCGCAAAACAGTCCGCAATCAACGTATCCATTCCGTTCCAGAGACAAACACAGATTCACTTAGGTTTACAAAAACATAATACTATGCATGAACAAAATTGAAGAAAAACACAGAAGAATTCACCGCGTAAGAGATTAAGGATCACTACCATGGAATGCATGCTTGAAATTGGCACACTTCTAAAGAAGAGTGACAAAATGTGCCAAACTGCAGCGATTGAACAACATGGATGGATTGCACATGGAAAGGTGTAGCCTCACCTTCCTAAATATGAGTCACTAGATGCAAGCATATGAACATGAAGATCCTCCAAGATCCGCAAATTCTTTCCCATTGTTGAATTCTTTCCAAGCCAACCACCAAATCTATTGAAATTTCTTTCACCCTGAAAACTACACGTCAGGTCTACAGCTACACATGATGGATGCAGTTACATGCAACAATGTGTTGAGCTAAATCATTACAATGTGTAAAGATAAAAAGCACAATAAGCTAAAAGTTGCTCCGCTACCGTTCACATTGTCATCTAAACTTGGCCCTTGAAAAAGCATATAAGACAAAATAACAAATGGATGTACTCACTACCTTCATAACTACAGAAGCAATTAAACTTTGGAACCAGATTATGAAAAAATTCCAATTAATCTTTGTACACCAGAGTGCAAACTGAACAAAAACTTCATCTGATAAGGGGGAAAAATATTTGGAGGGGTAAATCTCTAACTCAGCTTCAAAGGTCAATTCAACTTCCAAGTTCCAGGTGCTATTGAGGACCTCATACCAAACAAGCCATTAGGAAAATAATTGAAATCCGTATTTTGCTTCCAAAACTAGACAAGAGAATAGACATAATTGTTTTCACCTTATTTTCTCATTACTAAAGTAATTAAACCTTTTAAGCATATCTAACTTAATGGCCCTTATCGGAAAATATTTCTAAGTTACCAGCCTTATCTCAATTTGATGGCCCTTACTGATATTTTACTTGTGAATTGAACTTGGTAGCTCTAGTTAATTTTATCGCAACTTATCTCCATTTATTGGCTCTATTTAAGCATATCTAACTTAATGGCCCTTATCGGAAAATATTTCTAAGTTACCAGCCTTATCTCAATCTGATGGCCCTTACTGATATTTTACTTGTGAATTGAACTTGGTAGCTCTAGTTAATTTTATCGCAACTTATCTCCATTTATTGGCTCTATTTGAGCTTAGTGCTAGTCTGCACATTTTTTCAAGATTAATAACAAATAGGAAAATTTGGCAATAAATACCTAGGTTTAACCTCTTTTTTTAGATAAATAACTAGGTTCTTTTTTATTATATATAAATACCACACTTGCTTCATTTTTTTTCAAATCAATACCAACTAACGGATTAGTCCAAAAACTTAACGGAAATTGACCAACTTTAACATATAGAATGCACATAGTAGTTGGAGAAATGAATGAAATTAAGGGTAGTTATATATAGTTGACGTTGTGGGACCCTCGAACATGGAATCTCTGTTAAACTTAATCAATTTCCGTTAAAGTTCTGGATTGATCCGTTAGTTGGTATTGATTTCAACAAAAATGAAGCAAGTGTGGTATTTATATATAATTAAAAGAACCTAGGTATTGATTTCAAAAAAGAGGTTAAACCTAGGTATCTATCATTCTATTGCCAATTTTTCCTAACAAATACTATATTAACAAAAATACTTATATGGTAATGTTAATTGAAAACCCTATAATCCAGCAGTATCTTCTACGGCTTCGTTCTTTGCAACTAAATTAACCTTATCAAACTAGTTGGAACTTATGTTGACTTGTTGGCCGCCAACTCAACTTTGTTGAACTAACTTTTTGGTGTAAGATGAACTCGGTAGCCCTTATCTGGACAAATTCCAACTTAAATTCTGTTTTTAATGGGAAAAAAAAGGCAAGGCCTATTCTTTTCACTTAAATTTCATCTATCTCAACTTACAGGCTCTTACCTAAATTTATTTTTAGTATCAAAACAAACTCAGTATCCTTCAAATGAGCTTATTTCAACATGCTTGCGCTTATCAGGCCTTATCTAAACTTTTTCAAATTAATTTTTTCTTGAATTCTTTTATGTGAAGAGAAGAAAGCCTCGGCATCAAAGGCAACAAGGAATGTGGAAGAAATGAAGCATGATTCAAGACATTGAAGATGGAGCTGTCTGCCAGCAAAAAATGTGATAATATGATCCCCATAAGAAAATCAAGAGACTAGGCGTATGTTTTCCAAGGAAATGAAGTGAACTTATACCTGCATTAATGTCTCCCTCTGTCCATGCATCAATGAGGCCCTAAAGACGGATATAGGAAAAAAGGCAGAACATAAGTTAGAACTAGAGAAGAAATAGATGGGCCCTATTCGAGGAACATACTTTAGGCTAGACAAAAGATTCGATATAACGAAACCAGAGTGCATACGGTATTATGCAGGAAGAAACACAACTACTTTGAGAGAGCTGCCACTGCCTGTATCTTCTGATTTGTACATTAATAATATCCCCATCAGCAATTGATTCAGCAACACGGGCAAGGGAGCTCATTCTTTTCATCCCATTATCATCTTTCCCCAAAGAGCTTGGCCGATAATTAATGTAATTTTCCTGTCACATGTAAGAAAGTTATGAGACAAAAACAATGGCAGGTTGACATCAAAGCAATCAACCATTTATTGCACCAGGCGAGCAATTAATTGGGTGCTTCCTACTTCTTGCTTCAAGCAAGCAAACAATAATATGTGACACATGCCCACATCAAGTCCTTCATTCAGTTCTTTGATATTTATCATTAGTCATATAGTTTCAAAGGCAAATATTATAATAACGCGGCAATTTCAGTGTACATGACATCCATTGAAGTGAAAAAGACAGGAATTTGGTAAGAGAAGAAAAACCTGGATAAGAAGAGGAACCAGATCAAGGTCACTCATGCTCAGGTCAATCCGCTCATCCATCCTCAACTTCCCACCATTAAAACCAAACAGCCTGCAAGATAGTATTATATAAGCTCATTTTATTCTCATTAAACAATGCAAAAAGACTTGAGGATCATAATCCTTGGACTCTCTTCTATTCTTCTCTTCTCTACCAAAGCAGACTATGACAGGATATTCAAAAGGATATATAGCATGCAGTGCATACTCCAATTTGATGCAAGTGACTATATAAAAATCGCCGGACCACAATACCATCAAAAATAATTAAAATAGCAAACACAGAAGATTCAATATATAAAGCCACAAATCCTAAGAACTGCAGATATTCATCTTGCCTTTTCCTCCCCAACCAGCTTTTTCATGCACAGCAATTCCTAGACGTAAATATATATAGATAGGCAAAAATCGAGAAAAAAGAGGACTTTGCCACATACTTATCAACTGCAGTAAATGGTGAGATGTCTTCATCTTTGGAACTACTAAGAAGGCGTTGTCTAATATCATCATATTTGATAACTGACGTAGATAAGCTCATATATTGGAGCTGGTTCACAGCCATACGCATATCTCCATTACATCTCTCGGCCAGCTCTTCCAAAGCAATCTACGCATATAGATTCAAATAATTCAAACAAGTCAGCCACGTTTCTCTTTAAAGTCAGGGTAGGGCGCCGGAACATGAAAGAAAGAGAAGGAACAGACAAAAACAAATACAAGCGGGAAGGAGCATGAGTAGGAGAGAAAATTCTGCTTTCTGAGTCAATACCTCATTCACTTGAAGCCCTTCTGCATTTGCAATTTGCAGCAACCTCTTTGCCATCTGGCATAGACAAACATTCATGAGATTTACTTTATCTCTATTCTTTGGTTTTGGAATATGATGGAACAAAGCAAAATGGCTCCTAAACTAACTGCACTTGTTATACTATGATGTTGCAGCCTTGCAGGTGGTCAATGCATTTTGACGCAATTTTCATTTTTGGGTCATCCGGAAAAAACCTCTTCGTATATTGAATATACAAAGAGGTTTTTTCCGGATGACCCAAAAATGCAAATGAAATAGTACAATTTGGCGGGGGTTGGATATCCGCACTCTTGTGTTGTTGTATATTCAATATACAAAGAGGTTGTACTATTCAATATTGAATATTAAAAGAGGTTTTTTCCGGATGACGCAATTTTCATTTTTGGGTCATCTGGAAAAAACCTTTTGTACTATTTCATTTGGGTTGCGGACATCCCCCCCCCCCTACCTTGCCTTATGGTGGGAGCCTTTGAGGCACTCGTGTAATGTTGTTGTTGTTGTATTGTTGTCTTACTACAGGTTAAATGAAATAGTACAAATCACATGCTGCCAAGAAAATCATGGTGCAACCTTTTTAAAATATAAGGTCTTGAACTAGTAGTCAGCTGAAACAAGGCATATAAGTTTCAGGGCTTAAAACTCTACCCTATTCTTAAGTAAACATTGAGTTTCAGATGATGTGGGATGCTTGAACACGAGCTACTTGATCCCCCCCTAGCATTCTCATGAGCTAGCAATGACTAGAAACTAGAAAGCCATGTTCCACTAGGACTCGTTAGTCTTGCATTATCTCTTGCTAGATTAATTGCCCTCAGATAAATCAATACTTGGCTACTTTTTAAGTTCAATAAGAGTTCTATTGTGTTGCTTATGTAATCTTACAAGTAAATAGGGTTAGGAGTGTGGGAATTTGTTTTACCTATTAGCTTTCGAGTTTCTATTTATTTTATTCAAACTATGAATTTATAGAGATTCTCAATCCCAATAATCTTAGCCATTCCAAATATATATTCAACCTTCGATCTTGGTGACTAAAGAATACCCACTGTAAACAAAACATATAAAATAAAAAATAAAAAAAATCTGCAAGATATGATTTTTTGACAGGAATATTCAATATTCGGAAAGTAAACTAATGGAAATTGTATTACTGCCTCTGTTCTTCAAGGACTCTAGAACCATTGATGCGCACCCTTTGGGGTTCATCAATAACGATTAATGAACATTTTGAGAGAGGCAAACAAAACATATCTACTCCATTGTCCCCCGTCAATTCACCCATTGCCTTGTGCACAGGATTTTAGAAGGGGGTTTTCGATGGTCCATCTAATTGGTTGCAGTATTAAAAAAAAGTAGATATTATTGTAAATAGTAGGTATTTTATACTGAAGTACATGATTGGATTATTTGGATATCTTGGGTAAGTTCATATTAGGGAAAGAGAGAAGATGGATGTGGTTGATGATGATGGATATATTTATATCGAAGATAGCTAAACCTCCCCAAAATAGAATCGGTATCATCGGGACAACCCTGGCTCTAGGTAATTTCGTGGCCAAGGGACATTTCCTTGGTGTGAGAGCAGTTAAGGCAATTCCTTCTGAAACTAGATTCATAATACAAAAAAGTTAGTATTGGCTTCAAGACGATGGTCGGGAGACACTTAAAAGGATTTTGCTTCCCACTCCAACCAATACAAATTTGAAAACCAAGTTTCTTTTCTTCCTATGGACAATTATACTCGGAATGAGAAACAATAAAGGTGACTCAACTCCACGAAAGGATTTTCTTATTGCTATTATTTTTAAAAATCAAAATTCCTTTAAGTTGTAGTGGGGTTTCATTTTTCATGTAAGAGATTATTTACGTTCTGCCAGCACAGGCAATGTAAGAAAGACAGAGATATCATAGTATCATAGTTCATACCCTAGACAATGAAGGTGACTCGACTCCACGAAATGAAAGCAAAGATCTCAGGTCAACTATAGAGGAGCGCAGATATGGGAGGTTAGCTAACTACAGAAAACAAACGAAACGGACTTGAGCCAGCTATTAGGACTGGAAGACAAAGACGGAAACCCAACTCACAACAATATTCAGTCAACTATGTAATCGCTTAGGGAATGCAGCTACGGCAATGATATCACACCCGACACACACACAACAGAGGTAATCAAAGAGCACAAAGATAAAAGTTTTGAGTCAACAGTATAAGAGCTTAGGCAACAAAGGGGACAACCAAGGAGACAAACTTGAGTCAAGTAAGGACGGAAGGACAGCAAAGGAAACCCAACTCAATACAAGGCAAGGCAACAATATTGGCAACGGTGTCTTAGCCCTAGGTAATCTACATAACAAAACGATAGCACGGCGTAGCAAAGAAAAAGACACGAGATAAAAATTAAAGCAACTTCGTTAGAACAATGGTAGATCTTAGGCAACAACAGCAAGTCAAGTACCTCGCTGACCAAAGACAACCAAAACTTTCTAGTTGAAATCTTCATTGAAGAGGTTCGATACTTAAGTACTTTGTAGAATTAGGATCACAATGTTGCTTCATTCTATTCACCTCAATTCCCCTAATTAGTTCCTATATGAACTTGGTGGTCAAATTTTAACAAAATAAATTAAGACAATTTAGATAAGGGCCAAAAATGTCCATATTAGTTCAAAGAACAGCAACAATGTCAAAGCATTAACTCCAATAGGATAGGGTCAACTCCATAAGCCAAAGTTTTATCCCTACAAATCATCCATGTAGATCCCATGACTCCATTCTTTCAAGTGTTATTTGCTTGTTCAAACCAATCACCCTTGGAGAAATGCACCCGGTGCTATAGCGAACAGTGTCACATAATTCGGAGATCGCTTTGGAACGGGGAACGAATTCGGGAACGGAATTCGCTGCATAGAGCTTTGATTTTAGGCAAATTGGGAATAAATTCGATCGAACCAATTCGAAATTCGCACACCACCCCAGCGAATTATGTGACAGTGATAGCGAATCGAGTAGCTCTAGAAGCATGTGTATAAGCTCGTAATGACGTGATCTTGCTCGCGAGGGTGATACAATTATTTGCGAGGCTAGCAAACGGAGTGCTGAACTAGCTGCTATCAGTCAACATTAATTCAAAAACTTATTTTGGCACAAAGTTTAGAAAGATAAGTATTTGAGTAATCAATTCTAATATTAATGAAAAACTAGATGTGATGGGAGATATGGAGCATTTTTTAATTCATAGATGGGAGGTGGAAGGGTGGGGATTGGAAAGTAGGAGTAGTGGGTCAAACTGTGTAATTGATAAGTCATAAAAAAAAATTAGACCCTTTGTAGCAAGGGTTCAAACTAATGTAGGCCACAGGACAAAGTCACGCAAGATGAAAAGAGTATCATTCTTCACACCCTCCATCCAAGTCCTTTTCGATCTCCCTCCACTTCTCCTAAAATCAGTTGCGCATCCTTTATCGAATTATAATAAGCCCAAAAATTGGCTCCCTCTTAGACCATCAATATTCACAATGGCAACCTTCCTTTAATTCTATCCCCTAAGGTGTTCTTAAAAATCCATCGCAACATAAGCATCTCTTGCACCTCAATCGGCCTCATACGATCTTTCATAAATGCCTAACACCCCGATATAATAACACTTGTCTAATAGTCGTACTATAAAATTTTCCCAAAATCTTGAAGTGCTTATCTCAATTTGAGCCACCCAAACTTTACCATGTGTGCCAGGTCTTAGTCAATATCTCCATTCCTTCGTAAAACTGACCCAAAGTATTAAAGGCACTCACCTAAAATCGGATTCTTACCATCTAGGCTCCGTTCGGTAGGGCGTAAAACATCTTCAATGTAAAATGATTTTTACCGAAAACAATTTCAATGGAATATACAATTGCAAATTGTTTGGTACCAAGTAAGAAAGATGATGGAAAAAAGGAAAATGAAAGGGAAAGTAAGGAGGAGGTGGGAGGAGTGTAAAACCGAGGTAAGGAAAAAGGAAACACTTTTCCCTTTATTTTGAAGCGGGAATGGTTTTCCATCATTAGGAGAGCTATTTTACTCCAAGGAAAGATGGTTTAACACTCCTTTGCCAACCAAACAATGTAAAACTGAAAACAGAGGGAAACAATTTTCAAGATAAATGTTTTACACCCTACCAAACGAAGCCCAATCTTACCACATCCTCCTATTCTTTCTCATTAGCACTCCATGTACTCAATATTGTACCGACTTATCCTAAACCCTCAAAGTTCTAATTATTGCCTCCATACAAGCTAGAACCTCTTCCTAGACGGGCCATGTTAGTTCATTTATTGCTCCAGGAGGAAAGGACTTTAAGTAGATACTGGTGTAAAATCAAAATTAAAATAAGAAGATCCTTGCGTACTCCACAGTCTCACACATCCCGACATATTTTCCCATTTCGATACAAAATCAAAATTAAAATAAGAAGATCCTTGAGTACTCCACACATCCCGACATATATTTTCACATTTCGATACAAAATCAAAATTAAAAAAATAAGATCCTTGAGTACTACATACATCCCGACATATACTTTCACATTTCAATATATCCATAACTAATACATAACCACAACCATAACTCTAACTACAAATATTTTAAATTTTCTAACAAGAATAACGACACCAATTTACATAACACATCACCATTAGCAGAGATCTAGTAAATGTCATTGTTTCCGATTTTGCAGTAAAATAAGTATTCCGTCCTGTTTCTCATAGAAACACGGGGTAATATTACTAATTTGTCACAGTATAAATCAAGCAAAATCAAGGTGTGGGGCATGATGAATTCAACCCAAGTGCCACATAAAGTCCACAATCACACGTTCAGAGAAATTACATATCAGGACTTTCACATTGGATTGCAGATAAATCAATCTCTCTACTCTTTTCAACACATTTGAGATCGATCAACCAGCAATATTTTGGAAAACCACGGCTTGGGGGGGAGAAATACTAAATTAATACCGACAAAATCTTTCCCTCAGAAAAGAATTACTGACAAAATCTCAACATAAAGAATAGACGTTATTTGCTTATACAGTTACTAAAAGGACTGGCTGACATACAGTGTAATAAGTTAAGCAGAAGTCCACACCATATAATGCAACCATTTTCATAGCTACAAACTAATGATACCTGTTGTTTTGTGGGCTTCCGGAAATTATACGGCACACAGTAGTTTGTAAGGCTTTTCAGTTTCTGACTGTAGCGGTCATTACAAATGCAAATAATTGGGATTTTTGATATCTTAATGCTAGCAATCAGGTCAGCAACTCCACCTCTATCACCAGCAGACATGCCATCAACCTCATCCATAATCAGAACAATCTCAGGGTGCTTTGACCTAGAAGTTCAACCTCATTAAACAACAGCAGAATACACATCACAGATATGTGCTTTAAACTCGAACAAAACTAACCGATTCGAATTACCCCGATACGACTTATTATTTATAAGCTCCTTCGTGGAATTTGAAGTACTTCCCGCAACTCCCTTACCAACTACAGAATCAGCCTTTCCACGATTATTGCTGGCATCAACCTATAAGCATATTGAAAAAATACAAATGAAGATAGAAAAATAAAACCAAACCCACATGTTTACATTGATTTTACGGATGCATGATGATGATGCTACCTCAATTGTCTCACAACCCAGCATTTTACTAACTAACTTTGCTGAGGTGGTTTTCCCTATACCCGGATTTCCACTAATCAAGACAGCCTTTTTGTCAGCAGAACTGCTTTGCTTTTTCCCATTTCCTTTATTATGCAAAAATTGCTCATTCCAATTTGATAACCAATCATGTAGACCTTTAATCTGCAGCAAGAAACAACAAAGATTATTTGTCATCTGAAAATATTACAGAAAGATTGAGCATAAGGAATAAGAACAGTGGTAACCACAAGAACATACAAGTGTCTGATTGCCAATTATGTCACTGGGAACTTTGGGCCTGTATTTTTCTGCCCATGTCAAGGAAGCACCATTCTTTGAAAGATCTTTTTTCTTAGCAGGGGACAAAATTACTGACGACTTTGGAGCCTCATTGTTGGCAGAAAAGCTTGCCCCAACAGCTTCTGCTACAACCAGTTCACCAACAAGTTCACGAATAAAATACAAAGGAGTTTTAAACAAAGTACAGTATAGAAGAAATGAAGACACCAACAACAAGATGCCAAGGTGTATGTAAAAATTATGTATTTAACATTGCTCAAAGTTGGATATGAATTATGGCACGTGTCTTTTTCACAAATTACTGAAAAATCAGCAAACGAAGATCTTTAATCTTCATATTGGATGCATCGACATAACCTCTCATATGCAACTTCATTCAGATTGTGATTTGAAATTGAATACATGTCTTAGAGTATCTAACCTCTCAACAAATAGCACTTAGCTCACTAATTGTCAAGTTTGATTCCTTTGGACCAATCCAAGTTTCAAACTCCGAACCACCAAGTTTTTAGCAGCAGGCTAAGGTTTGTTTTGGATGGAAGGTGGTCAAGAAAAAGAAGTTGGTCCTCTTGTCAAATTGGGCCTTGGGACTTGACTCAAAGTATCAGGTTTGGCCAGCTCAGATAGGGGACAACTGGCAGCACCGATCTTTTCTTTATTTTTTTAGAGAGGAGAGGGGAGAGAAAGCAGGTAGACCAATCTGACAATCTAAAACACACACATTAGAAGCGAAGGGTGTTCTGCCCTCCATTAGGACAATATGCATTTACTATAAGATCTAGCGTTGAACTTGAGACGCAGGAGCGTTGAACTTGAGACGCAGGAAGCCAGAAGTTAGTTGTTTTTGGTGGCCTTAAATATGTCTTCAGTGTCATGCCCCATTGATATGACAGCATACACATATGTCTTTACAAAAAGTTTGTAAAGTCCTATTATGGCGCATGGTAAAAAAAGAATCGTTGAGAAATGCAACCACTCCAAATTTCAAGATTTAGTAATGAGCAAAATACAAGTTACCAGAGAGTGAAAACTAATTTCATGCGTACTTTTTACATCCACGTTCTGTTGAAGTTTCTTTGTTGCTGATGATGGAGTGTTTCCAGATGTTTTGCTTGTATTGTCTCCAGCAGATGTTTTCGATCTCTTTGATGCACGTATCATATCAAACAAACCATCCTCTGTAAGAAAGGATGTCCTGCATGACAAAGTAAGACATTGGTGAGAAACCATAAGGCCCATAACAAACACAAAAAAGGCAAAAATCCGCAAACAAGAAGAAAAATCAAACCCTAATTCTTTCGCTTTAGCAGATTTCCGTCCCCCAATATCTTCATCGCATAAAAGATAATTCTGTAAAGCATAGATTTAGCAAACTGCAAATAAGTCTGGTGGGAGCGTAGAGAAAGCGTGAAACAATTAATAGGAGTCACAGATCAGGGGAAGAAACCGTCTTCTTGCTGACAGAGCCTGTTATACGACCACCATGTCTCTTGATCAAATCTTCCGCTTCTTCCCTTTCCAAACTACACGGAAACTTGGAGGTTAGGTAGGAATATACGCTAAAAAATATAAATGAAGAGAGAAAAAAAAAGACCGCCAAAATGAAGTAAATGAAAACTGCAAACACACAAGGACTCTCAACAACTAAAATTTGAAACTCTTTACCTGTCAAGTGTTCCGGAAATTACAAAAGTCAAACCAGCTAAACAGTCAGGGGTGCCTTCAGGAACTTCCTGGACAGAGAAAAGGAGGGAAGAAGATAAGTAAAGATTCGGGAGGGCAGGAGGAAACTAAACACTTTAATGGATTGAATACCACAACAGTCACAGCCGTAGGCAATATTATCAGAGAAATCGCATGCTTGATGTCACAATACCTTTTCTCCTTTGTGCGGTGGATCTTTTCTCTCACCAAAGTTCGGGAATCCGCCCCGTCCACCAGCTCCCCTTCCTCTTCCACCAGCAGCAGAGGCAGATGCTGCCCCCCTACCACGGCCCCTTCCAGCAGATTTGACAGGAGTTTTCACCTCCTTGTCCTCATCCATTTCCTCATCACTTTCTTCAGCATCCATTTTTTTCTTCGGAACACCTTTTCCTGAATTTCCCTTTAGTCTTTTGTTAGGAGAGGCATCAACTGGCTTCTTTTTGTTGCTAATTGGAGCAAAGTCGTCATCATCATCTTCCTCCTCTACTTTGTGAAGCTTCTTTGCAGGTGAAGGTTTTATATTAACATGAGGATCCTCATCACCCTTCTGAATCTTTCTTTTGGCTAGCAACTGCACCTTTTCAGTCTCGGCTTTTGATTTTTCCTGATCTTTTTCAAAATATTTACTTGTTTTCCTCCTCCCAGCACTTTCTTGACCTCCCTACTTGCAAAAGTAGCCACAAGCAGAGAATTTTAACCACAACTTTAAATTTATCATGCTTGATTATTAAGGAACAACTTGTTCAACAAAATATCTGCTTATTTTCTTTCTCCTAGCACTTTCTTCACCTCCCTACTTACAAAAGTAATCACAAGCAGAGAACTTCAAATTTTATCAAGATCGATTTTAAAGAAGCGACTTGTTTATCAAAATATTTCCTTATCTTTGTCAAAATCATTGCTTGTTATCCTTCTCGCAGCACTCTATTGACCTCCTTAACTCGGAAGATTAACCACAAGCATAAAACTTTAAAACACTTAAATTCACCAAGATCATTTACAAAGAAACAACTTGTTTAGATCACCTCAAACTGATTAAGAAACAGCCATTTCAATACCAACTGGCTTAACCGAAGATTAATTACACGAAATACGGCAACAATAAGACATAATTCAACTCATTATACAGTACATATGATAAAGGAAACCCACACTAAACCCTGAAATTGACAAAGCACATAAATTCTCAACACAATGTGAATATTGCCGAACATCAATTAATACTATAGACATTTCAAAAAAAAAAACTAACAGACTGATTGACAAACCACTTTCTGTGCTTCTGGATTGGAGGCAGAAGGTTTTTCAGAAGCCGGCTTCGTTGCGGCCGGCTTGGCATTGGCAGCATTGCCATTACCCTTCTCATGTTGTTTCATAAACCACTTTCTTATATCTGACTGCACAGAACAAAAATATAGAATTTTAATTGATTAAGTTGTTAAAACACAGAAATAATACACACCCATATGCACTTTACATATACTCACCATGTCAGCGATAGAATTAGATGAAATTTCTTGCAAAGTTTTTTCCTTTATGAGAATCTGCGCAAGAATAAAACCCTAAAAGCCTTAATCAGTAATGCAAACACATGGGTTTTATTTAATTTGATACAAAAGTCAAATGGGTTGATCAAGATTTGTGAAAAATTAGGGTTTTAGAAAAGAAATGATGATGACAAAGTGAAAACCTGGAGTGGTGTTGGGTTAGAATCTTTTCCCGCTTCTCAACTGCAGTGCTTGTTGGCGCCTAGTTTCTCACGCACCAGGACACAAACACAACACACAAACAGGCAAACAGAAGTAGTTATTTCATAGAACTGCAGTGCTTGAGAGAAAAGGTGCACCAAAAAAAGCGAAAAAGACTCTACATATTCTACTAATTCGATAATTAACTGTTTTGCAAATTGATTTTAAGTGTGTTTGCACGCGTTGTGTGTGTTTTTCGACAATTAATCATTTCATGAAATGGATAATTAACCGTTTTAACACACATCGCGTGCATTTGACGCTATCTCTATCGATTATATGAGGGATGAGGGGTGGACAGTAAAAATAAGAAGAAAAAAATTTACATTCTAAATCCTTTACTAATTCGATCATTACTTACTAATTCGATCATTACTCGTTTCACTAACTAATATTTTTAATCGTTTCGCATGCATCGCGTGCATATGACGCAAGTTATACGATAAGGGAAGAGGAGGTGGACACAAAAAAGGAAAAAAAGGAAAAATATACTAATTGTTTTACTAATTCGATAATTAATCGTTTTACTAATTAAATTTATATTTGCATTGCATGCCAGTTGCAAAAAAGACAAGACAGTAATTGTTGTCGCGGTATAAAATTTCTAAGACAACTGAAAGTCAGAAACTCATGAGGGCTTACGAGTTTGGGTAGGCTTGTAGTGAAACTTACCTGTATCTCGTGTTTTTATTCCCCTAGAGTTTATAACTTTGCGATTGATAAGAGGTTTTTAGTGTGTCGTTAAGGCACTAAGAACCGCTTAGCAAACAAAACTTATAAACCTAACGAAAAACTACTAAGAACGTAGTAATGGCAAGTCAAGGGTCGAACCACAAGGAAATTGGGATTGACTATAGTCTACTAAGTCCAAAACTACTTAAGTGAAGGGTTTTTTTTTTTTGGGGGGGAGGTTAAGATTGAATAAGATACCAACTAATCAACTAACTAATGATACCAACTAATAATCGAATAGGAGAATTAATATAATAAGGAAAACACTAGAGTTCGGGCTACTCGTATGAACGTGGGCTAGACAACAATAATCGACGCTATAGTGATTCACAACGATGACAATACAAGGTTAAATTTCCCTCTAATTTACTTGAGCCCTCTCTCGAATGGTCCTCAAGAGTAATCGATTAATCAACCAACCAAATCCTCTTTCGAATGGTCTTTGGTCCATTAATTAATAAATTCAATAAGATCGGAAAACCCGTAATTAAAGGATCCCCTTAATTCCTACCCAATCCCTTGGTCTAGATATTAAGTCAAAACATGGGAATGACAAAAGGGATTAAAGTTCGATTAAGAACAATAGAAACCCTAAGTGCCCTAGCATAAACGTGATCAAGATCTATCCTAGGGTGTCAAAACACCACATTCAATGCATAGACAAACAATTGAATCATAAAAAAGTATAGACAATCTACATTAAGCCCAATTCATACTTTGGCCCAAACCCTAGATAATGAACTAGTCACTAACCATGGATTATAAGCAATTGAGATTAAATAAATTAAACATGATATACAAAGCAATAGAAATAAAGAAAAGAGATTGAAGGAAAATTACTTGAATTGAATGATGGATTCGATCTTCAAATATGAACAATTGAGAAAATTAAGTGTTTAGAGAGAGTTTAGGGCTAAGCTCATGTAATTAGAGACTAAGAGTATGAGATAATCCTCGACAAAATAACGCTAAACTATTTATAATGGTCATTAAACTAAGACGGAAAAACGGGGTCAAAACCCGAAATCATGTCGACACGGCCGTGTAGACCTGTTATACAAATTCTTCAGCATCCCAAAAGTTACTGCTTCCGTGGAAATAGATCGACACGGCCGTGTCAAAATGGACACGGCCGTGTAGACCTGAACTTCTCAAATCAACTGTCTTCGTGGAAACAGACCAACACGGTCGTGTTGAAATCAACACGGCCGTGTAGACCTGCTAGTTAGCGGACAGCTCAACTTCAAACGATCATATATCTCTCGTCTCTTACCGGAATTGGGCTTATGACCAGTCATTGTAAAGCTAACGAAATGAGCTAACACCTCCCACTAGAATCACCTTAATCCGATTTATGGATCAAACGTTATGTCCATTTGAAGTTCAACAGTCCACAACTAATCTTCCAATGATCATATGACTTCAAAAACATGCTAGTTAGCCTGAAAATCATCCAAAAACAACTAAACAGATAATGAAGCGACAATATAACTCAAAGGTGACAAAAACCATGCAATGCTAGGATTAAATGCTCTAAACTACATGCAAGGACACTAAAAATGACCTACAATTAAGCATAATAAAATGCTTATCAAACTCCCCCAAGCTAGTCCAATTGCTTGTCCTCAAGCAATGCAAATCAAATACAAGGGCAAGAGTTCAATGACTCCTCACAATAATACGCATGACAAGATAGAGAATAAAGACCTTTCAAACCTTTTCATCCATAAATGCAAAACACTATCAAGTCTCAAAGTTTATAGCACAAGGAAAAGCAACCAATCTTACCACAAGTTCTCCCCCAAGCTTGGCTCAGTCATATGGACGGTAGCTCTCACTTTAGTCGTGCTCAAAGTTTCTCGTGTGTTTATATGGTTACAATGATCGCTCAAGGCTCAATTCCGTTGACTATATCCTACCATAGGCTTGCATATCTTCTCACTCTCCATCGCGTGAGACATAAGTTCTTTTCAAGAATCATGAGGACTTATCGAGGTTGTAATGAAGGCTAAAAGGTAAGGGTGTGGATACATTTGGGAATTTGGTGCTAAATAGGGGAAAGTGAAGCTTCCTAAATCAACACCAACTAGACAAACGCTAACCCGAAACCATATAACTTCGTTACAACCACTCAACCAACCAATAATACCTCCTCCAACAGCATCTCCTAATATCTCTTTATTAAGCACTAAGAACAAAACCACAATTTTTTTGTTGGGATGTTTGATGTTCCCATTTTTTTCTCTTTTTTTTACCTAATAAGGGGGAGAGATAGGAGATAAACAAGAAGTAGGGAGGAGGTGAACACAACACAGAACGTGAATTCAACCAAAACACACATCATACAATCAACTCAAATCACTATCAGAGCACTGAATCACAAGATGTACCACTCACCAATCTAGCTTCACAATCCCCTAGGTTAGGAAATCGATAATAGGCCAAAGATGCGGTTAAACAAGAAAACAGGCTCAGGCTCACGAGGGTGACAAAGGAGATAAGATAATGTGGGTGGCATTTGGCAATGTAGTCCATATATATAATGAACGCCTCAATCATATTCAAGAATCAAACCAGTTAATGCAATTATAAGGAGAATCAATGCAAGTTCTAGAGAACATTCGTCAAGGAAGAGCATCACACAACAAGAAGATAAGACTGAAAAGATGTCAGTCTATAAGGCTATAAAAACATGCTCTCACAAAGGGTATAACTACCAACATCGGTCGAGCCGCACAAGAGGGAGACCAATCATACCACAACCAATCGATTCCTTGGCCTACTAGAGACTATCAAAGCATTTCCTCTTTAAGTTTTCAGGTCATCAAGAAGAACGCATGCATACCAAGGGCGGAGTTCTAACCTAAATGCAGTTTATATGCATCCTAAACATGATACTAAATGCTAATATGCAATCTAAACATAACACTAATATGCAACTAATGCAAATTATATGCATCTAATGCAAACTATATGCAAACTATATGCAACTAATATATACATCCTCCCCCAACCTAAACCACACAGTGTCCTCATTGTGATAAAAAACTAATGATAACAATAGCAAGGGAGGGGAAAAATCCCGATTCACTGGTCGGGAGGGGGGTCGGGAACCACGTGAGTAGAGCTTTGCCCCTTAAGGTCATCAATAGAGCTCCCAATGACATCTTTATATTTTTGCAATATCTTAATCAATTATGGTATAGAGATGCCATCAAGAGTCGAGTCAAGAATAACAGGATAAGTACATGCATCATCAAGGAAGACATACTTAAGGGAGGGGGGAAAGGGTTTGAACTCTACCTTGGGAGGAGGCTTAGTACTCTCCTCCTTAGCAACGGAAGTGGCTAGGACCTCAAATCTCGACCCAAGTGTTTCCTTGACGGTACCACCGTCGAGAAGTATAAAGAACTCTTTCACCTCTTTCATATCTAAACTCGTCTCCTCAGTGATAAAAGTATAGGGCTCATCATCAGTGTGAGCTTCTCTCTCAAAACCTTCCATTTCACTCTCCACATGACCAACCCGACAAACTCTCTCTATCATGTTTAATGTTTTCGAGAACTCAAACACAACCTTCTCATTAGCTACCTCAACCGTGATTGTATCATTTATGTAATTTATTACGGCACCCAATGTCTTAAGAGCTTCTCTTCCAAGAATGAGAGGAGTCTCCGGATCTTCCTTCATATTCATCACCACAAAATCACACGGCACCAAGACATGCCCAACTTGTATTGGAACATCCTCCAACTCACCGTGCGGCGCTCTTAAAGATCGATCCGCCAATTGAATAGTCTTCCTTGTAGGAAGAAGAGGGAAGTTTAGGCGCTTAGCTATGGATAGAGGCATCAAACTCACACTCGCACCCAAATCGACCAATGCACCCTTAGGCTTGAGGTCACCTATATTCACCGGCAAAGTGAAGCTTCCAGGGTCTCTTTGCTTCTTAGGCATATCTCGTTGCACTAGAGCACTTATTTGGTATGGAAATTTGATAACCTCGTCTTCAACCTTTCGTTTGTTGGAGAGGATCTCCTTCATGAACTTGGCATAGGCTGGCATGTGAGACATGGCCTCAAGGAATGGAATGTGTATTTGAAGGCCTTTCATAACTTGGAGGAACTTAATGAATTTGTATCTCAACTTCCTCTCCACCAACCTTTGAGGATATGGGACGGGTGGCACATAGGTCTTAGGTGGAGGAGGTGTTGACAACTGAGCTTTGTCACCAACTTGCTCATGAGTTTCCTTATCTTCTCTTCCTTTCTCAACATCAACCTCCCTTTATCTTCCTCAACTTAATTGTCTTCCTCAACCACCTCAACTTCACTTTCTTCACACTCATTAGGCATCTTGGGGGCCTCATAGTTTGTTCCCGACCTCAAATGGATAGCTTTGGCTTGATGTAGGTTGGGGTTAGGAATGGGTTGGCTTTGAAGTTGATTTGTGGGGTTAGAGGGGGTTTTCTCGACCACTTAAGCCAATTGGGTTCCAAGCATTTTGGTGTGAGCTTGCAACTCTTGAAACCTTTGGTTATGACTTTGAAGAGCTTGGCTTTGAAGAGTAAGGGCTTGGGTGATGGTTTGAAGTTGTTGGAGAATTTGGGAGGTAGGATCGGAGGAATGAGTAGGTTCGGGGTTTAGTTTAGGAAATGGTGGGTTTAAAGGGGCTTTTTGGAAGTTGGATCTTTGATGAGGGGCTTGGTAAGTATTAGAGCTTAGAGAGGAGGATCCACCTTAATTGTAGCTTTGAGTAAACTCTTGTTGAGGTTGATTAAAGCCTTGTTGAGGTGTATTCCAACTTTGTTGAGGTTGGTTGAAGCCTTGATTGTATCCTTGTTGAGGTTGTCTCCAACCTCCTTGTTGATTGCTTCTATACCCTTGGTTACCTTTATAACCTTCTCCTCTAGAATTCATGGCCGCCACATGCTCTAACTGAGATACTCCACAATAAGAGATATCATGGTTTGTACCACCACCTATATCACAAGAAAAAGCATTCACTTGTGAGGGACTCGATGATGCAAGGGTGATCTTAGGGAGCTTCTTGTCAAGTTGATCCATCTTTGCTTGAATTTGATCCATTGGGTCCAACTCAAACTTGCCACCCTTCTTAGGTTGAGAACCTCTCCTTCTTCCACCCCATGAGTAGTTCTTGATCACTTTTTCTATGGTGGACTCTAATTGGTCTTGCGGGATCTTAGAAAGTTGACCTCCCGCTCCAGCATCGAGGTTAGCACGTGATATAGGATCAAGACCATCATAGAAGAACCTCATCAGTAGATTTTGATTGAACTCACGGTGAGGGCACGAACGAATCAACTCCCTAAACCGTTCCCAAGCCTCCGCAAGCGTCTCATCACATTCTTGCTCAAAGGAGGAGATCTTCCTCCTAATATCTGCGGTTTTTGACTCTGGGAAATACTTCTTCAGAAAAGCCAATGTAACTTGCTCCCATGTAGTGAGGGAGTTAGCAGGCAAGCTCTTGAGCCAAGATTTTGCCTTTCCGGAAAGAGAAGACCGGAAGAGATGCATCTTGATGTAGTCTGGAGAGACATCATTCGTCGTTATCATAGCACTAGAGTTCGGGCTACTCGTATGAACGTGGGCTAGACAACGATAATCGACGCTATAGTGATTCACAACGATGACAATACAAGGTTAAGTTTCCCTCTAATTTACTTGAGTCCTCTCTCGAATGGTCCTCAAGAGTAATCGATTAATCAATCAACCAAATACTCTTTTGAATGGTCTTTGGTCCATTGATTAATAAATTCAATGAGATCAGAAAACCCCTAATTAAAGGATCTCCTTAATTCCTACCCAATCCCTTGGTCTAGAAATTAAGTCGAAACATGGGAATGACAAAAGGGATTAAAGTTCGATTAAGAACAATAGAAACCCTAAGTGCCCTAGCATAAACGTGATCAAGATCTATCCTAGGGTGTCAAAACACCACATTCAATGCATAGACAAACAATTGAATCATAAAAAGCATAGACAATGTACATTAAGCCCTTAATTCATACTTTCGCCCAAACCCTAGATAATGAACTACTCACTAATCATGGATTCTAAGCAATTGAGATTAAATAAATTAAACATGATAAACAAAGCAATAGAAATAAAGAGATTGAAGGAAAATTACTTGAATTGAATAATGGATTCGATCTTCAAAGATGAACAATTGAGAAAACTAAGTGTTTAGAGAGAGTTTAGGGCTAAGCTCATGTAATTAGAGACTAAGAGTATGAGATAATCCTCGACAAAATAACGCTAAACTATTTATAATGCTCATTAAACTAAGACAGAAAAACGGGGTCAAAACCCGAAATCAGGTCAACACGGTCGTGTCCAAAACGACACGGCCGTGTAGACCTGTTATACAAAATTCTTCAGCATCCTAAAAGTTACTGCTTCCGTGGAAATAGATCGACACGGCCGTGTCAAAATGGACACGGCCGTATAGACCTGAACTTCTCAAATCAGTGGGCAAGCAGAACAGGACTGTCTTCGTGGAAACAGACCAACACGGTCGTGTTGAAATCAACACGGCTGTGTAGACCTGCTAGTCAGCGGACAACTCAACTTCAAACGATCATATCTCTCTCATTCGGAATTGGGCTTATGACCAGTCATTGCAAAGCTATCGAAATGAGCTAACACCTCCCACTAGAATCACCTTAATCTGATTTATTGGTCAAACGTTATGTCCATTTGAAGTTCAACAATCCATAACTAATCTTCCAATGATCATATGACTTCAAAAACCTGCTAGTTAGCCTGAAAATCATCCAAAAACAACTAAACAGATAATGAAGAGACAATATAACTCAAAGGTGACAAAAATCATGCAATGCTAGGCTTAAATGCTCTAAACTACATGCAAGGACACTAAAAATGACCTACAATTAAGCACAATAAAGTGCTTATCAGCGACCCATGAGTAGGATGACGTTGAAGTAACAATTTTTTTCTAAAATGAACTCTCGCTCAAACCAAACACAAGATAAGCATTATGTTTTACTGATTTCAATGTACTTTACCAAAAATTGATCTAATTTTGGTTTGCATCTATTGTTAGAAATAAGTCATATTACTCCATGTGAATAATATCCTCTTACAAAAAAGTTAGATTTTTTTTCAAAGAAAGCGTGTGGTAACTGGTAAATTGGTAATTGAATCATTAGAAAGTTTCATACATCTATTATCTCATATGGAGGAATTACATTTAGAAAGTCTTAAACTTAGTAATTTCTTAAAGAGAGGATAGTGGAGCAACCAACAACTACAATAAGAAAATAGATATAAAAAATGACAAGTGTGATCGTAAAGAGGTAAATTGGAAAAAGCTTTCGCCAAATTATGTTTATGAATGACCTAACGTCATTTCGCATGAAGGTACTGCGATTCCTTTAACTTTATAGACATCATTCCACAAGGGACAGTCTCATGGAAAACACAAAAGTGGTGAAATCACCCCCTTAAGTTTGATCAAATGTGAGTTTAACCCCACTTAACTTACACTTGTGGTACGACTCTCCTAGGGTTCCCAATCCATCCTAGTCATTACGGGCGTATTTGCCCAATTGACACGTTTAACCCCCACAAATTCACCAAAACATGAAAATAAACTTTTAAATTAAAGGAAAAATTGTAGGGAATAAGTTAACATTTTCGCGGTCTTTTATTAATAAGTTAAACTTTAGATAACCTTGGAATAAACTTACCTTGTGGGAGTATTCGCTTCTAACAAGTTCAGATTACCAATGACCTGAAGAATAGGTAATTTTTTTTTTCTTTTCACTCCTACCATTCTTCGACCTTCTTCCCTTCTCGTTCCCCAACCCCTGCTCCCTTTCCCTTATCCGGCCACCATTTCCCCTTCCCTTTTTCGACCACAATTTTCCCCTTTCCCCATCCCCTTCCCTTTTTCGGCCACCACGCACCCCATTCCCCCTTCCCTTTCCTTTTTCCTCACACCAGGCCATTCTCCCTGCTCCTCTTCCCTTTCCCTTTTCTAGTCACCACCCATTCCCCCTGCTCCTCTTCCCTTTCCCTTTTCTAGCCACCACCCATTCCCCCTACTACCCTTCCCTTTCCATTTTTCAACTTGCGCTAGGACTTGCATCACCAGGGTTTTGGATGGCTTCGACTGCTTGGTTGTTAGTAGGTGGCATGGTGTTATCAAGTGTGGGGGAGGGGTGGTGTGGCGTTAGTGTTAGCAGGGGTTGGGGAGGGGTGGTTTGGTGTTAGTTTAGCAAGGGCGGGGGAGGGGTCGGGAGGGGTGGCGTGGTGTTAGCAGGGATGGGGTTTGGGTTCATTATTTTATTTTTTCTAGTTTAATTATCAATTTTAGAATTAAAATAAAATTAAAATTGAAATTCATACTAATTAAAATATGACACGTTTATAGATTACCTACAATAACAAGTTGTTTACCTGTTGAACATGTCAAAAGCGGATACCCACAAAGTTAACTTATTCCAAGATTATCCAAAGTTTAACTTATTAAAAAAAACTGCGAAAAGGTTAACTTATTCTTGGCAATTTTTCCTAAATTAAAAAGTTACGAATAAAATATTACTTGATGAGTTTTAGTTTAGGGGTCTACTATCACCACTTTATAAAGTTGTGAGAGTTCAATACTACAAGTAAAATTAAGGGCTTAAAATCATCACTTTTGCCCTTGGGATTCTTGAAGCATATGGTGCATAATGCATATGGTGAAATCGCCTATGATTACTTTGATCAAGGATGGGTAATGGCGTTGGCTGATGTGAAATTGGTGTCATTCTAGTCTAAATAAGTCTTGATAGGTAGCCTTAATATTCTATAGTAGTAGGTTCTTAAAAACCCTGCCAGGCCTCTTGTTATGGCAAAACGTGCAACATGCTTTGGCTTTGCCTTTCTCCCTTGTTGAGTTGTTATTAAACCCTGAACCTTCATGCTTATAAAAACTGTATTACTTGCTGAATGTTGGTCACGCAAAAACCTTGAAGGTGTTGGGTGATTTTCGAGTATATTCAGGCTACTCTACATTCTGACTGGGACCCTTTATGATGTGTAGATTTGACACAAATACCAAGTACAATAATCATTGAAAAATTCTATGTTTGATAACTTACAAAAACCTAATTTACATATCAAATTATTGAATCAAATCCCTTTTGTATAGTTATATTAGGGTTGTACAATGAGTTTATACTAATATGAAATTCATAGCAACAAAAGATGCTCACTACTAAAAAGTGTTAAAAGGGTTACTTAGTGGTATGCGAAATAATTGATATTCATATTCTCTTCATTATTTATGAGAACTTTTAAAAGGAAAAAGAAAGTTAGGAGAATATATTCTTTGCAAATGCAAAAATTATTACATCAAACACAATCATTCGTGACAAGCTTCTTTCAACCATTTTTTCGGTACTTGGAAATTTTGTTAAACTAGTTAAAAGAAGTACACTAGTAGGGTTCGAATAATTGTAGAAACATGCCTCCCATAGAGATGTATTTCCCTTACTCCCGTAGTGTATTTTCACCCTCTTGAATTAGAGTTTTGCCTATAGGTTTTACCTTGCACTTGAAAGGATATTTTCCTATTTTAGGCTTAGTTTCTTTATTTTCTTTATTAGTTTCCTTAATATTTTTATTTAGTTTCTTTATTTAGTTTATGTAATTTCTTTAGTTGTTGTATTTAGGTGTGTGATATTGCTGTAATTAGAAGTCTCTAAAGTATAAAATTAGGTTGTTTTAGAAGATTAGATTAGGATTCTTTAAACTATGAGTTAGAGGCTTAGAGCATTGTCTTAATCACATTAAGGTTTTCTTATCTTTATCTTGTTTGCTTAGGACTGTCTTTATCCTATTTGTTTCGGATTAGATTTCGGTGTGCACTTAGGGATTGCTTTAGGCGTGCACTCCTCTATTTATATGTTTGTTTATATACATCAGTAAAATCTTATTTGAGTTTTGTTTATTAATTTTGTAAGTTTATACTTATGAATTAAAGTTGATTATCTTGCTTCAAAGATACTATCCTTCCTCCTTGATTGATTTCTTTGTTTGAAGTTCATCAAATTCGTTCCTCCATTAAAACTACACGTCAAAATCACTCTTTTCGTCAATATTTTACATAAAACTGTTCATCCTAAACCCTAAACTACATCCTTTGGATTGAGATCCATATCAAATAGTACATTGTTCTCCACCCATTTTGAGGTAACTATTGATTTGTGGTGCATCAAATAGTGGTGCCAATATCTAAATATAAGGTGGGGTAATTTTGTAATATACGAAGTACCTTAGATTGTAACTTTGTAAGTTTAATAAAAACTATTTTACATATTTGAAACCCGTTTGGCGATAAGATAACTTAAGATATATCTAAATTTGAACGTACTCGATATCTCTTCGTGTAATTTCTTGAGCCCAGATCCAAGCCAATTTTTTTTTGAGTCATGTTGTGTCCAATATAGTCCAAATAAGTGAATAATGGATATATTTTCCATTCTAGGCTACAACCGAACCGCTACATGTTATCTATATATATATATATATATATATATTAAAAAACATAAGCAAACATTGCAATCCGCCACGTGTCACCACCCCTCTTTGAATGACACTATATCCACTTTATTCTCATATAATAAAAAAATGTCAAATGAAGACTTGAACCCGTGACTTTGAGTATGCAATAAGGAGTTTCAACCACCACTCCAACATTTTATTAGTGCTTATTCTATCGAAATCAATGATGATATATGAATAACAAAAAGTTAAGTTGTAAACTTTTAAAATACATATTGTAAATGAGATGCTTTTTTTTGGATAAATTTTCACACTACATGACGTTAATTATTTTAACTATTAATAAATTCAATGTGCGAAAATCCCAAGCATTGCCGTGGGATAAATACTAGTACACTGTAAAAAAAATGAATGCACTGTGATGCAAATAATTTATCAAAAGCAAATAATGGACTGGAGACAATATAATAATTAAGAACATACACCCGGTGTATCAGCAGCGTGTATAAAGAGTAAAGACTAGTCTTAGTTAAAGGCTAAAACCAGAAGTGATACTCATACGTGAGGTAAGTGCACTAATCCAAACTTCAAAATATCAGGAAATGCTTGATTTAAATCAAATCCAAAAAATGAGAAGAAAAAAATAATTGTTGGGGGACTAGCAGTTTCAGTCACAACTGATAAACTACACAGATATCTTCTAATTGCATAATATCTGCAAACCACATTTCTAACTTGGTTCCTTGCTACGTGGAATCAGCAGAACTATAGCTTAACCATGAACCATTTTCTTCGGCTGGTTTGTTTGCTTAACTCCACATCAAAAACCTTTGTGAAGGATCAGAACTCGTATAGAACAATCACGTTGAGTTCAAGCCACTCGATCTCTTACAAAATCTAGAGACATGAGTATGTGATCACAATTTCACAAGGGCCTAAAAATCAATTTGCACAAATAGTATATTTGCTTCAGATACTAAACACACGCATCTGAGCTTCGTTAGTGCACTGGAAAATTATGTAAGAATAAATTTAAATTTCTAGTTACCAGTTGGTGACCTCTGTGCATCATAGACAAATCTTTCATCAGCCATACGCTCTGTAACTTCGGCACCTTCTTTGACCTTGGGTGTTGTGTGTCGACTCGTATAGTGTCGGATACAAAATCACACTTGGATACTTCATTTCTAACCAAAAACTTGACATTGTTCAATAAAATGGCTAGCTAGCACTCGGACGCCCAAACCCGAGTAGACACTTTATCCGAGTCTGAGTAAGATAGGCCATAAGGAACTGTCCATACAACCAGAACCACATTACTGCATCAAAGCAGATACAACTAGAAAAATATGCCCTAATGTTTGGAATTGTCAAGTAGTCCCATGATCTTCATCAGAAATGCATATTCATAAGCCTTTTCCTCAGACTGGCCATAACGACCACCTTCACCAAAATGCCCGCCATTCATTTCTGTCTTCAAGATAACAGCACGAGAGCAAGCTGAACAACTTCTTTCTCGTACTTTAGCCACCCATTTCGCAGCTTCCCATACTCCAACCCTGAGATAAACACGTAGGTGATGTCTCCAAAGTAATTGACTGGTCAAGTCTTTGCCACATGTATATGCTACAAAGAACTAGCAACTAAGTACCCATTTATTCCCCCCCCCTTTTTTTTGGCCCGGGGGGGGGGGGGGTATTACTTATTAGTTAATGATGGGAGCAAAATCATGATTAACTGGAGCAAATTATCAAAATTACCTTGAGTCGTTGAACGCTGCAGTGACCAGCATTGAAGGATAGCAAAGTCCTTGATCTACATTATTGTAAGGAGAATATTCCATAATTTTCTTGAACTGGCTTTCTATTTTAGGGTTTCCATATTCGTCATAGTCCAATATGGTTAGAGGCAAGCTGGCATCCATCAAAGTATTGCATATATCAAGGAAAGGAACCTGGTATACAAAGAATTTCATCAATAAAAGCTGGATGAACAAACTCTGGAGTCTGGATACATGCATTTTATGAAGCATATGTCTGCAGCACCCGGCAGAGTAATTAAAAGAAGCCAACAAGGCAACAAGTGCAATAGTTTGATCAATACCCATCTCCCTCCAGGGTCTGGGAAAAGTAATAATTTCTTTTACTAATCTGCCATAAACTGAAGATACAAATTCTCACATGGAATGAAAGCATTTACCTTCAAAATCACAGCACAAAATATATCAGGTTGAAAATTGACAGCTGCACCCACAAGCAGAGACCCCGCACTAGATCCAATGGCAGCAAGCCTACCTTTTGTTGCATAGCCCTCGTCGACCAAATATTTACCACACGAGACAAGATCATATATAGAATTTATCTTATTAGCTCCACTTCCCCATTCATGCCAGGAAGGATCAGGACCAGCTCCACCCCTGCTCAACAGAAACATAAGCCTTCATTTCTGGACCTTAAAACAAAGGGGTGGGGGTGGTTGTCACAGGGGAAAGGGCTGGCAATCCCAACATAAAATTCTTAGTGTCTAAGATAAGTGTAGAAAACCAAACATCGAATTTTTCAATGATTATTGTACTTGGTATTTGTGTCAAATCTACACATTATACAGGGTCCCAGTCAGAATCTAGAGTAGCCTGAGCATACTCGAAAATCACCCAACACATTCAGGGTTTCTGCGTGACTGACATTCAGCAAGTAATAAAGTTTTTATAAGCAGGAAGGTTAGGGTTCAATAACAAGGAAGAAAATCAAAGCATGTTGCACCTTTTCCACAGCAATAGGCCTGACAGGGTTTCAAAGAGCCTACTACTACAGAATATTAAGGCTACCTATCAATATTTATTTAGACTAGAATGACACCAATTTCAGATAAAATCTACTCGATTACACGAACTTACCTCACATCAGCTAACGCCACTACCCATCCACGATCAAGTAAGCAGAGACGATCTGAGGACCAGCTTTTATCTAAGACTTCACCATATGCACCATATGCTTCGAGAATCCCAGGAGACTGTCCCTTGTGATGTGTATCTCTGGAGTACACTAAAGTTAAAGGAATTGCAGTACCATCATGGGAAATGACATCATGTCTTTCACAAACATAATTCGGCGAAAGCTCTTTCCAGCTCTGCGATTTTTCTACCTCTTCATGATCACACTTGTCATTTCTGATATTTAATAGTTTACCAAACTCTGATGGATCAGGATGTGTGCTACCAGAAGCAGACACCACCTCTTCTTGGTGAACAATGGAAAATCTACTTTCAGACATGTCATACTCAACTACTAAATCAGGCATCTGCAAGGACACAAGGTATTTATAAGTTCAATATAAAATCGAATGTACAAAGCTACATAGGAGATACAAGGAGTCCAACTAAATAACTAAATCCATAAGCTATTTTGACAAGATACCTCACATATAGTTTTGTTTGTAATAAAGATCTTCTTGATGCTCCCGGATCCATAACAAAACCGGCGAGCATCAGGTTTCATATAATGTAACACAGCTACCACCTGACATTCGTTTTCTCCTAGAATATGTAAAGCCTCAAAAGCATCCACCTCCTAACTTGGGCAAACTACATGCCTAATTCCTCTTGCCCCAATGGGAGTACAAGATGACCATCGAATTACTGAAACTAACGTCATTTCAAACTCAGTGATGTCAACATACTCCAGAAGATGCATGAAGTCATATAGATGAGATAACACATTTAAACACAAATGGCCTCAAAATTTTCATTCAACAGAGATTAACTACATTATTGATCACATTCAAGTTTTTGAGAGGAAAACAGTTTCTTAAAACATGATAATTAAGTAGATCAACTCGATTAGGACCTTTCAATTAACGGGATAATCAAAGCTTATACCACGAGAGAGGATAGTATCACACGGTATGTTGAGGTCATGTAATCATGATTTGACCCTGGGGCCATTCCGCATAACTCAGAGGGCACAGGGAATGTCCAAGGTTTCAGATCCTTAATCTCCATAATGCGCTGAGGAAAACCCATATTGCAAAAATTAGTACATAATTAGCAGAGCGAAAAATTAGTTTGAAAGAAAAAAAATTATACTAAGATGATCGCAGATGAATAATGGCAGTAACAGACTACAAGACTTAAATGATTAAAGTTAAGGACATCAAAATTAAGAACCAGTGCACCAAATATGAATATTGATTTCAGGAAAGCAACGGAACAAATTAATTAGAAGTCAATCATCAAGAAGTGTGAAATGGTGTTTTTCATCATAAGATTTCAATTTCTCAACATGCACAAAGTGCTGAGTATAAAATACAAGTGAGTAAACAAAGGGAAAAAAAATCCACGTTACAACCAAAGAACTATTATCTGGTACTCGAGAAGAGAGAGATACACTCGAAGGAAAAGAAGCATCCAAAAGACTCTCGACAAGTTTTTTGCAAAAAAAAAAAAAAATCAAATAAAAAGAGACCTGAGTATTTGACCAAGAACCTTATCAAAACCTAACAAATAACAATTACTTCCTTCATAATAGTTGCACCCAAATTGTTTGGCACGTGGATTAAGGAGGATGATAGGCAAGATAAACGGACACATTATTTGAAATTCTCTAAAATTCCGATAAGAAGAGTGCTTGAGATATTAGATGCTTAAAATTTTAAAGTTAAATTGTCTGTTTACCTTGTCTATCATACTTGCAAAACTTCGTGTTAAAAACTTTGTTGCAATTACTATGAAACAAAACTTGACACGATACCCTCATCTACCTCAAAAATTGTGTGTCGCCACTCGCCACCACGACATGACACTTGAATACTTCGTTTTTAACTAAAAACCCGACTTTTTTTCCGCAAAATGTCAGGTCCGATACTTCGATACCCGTATCCGAGTAAAACTTAATCCGTGTCTAAGTAACATAGGAAAAATGTCAACCTTTGGTTTGAAATGAAGTATCCAATACACGACAAGAGTCCAATAAGGATAAGTAAGGAAATAAGTGTAGGTGTAGCAGAGTTCTCATGTGTTTATTGTTAGTCTATAGTAAACTTACATAAATAGTGTCTTTATGACACAAGGAGGCTGCGGCCCTAAAATAGTTGTTCCGTTGGAGAAACTCAAAGATACTAGCTTAAGGTGTCATGAAGACAACTTGTCCTCCTACTTTGTATTCTTGATTTTGCAATAAATATAAAATATCTTTTTCATTATTATAAATATAAATTAAAATTATGGTTGGTGTTGGAACAAAGACAAGATATGGAATTGAATTGAAGAGTATTACTCAGAGTCCTCACTCCTCAGTCCTCATTCCTCCCCCTCTCTCAATGACATATTGAGGACTTAAAGTTGATGAAGGTTGAACGCCTAACCTAAGGCTTCCTCTCATTCTAAATATAGAGTAAAGATCAAAACAGCCAAACATGGCTCTGCTTAGGCTGAACATGGCTCCAACATAGATGAACTATTTGAGGATCAAGGTAAGCCATGATCCTTCTCAAGCTACTTACCTACAGGAAATCAGGAGCAATATGAAGTTGTGAACTCTATAATTTTCTCTTCATTCTACTTTACTAGCCCATCCAGCAAACAAAAATTTCTAAATATAGTAGAAACTACAAATGACCATTTCTAGAGAGGATAACTGTAATGAATCGATATTACTAGGCTAAGGGTATTTTAGGTAGTTTTATAATAATTTAGGGTTTAGAGGTTTTAGGGATAACTTATCTATAAATAGAGCTAAGTAGAGAGAGAGAGAGGCATGATGAAAATTAATGAGAATGAATCTTTTGTAGTGTAGTACTTAGCTTGTATTATTCTTAGGGTTTATGTAATATATCCATCCTATCAATCCAAGTTCCATTTCAAGTTCTTATATCACCATTAAAATCACTATTTCATTCCTTACATTATCATCTACCTTGTCCATCAAATCCGGTCTATAACAATAACAACATTATGTGAAAGCATCGAGAAGAACTCAATTAAATACTTTATTTGGTTCAATGATTAAGTAATGCGCGAAGTATCACTTTAACTACTTTATACTCAAATGTTACTGAAAAAATACATCACATATTAGATTTGTATTATCGATTACGACATGTAAAAACTTGACAAATCTTTGGACCTATGATGCTATTTTTAGCTTTCTCCCAATTTGCAAACAAGTGTTTAGATACTGTAAATGTGCTGAGATATTTGATACCTTGCAGTTGACGTCAATAGGCAGTTCCACAGAACACATTGTAGAAGAGCCCTCCTTATCAAGGATTAGAACCAAATGCTTATCAAAAACATCCATATCCCGCAAGCTAGTCCCTTCTTCGGGCAATACAATGTTCTGAAAATATAAGCACGTCCATTACACAAAATTTGACAGAAAAAACATAAGCATTAAACAAAATCAGGAATTTCAACCATATTGTTGCCATGTCAATATATAATAATTATTAATTAGGAATAGAAATCTATCAATATGTATCTAAACCTGAGTAAGAGGCAGAAGAGTAAATCATCACTAAAAATGTTTAAGCACAACGTATCATGCTAAGCCTTCATATACTCATGAGTACAGAACTACAGATGAACAGATGAACTGATCAACAGACAAGGACAAGATCCTCTATATTTCAGTATGACAAATTGACAAGTGCCTAAGAAACAAACAGCAGAGCTGAAGCACAACGAATAGGAAAAGATACCTGGGTCCACAAAGTTATATATCAACTTTGAGATAATAGCAACACTAAAAACAACACCTCTTAAAAATTTGCTAGCAATAGATGCCTAGCGCCGTTTTTATACCTGGTCACATGAGATTTTTTAAGCAAGTTCGACCATTAATTTGCGGAAGATAGGCATTGATCTGGAGCATACCAAAATACATGGCAGTTTCTTCGCAAATACCTTTTTATGGTTATCCTTGATTTTGCAAATACATAATTCCCAATTTCATTGCCAACATGCATAACTCAAATGTGGACTATTAATTTGAGATGGAGGGACTTGTTATGTGCTGCTTACAATGAACACTGCTGATATGTTTTTGAAATGAGTCAAAGGTATTCAGCTCATCAAACATATGTACCACACTACTAAAAGTCTCAGGTCCCTGTTCCAGCAAACCACTGTTTTCCCTCCTTCCTCCTTATGTTCAATTAATTCGAACTCAAAATGAGCATGGAGAAATAGAAGCTTATGGTTTTTCTTTAATATTTTATAACTCTTGTCAATCAGCAAGTTTTCTCAGGGGTCTTTCTGATTTCATCAACACAATAAATTCCATCTTTTAAAACAAGTAATTGAGGGTGGGGGGGGATCGAAGAATTACCTGCCATTTAGTAGAATTTATATCATCAATTCTACGGATGCCGAGGTAAAAGTTTCCACAATGTAGCTTCTCAACCTCGGCTGAAGGATAATTTGTAAGAACATAGAAAAAACCATGATGATGTTCCAGAAAATACTGTACGCCATGGACACGCTTATGTACTCTGCGAAGACTATCAAATGGATTGGCCGCATCAATGACATAGACCTTTAAACAAATGAAAGATGTCCTAAATTACGGTGCATAGTGGAATGAGAAGATCAGAAAAGAAAGGAGCATGCATTCATTCAATCACACCTCTGATGAAGACCTTGAGTTGGAGTTAATCGTAACAAACTTGCCATCCTTTGTACAAGTAATGTCCACACAAAACTTAGAATCATCCTCCGTAAATATTATTTTGTCTACTTCTGACCTCATTTCTGTACAAAGTACCCTGACAAATATGAGGGTGTAAACATCCAAATGATTCAGCATCAAGAACACGTAGAATAATAACAAGGTTGACACCTATATGGTCTCTGATTGTCATCAGCAACGGTATAGAATAAAGCAGAACCAGCTTGAGCCCATGCCAAGCTAACAACGGCATCAGCTGCAACATTTGAGATAATATGACCATCTCTTAAGTCCTTAATCTGAAGGATGAATCGCTCAGAGCCATTTACATCAAGTGTATATGCCAGAAAGTTGTGGTCAGGTGAAACCCGACATGCACCCACGTGAACATAACCTAATGAGTAGAAATCAATAACTATTTTAAAACAAATGCAGTATCAGATAAAAGAGGGCATAGATGAAAGAGAAACTTCAGCACAAGAAACATGACAAAAACATAAAAAGATAGGAATCAACATTTCAATATGAACCATGGAACATAGCAATTAGTACAATCATTACTGAAAAGATTAGCAGTCCCTTATCTATATACATGCCTTACTTTGCACAAGCAGAAGCGACCAACAGATGCATTTGTCTTCTCCATAGCAATATTTTACTTGTAACTTCATTATGCTACCCAATTCCCAAGGTTTCTACTAGAAGCTCCGCATTTAGAAATGAGATATTTAACTTGGGAAAGAAACATTGAACTAAACTATCCTTAGGTGGTAACAATTGAACATAAGCTAGAAAATTAATATCAGCAACAATCAACTCCATCCATTACTAAAATTCCAAACAATTTTTTATTGTAAAACATGTTTTCATATGTAAGGCACGTAATTCTACTCCTTTTTATGAACTTTAGTCAAAAATGTATTTACTTTGGTACTTAACTATGTGTCCAGAGTGCACACAAAGAAAGCCTGCTAGGTCTATGAATAAACTAGTTACATACAGGTCCATTACATATGTTGTGTGAATGTCATTGTCATATTGATAAATCATCATCTCAACATCTTCAACTCTTAGTCAAAGATGTTTTGGGAATTCAGACTTTTGATCCCTTCCTCCCCATTCAATAGGCAAACATTTGATTAGGGGTCAATTTTTAAGGATCTGAGTCAACTATAACTATACTTCACTATACTCTTCCCATAACATTTTTTTAAGGGCAACATGGGCAAATTTAAAGTTTAGCCAACCAAATCCAGAAAGTGGCTAATTATTTTGGGGGCACCCCATAAAGCAAATGTAGGTATTGAGGGATGATTAATTAATCTTTTTCATCTTTCTTGACCCCCAATTTTCAAAAAGCAAGCAAACATTCATTTATACCAACAATATGTACTAGCATCCTCCTTGTATCTTTCCCTGACACTAGATGTAAATAAGAGATTTACCATGTTTTTCCGCAATCTCATTCCAGTCAAGTAAGATCTCCTCCCTTCTGAATTCACCTCTTATACAACTAAACAAACTTCCTAAACCTGTAGATTCCTCTGTTTCCAGTTTTCTACATAGCACAGGGTATTCTTTCCCTTCTGGAATGTATTGGTAGTAGAGCCTGGATAAACCAGCACATAAGTCAGACATAAAGGAAGCAAAAACCTGTATTACCTCTTTAAGAATTTTAATGACTGCAAACTAAAAATTAACAATTACAGATGAAATCTCACACTCTTGACTCTACTAAAAGATGGTAGGACCGTAGGAGAGAGGTAAAGCAGCATAGCCTGCGCATAATTTTAGATTACCCAAATGTTACTCAACGCTTTGTGAGCTGCGCATACCAGGAAAATCAAGTATCTTGTACAACTGTAGGTCACCCCATGGTTCGAAAATACGGTTTCGGTTTCGGAATCGGGAACGGTCGCGGTCACGGGATAACGAAACAGATACATCGATCGTGGACAGCGTCGCAGTTGGAATTTAGTTTCAAACTTTTTTTCTTTTTGCTTCAATTACTCTTAGATCTTAGTGGAGTTATATAGGGTTCACTAGTGCCTCTTCTCGTTCTTTTCTCTTGTCTTTGAGTCATAATTGGAGGTAGATTGGTGCTACTCTAAAAGTAAACATAAGAAATCTCGCAAAAGCCTTGCAAAGTGACATTTTGGAGCGGAAAAAACGGGTGAACCCTTGTTGTCATGGGTGATACGGCCAAAACAGCCAAAATATTGGGCTTTCTAAATCCACCTTGTTGAGCGGGACGAGTTCAGTTCGCCAAAGTTGAAAACCGTTCCAACTCGGGCGAACCATTCCGATACGGCCATATTTTTGCACCATGGGTCACTCTTACTAGCGGCAGAATCCATTCTGGTGCTTCAGTTGTAGTTGCATAGTTATTTTTGCCACTCTTATTTTTTAACAACGTTGGGTTGGATGCTTAAACTGCAGAATATAAGTGGCCTATCAAGTTGTAGCCATATATTGCATTTTTTTTTACTATTTCTTCTCCCAAACACCTCCAACTCCCAGAATGAGTCAAAACTATATAACCCCTCGTGAACTCCAATGGGCTACGTTTTAATAGGCAAGTTCCGTTTGTAGTTCACAAAGACCTCATATATTATAGGTAAGAAATGCTTAATGTGGAAGTAACAGAGGCAAATCAAAATTTAAAGCCCCCAAGGCACTACAAAGCCATGCTGGGTAATCTGAAAGGTTGTTTCAAACAGAAAAAAGTCATATAGGAACATAACTCACTTAGGACCCCCTATGGGGCAACCCGCCAAAAGAAATCAGAAGAAAATAATGAAACACGTCTTATGTTGCACTTTTTGACGTTACTACTATCTAAATCTTTCCAGTTTCACCATGTATTACACTTTCTACTGCAAATCACAAAGCTAAACTACTTTTACAAAAATCTAAGATAGTTGTACTTGCCATTTGAATCCCTTTTCTTTGCTAGCCCTTCTACTACTTACTAAGAACGAAAATTCCTAGCCTGTGAAAATGAAAAGATATATTCCAACATTCTGGATTGATCGGAAGTAAAAAGAACTAACTATAGATAGAAAAAATGTCATCACATTATTGTTTTCGGATAGGCCGAATTCTATCCAAGGGTGAAAAATATCGCAAAGGAATCAATTAAAAAGATCCCCTAATTCCAAAGAGGAATTCCTTGAGTCCTTTAGGACGACCCTACAAATTGTGAATTTTTTTCCATTTTAGCAAACTCCCCACTAACCCGAGCGAATATTCAAATATATGTCCTACATTCATTCCTGAAGGTACTCCTAATTAGTTAAAGATCTTATCAATGAGTCTTCCATCTTGCAAATGGCACTCAACCATCAAGACTTAACCGTATGGTTAAATATAGCAAAATGCTACCACATTGTGAATCGAAACAATTAAAGAGCTATAAACTGAACCCTCTAATTACATAACTGCCATCATTTACATAATGAGATAACAAGAAAAATTGTAACATCAAAAGAATTTATGCTAAGACTACCAATGCCCCATCATACAATTCTCCAAACAAGTTCACTATTACTAGAGCAACTTTCACCAGTAGTGTTTCATCATACCAGAACCATTACCAAACCACAAACATTACAATATACTTCCTCTGTTCTTTTATAATCACTAAAAGCCAAGTCTCACGCCCCAAACTCACAACGCAATATCTCTAATTGCATTTGAATAAAGATCACACAAAGTTGATGTCAATTAAGCATATACCAAGACGAATCCAAAAAGAGTAATTAAGGAAACAAAGAACCAAGGGCACATTGTAATTTTATAATCACTACATATAAAGTTTCACTTTGCCCACCACACAAGCTTCAAGAGTAACAAGACCATATACCAAGACGAGTCTAACAAGAGTAACTAAGGAGACAACGAACCAAGGGGGCCATCATTCTTTTATAATCACTACATATTAGTGTTAATAATGTATCTAACCATCACTGCATATAGAGTTTCAAGATGCCAGCAGTGCAGCACACAACTTAAATCGTCAACATCAATATTTGCATTCAAATTAAAAACATACTAAGGGACCGTTCTCCCTTAGCTTATTTTCAGTTCGGTTCAGTTTAGTTCAGCTCAGCACAACACTTTTAGGGCATGTTCTCCCCAACTAATTTCCAGTTCAGTTAAGCTAAGAACAATACTTGTCTCACATATCACTATTCATTTTATTTCAAGAAACAGGCCCTTAGTCTCACATTACAGTATTACACTATTCTTTTCAGTTTAGTTCACATCACACCCTAAATTGTTGAGCTTAACTAAAAGTATATACCAACACGAATCCAACAAGAGTAATTAAAGAAAGCGACGAACCAAGGACCCCATCGTTCAGGGGGAGTACAAATTTCCGCCGGAATGCGACTAATCATCTCGGAAAAAAGCTCCCTTTGCATATCCCTTGTATCATCCATGAAAGCCTCAGCATATGAATTCTCTTGATTGACATATGATACAAAATCCGGGTCATTAATGTTAGACATCCAATGATAAGGATCATCCCAAGTGCGGCCATGAGCAGTGACTTTGAATGGGAGTTTCTTTGGAAATGGTGGCTCAATTGAAGGGTATTTGAAATGGGGTTTACGAGCACAGTGAGTGGAGAAGAAGGAAGTAGAAATGAAGCAAATAGAGAGATGGGTTGTTGTTGTTTTGGGTTTTAATAGCTTTTTGGAGGTTTGGAGAAAGAGGGTCGACATTAATGGTGGACTTGAAGGTGGCGCAGCTAGTAATGGTGGTGGTCGGCGGTGGTAGAGTGAGCACTGATTAACACATACAAATGAATTGGGGTTTTCTATGTAAAATCATATCTAATCATTTGAACAACTTATTCAAATTGGAGGGTATAAATCACAAAACCTAACTTACAAAAGTATTATTATCCCTCCATAACGGATTATTTGTAACGATTAGACATTTTATACTCACACTTTACATCAAATACGTTGCAAGTAATGCGTTAATGAGGGAGTAGATTAAATATGATCCCCTTTTGTATAATCATATTAGTGTTAGTACAATGTATCTATACTGTTACAACTCTCTCTCTCTCAAGTATGAACCCCTCGAAAAGTGATTCCCCCAAGTCGATTGAAGAAACAGATGCAATTTTCCGATCGAATAAAAAATCTAAACGCAAAATTACTCACTTAATCTTCAACAATGCTCCTCAAGATGCACTCATGCAGGATAATGAGGACCTTATGCCTCAACCAACTGCAATTCCACCCGAACCCATCAAGGGCCACTCAATCTCCTTTAAAGATAAGCTAAGAGGTAACGTCTCCAACCTTGATGCTCATCATTTCGATATGGATTTTGACATTGAAGAGGATTCCATCTCGGATGATGATTCACCCCCAGAAGATGTAAGCAATGATGAAAGATGTCCTTTCATTCTCCTTTCAAAGGAAGAGAAACAAAAGCTGAGGAAACCTTGGCAAAATGCACTTATCATTAAAATGTTTGATGGTAATATTGGTTATATGGGACTTATGAGACGTCTCAAAAAGAAATGGAACATTCGTGGGGAATTATCTCTCACCGACATTGGGTGTAAGTACTTCATTGCTCGTTTCACAAACGCTGCTGATTACAACTATGTCATTACACAAGGTCCTTGGCTGTTAGACGATCACTATCTAACCATAAGGAAATGGGTTCCAAACTTCATTCCGGATGAAAGCCCCATAAAGGTGCTAACAGCTTGGGTTCATATTCCAAACCTATCAGTTGAATATTTTGATCCTATGTTTTTAAACAAAATTGGATCTAAGATTGGCAAGGTACTACGGATTGATAAAAACACGGCACAGGCAACACGAGGACAATTCACAAGAATCAGTGTGGAAATCGATATTACTAAACCCCTCCTTTCAAAGTTCTGGTTGAAAGGGAGAATTTGGAGAGTTCAATACGAAGGCATCAAGATGCTCTGTTTTAACTGTGGCCGAATGGGTCACAAAGGAGAAGAGTGCCCCCAACTCCAGGGGTCTCATATACCTTCAATAGAACAACACAGACAGGAGCAAGAAACTGTAATTGCGCAAACTACACACCCTGCTAAGCCGGAAGAGATTGAAGATTTTGGTAGTTGGATGCTTGTTAAGAAACCATCTCGTAAAAAACTTACTAAGCAAGATAGAACGGAAAAGTAAGGGGTTGTTCCCGGAAAACATCTCGTTCCGAATTTACCGGCGAGTGAGCTGGCACAAACTCCCCTAAATCACGCTATTACGGTTTCTCGAGAGCCCAATAAAATCGCTAAATCAGGGGTATTGGGGGAAACTTCGAGATTTGCGGTTTTGGAAGATATTAATGAGGATATTGTCAATCTTGATATTTAAGGCAACTCTCAACCAACTAGCAAGAATAATTCGGATGATTGCGTTGATCTAGGATTCCAATCTCAGCGGATCTTATCGTCAAACAATCTTGTTTTTAAAGTCGGTGAATCTTTACCAAGGGCGAAGAATTCACGCGCTTCCAAAGCAAATTCCAAAATCTATTTGGAAAAGAATAAGCACTCTTCTTCAGGCCCAGCACTTTCTTGCATCAACGTGAACATTCCTAACCCCACTCCTATGCCACAAACGATTCCATCCTCAGGCAAAGAAAACACAAACTCCCTTCCTCAAGCTCCTTCCCAAGCGGTGAAAGCTCTGGACGACGAACCCCCTATTCAGTCTTCTAACCTCGAGCTTTCAACAAACAATTGCACTCATGTTTCAGAATCAATTTCAAGTATGCAACTTGACAATCCCCCCGGAGAAGACCTTATGTGTAGGCCAACCTATGGAGATGCCCTACCTAGTAGTTGCGATCCCCTTGACTCATGTTTTGGAGGTGCGGATGGACTCGTTACTCCCCCCTACCTCGATGCCACCGGAATTGGTAATCAATTTGTTGATTCCCAATGAATTCCAACGACTCATCTCGTTGATTAGCAGCGCTTATATGTCTTCCTTACCTTCACACATGTTTCCTATGGAAGTACGACATCCTCAATTTATTCCGGATTCTTTATCCATCTCATGTATGATATGGAATGTTCAAGGTGCGGGAAACAAGAATTTTGTCAAAGCTCTTAAAGAACTTGTGCGTTTACATAACCCTATGGTTTTGGTGCTGGTAGAAACTCATATGGGTTCTGCGCAAGCTATCAAAATAGCCAATATTCTGGGGTATGATGGACATTCTCGAGTTGATGCTATGGGGTTTAGTGGTGGCATATGGGTCTATTGGCGCACTCATAACGTCACAGTGGAACCTATCATAAAGCATCACCAACACATTACTATGGATATTAAGCGAGTTGGTGCGGACCCTTGGTACTTCACAGCTGTTTATGCAAGCCCTGACCCTAGTAAAAGAAAGGAGCTATGGAATGATTTGAAGGAGTTTTCTACTACTCACAATAAACCTTGGCTCATTGCGGGGGACTTCAATGATACGCGTTTTGATTCAGAACGAAGTAGTTCTTGCTCTGAAACGTCAAGAAGGTCAGTCCATTTTAATGATTGGGTTAATGATATGGATCTCATTGAACTCGAATTTTCTGGAGCTGCCCATACCTGGGCTCGTGGCCTAACTCCAGAAACTCGACAAAGTGCGCGCCTTGATCGTGCCTTATGTAATGGTGATTGGAGTATGAGATTCGAACAAGCCAAAGTTAAACACCTCCCTGCTATACAGTCGGATCACTGCCCTCTCTTCATCTCACCTAATGGTTTTGCTCCCCTTAACTCCGTCAATAAACCATTCCGTTTCCAAGTTGCATGGCTTACTCATGAAAACTTTCAACAATTTCTCTCGGAGAATTGGAATGCCAACTCGCCTTTGATCCCAGCTTTAAATAAACTTGCTTCTGAGTTACAAGAATGGAATAGAAGAGTCTTTGGCAATATTTTCCATCAAAAACGAGCCCTCCTAACTCGTATTGCAGGCATTCAAAAGGTGCTTTCTTCTCAACCAAATAGGGGTTTACTTAAAATAGAGAGTAAACTTCGACGTGAGTTAGATGATATACTTGAACGTGAATAACTCCTTTGGTACCAAAAGGCGAGAGTAGATTGGATTAAATATGGTGACCGTAACACCTCCTTTTTTCACCTTAGCACCATAGTCCGTCAATGGCGTAATAAAATTGTTTCCATCAAAGACGCCAATGATGCTTGGCTCCATGATCCCTTGGATGTGAAAAATTCTATTGTTGATTATTTTCGAGGGCTTTTCTCTGAAGATGGAAATGGCGACCTGCGAGGCGTTCCACAAGATGTTTTCCCCGAACTTTCTCATAGAGATTGGGACGCACTCTCTCGCCCCTTTCACAAGATAGAAATTGATGATGTTGTTAAACACATGGGTTCGCTGAAAGCGCCTAGTCCGGATGGATTCCAAGCCCTGTTTTATCAAAAAAATTGGGAGCTGGTCTCACAAAGTGTTTATGATCTCGTGCTTGCGGCTCTGGAAGGAAAAGGCTTGCCGGATTCACTAAATGATACTCACATTGTTCTCATACCTAAGGTTGACTCTCCGGAATACGCCACTCAATTCTGTCCTATAGGTTTGTGCAATGTCGTTTACAAAATCCTTACTAAAGTTATAGTGAATCGGTTGAAGCCTATTCTACCTATTCTCATCTCAAACACTCAAGCTAGTTTTGTGCCGGGCCACCAAATCACTGACAACATTGTCATAGTTCAAGAGGTTATCCATACCATGAAGAAAAAGCAAGGAAAGAAAGGTTGTATGGCAATAAAAATCGATTTCGAGAAAGCTTACGACCGACTCTGTTGGGAATTTATTCGTGATACTCTCTTGCAAATGAATCTGCCAATCCTTCTTATCAACGTTATTATGGAGTGTGTTACTACGGCAGTGTTGAAAGTCCTCTGGAATGGTGAACCATCACAGAGTTTTCGGCCTAGCCGTGGTATACGTCAAGGAGATCCTCTTTCTCCTTACCTATTTGTCATGTGTATGGAGCGGCTTTTTCAAACAATTGAAGAGGCTATAATAGAAAAGAAATGGCGTCCCATAAGAGCTAGTCGGAATGGTCCACTCCACTCGAATTTATTTTTCGCAGATGATATCATTCTTTTTGCCGAAGCTACGGTGGAACAAGCCCATGTCATACATCAATGTCTCGATCGTTTCTGTGCAGCTTCAGGACAGAAAGTTAGTCTTGCTAAATCTCGGGTTTACTTCTCACACAATGTAGCCCTAGAAGAGCAGCGATGTGTTAGTGACGCGTTGGGAATGGAAGCTACGGACGACCTGGGCATGTATCTTGGTATGCCTACTCTTACAAGCAGGATTACACATGCGAAATTTGCCCATCTCTGTGAAAAAATTGACCGCAAAATTTCGGGTTGGAAAACACGCTATCTTTCTTTAGCGGGAAGAATTACATTGACTAAGTCCACGTTATCGTCCATGGCCCTATACTCTATGCAAACGGCTAAGCTTCCTCGTTCTATTTGTGATGAGATAGACAAGAAAGCAAGGAAATTTATTTGGGGAGGCAATGAGGAAAAGCGTGGGTTACATATCATTTCTTGGGAGAATCTACAAAAACCTTTGTGTGCGGGTGGAATTGGTATTCGTTCTGCACGCCAATCGAACGCGGCCTTTCTTACCAAACTCGGATGGCGTGTCCTCTCGGAACCCAATGCCCTTTGGGCAAGAGTCTTGAGAGCTAAGTATTGCAATGGTCGTCGAGATGTTGACATGTTTATCCCTAAGCAAAATATGTCTAATGTTTGGAGGGGGATTACTGATCATTCTCGGGTGCTTTGCCAAGGTATTAGAGCTGCGGTTGGTAATGGTGCTAATACTCTCTTTTGGGAGCATAAATGGGCGACTAACATTCCACTCAGTGACTTGGTTACCCAGCCCATCCCGGAAGAAATTGCGGGTGCCACTGTAGAAGAGATGTGGGAACATGGAGAAGGTTGGAAATGGGCCCTCTTTAGCCCTTACTTACCTGAAAGTGCCTTGAAACAAATTCAAACAGTTGAACTCAAGAACGACCCCACTGTAGCGGATCTCTTATATTGGCAAGGGGAGTCTAAAGGTAAATTCACAATAAAATCCGCTTTATGTATCATGAGGTATGAAGAAGATTTTATAGATGATGAGTTGTGGAATGCGGTTTGGAAAGAGCCTTTTCAGCAACGCATTCGTACCTTTCTTTGGTTGGTTGGGCATAACAGAATTATGGGGAATGCTAATCGTTTTTCCCGTAGGATGACAGACGACCCTCGTTGTTTCATTTGTGGGGATAGCGAGGAAACAACCATTCATATTCTTCGCGATTTCGTTGCTGCTAAGATTATATGGAAGAAGGTGGGAGGCCTGGCATTGAAACCCACCTTTTACAGTTCCTCTTTAGGAGACTGGTTGCTATCTAACTTGAATGAGGAAACTGATGGTTTGGTTAACAACTGGTATACGAAGTTTGGTGTTGTTCTTTGGTGGCTGTGGAACTGGCGTAACGCTTGGGTGTTTGGAAGAGCTACTGAAATTCCTATAGACATGCGCGCTTTTCTGCAAATTCGCTTCGAAGAGGCTATTAGATGCTGGAACGGAAGTGATGAAGGAGCTATTCACTCGCTTAACAACAAAGTTGAAAAGCTGATAACTTGGCGCGCTCCTCCGTCGGGCTGGTATGCTTTAAACTGTGATGGGACTGCAAAAGGGTGTCCGGGCCCTGCTGGAGGTGGCGCGGTCATACGCAATCACTTGGGGGATTGGATTTCTGGGTTCTCGGCCAACTTTGGTCACTGTTCTGCTTTCCGCGCTGAAGTCATGGCACTAACAAGAGGAATGGAACTAGCCCGTGAGCTTCAAATCCCACGATTGGAGGTTCAACTGGATAGTTTGGCTTGTGTTCAAATTCTTCAAAACATAGACACTCATCAAGGGGAAAATGTTCATGATCTTATCCGATGCAAACAGATGCTTCATGAAGAAGATTGGTATGTGAAGATTGTTCATGTCTACAGGGAAGACAATAGAGCAGCGGATTGTCTCGCCAACATCGGTGTTTCTCAATCGGAACGCCTCACTATCTTAAATAGTCCTACCTTAAATTTAGTTCGTATTTTAGAAGAGGATGTAAGAGGAGTTGCGTTACCATGCCTTGTCCCTCGTTAACTAGCCTAGGTTTATTTTCGCATTTTTTTATTTCTTTTTCTTTTGTCTTGTTGGCCCTGTTCCTTCTCTTTTGGATCAAAAAAAAAAACAATGTATCTATACTAAATATGTCAAACATAATCATTCATGACAAGCTTCTTTCAACCATTGATTCGGTACTTGGGAATTTTGTTAAGGTAGTTGAAAGAACTACACTAGTGTAGTTTTAATAATTGTAGAAACATGTCTCTCATAGTTTCATGCGACATTTCGTTGTCAAATACATATGTTATTCAAATTAGAGCATATAAATCACAAAAACCTAATTTTCACATTATATAAATCCCCTTTTGCATAAGCATATTTGGGTTGTACAATAAATCTATATTAATATGAAAGTTTCACCAACATTAATATGCCCACTAGTATAAAGTCTTGAAAGGACTACTTAATGGTATGCGAAATAAATGATATTCATATTCTCTTTATTATTTTTGAGGACCGCTGGAAGAAAAGAGAAAGTTAGAGGTACTTACTCTTTGCAAATGCATGAAACATTCATATCAAACACAATCATTCATGACAAGCTTCTTTCAACCATTTATTCGATACTTGGGAATTTCAGTAAGCTAGTTATAACAAGTACACTAGTCGAGTTCAAATAATTGTAGAAACATATCTCTCATAGTTTCATTTGACATTTTGTCAGCAAATACATCGTTCTCCACCCATTTTAAGGTAATAACTATTGGTTTATGATGAATAAAACAGTGGTGCTAATACCTAATTATTGGGGGGTAAATTTGTAATCTGCAAAATACCTTAGTTTACCTTTTTTTTGGTGAGAGAAGTAATACTCATACTTGACTTTAATACACTAATCCAAACTTCCAAATATCAAAATGCTTATTTTCAATCAAATCCAGAAAATGAGAAGAAGACATTGTAGGCATGATTTATGTTGAAGCATCTTTTCCTTTTATGAGTGACATTGATTCTTCTTTTCTTAAAGCACATGCATTTCTCATTTTGGGGGAGAAAAATATACCTACAATAAAATCACTTCCAACTTATCTGTTCCTCATCTTTTGTGCATATATAAGATTGTTGGACTTTTAACCTCTAATCCAAACAATTCATTTTGGTGAAAGTATTATACAATAAATCTTAGGGAACGAATTGATGAATACGATAAGCATCTAATGTGCACAAGTATCGTCAAGTCAATGTTCCTTACTACGACAAAATAGTTTCATCTTCTTGTTGTGCAGCCTTGAAAACTCATTAATTTCGACAATGCATAACTTAGTCAATGAGATTGTCACTCTGTTCTGAACAATTTCTCGCAGAATAATCTTTTAAAAGCGCATCCACATTGAATAATTTTGGCCATTATTTATAATATGAAGCTTATAAGTAATGATTACACATTTGATAATATATTTAAGGTTTCATGATCATTAGTTAAAATTACGTAATTAGTAATAATCATTTTCTGTATACCATGTCAATTTCTCAAATAATTGAATTTGTATCAAAATTAATTATCGCAGCTTGTACATAAAATGACATGATCGGCAATATCACAGACGACAGTTTCATAGTCACCAACTTACTAGCTACCAACTGGTTTCAAAATGTATGTTGACCACCCCGACATACACATTGAAGGGTAAAGAATATAGCCAAGGGAGAGCAGTGCATCTGCCTATATATTTGACCAAGAAACTTAATCTTATATTATTAGTAACTTAGTACTAGTATCAAAGGTTAAAAGTTAACCAAATAGAATAATATTATAATAGTTAAACGACATAGAACTACATATATATATAGTCAGTCTTCCATAATGTCGGTTCTAACCTAAGCTTTATGAGGACAAGCTCCCTAATTTTGCTAATTACAATAATATTTTCTTCCCCCCCAAAACTGTGACCTAATTAATTAAAAAAATTGGTCTAATATATATTTGCCGCTAGTTATGCAAACTTAAAAGTGGGCATGTTTTATGGACGCAAGGATTTGTTGTGAATGGGTCGTCTTCTTCTCACTCTTCTATAATCCATAGTGAATAAATCCGTTGGATCATGAACTTCCTCCCATTCTCTCCATCTTTCTCCTGTTATTTCCATCATGTTTACATCTTTCTTTTGCATCTTACCTGAAAATTAGGGAAGATAATTATTTTATGAGACAACTCACTTACATGTTTAAAAAGAAAATGCACGTACGTAAATAATCTTTTTGCATTCGACGAAATAAATAAAACTTACACCAACATAAAAGAAAGAATATCCAACTAAATGACAAATTTTTTCAATGGGAGTTTTAAAATTTTATCTTATGTGTACGCTTTCTGAGAACAAAAAGGTAGTGATTTAGGCACTCTAAAAATTGATTTAAACACTCCTACTTGTGAGAAAGGTATGAAGAATTGTACACTCATAGAAGGAGTGCCTGAATCTTTTTGGAGGACCTTATTCACAACCAACAAAGAGGTATATGGAGCTGCTACTATAAAATCGTAAGCTAAAAATATAGAATAATTTTTTTTTTTGGCCCACATAGAGTTATGAGGCCGGAGCTGAGAACCGATCTCAAAACCTCTTGGAACTAACAATGATGCTCTTACTTGGGATTTCCCTACTCTCCTTTAGCAATTTATATTAACCAAAGGTTGTTTAAGAGTGAAATTAAACTTAATTAACGTAGGTGCTTATGAATTTTGCTATCCAGTTACCTTTTAACTAGCTATAAGGAAGTCAAGCTTTGAAACCTAAAGTACATGCAATTAGAAGGCAAACGATGGAACTTTCGAACAACGATAAAATATTGACATGCACACATAAACATCTATGCGTAAAAAGTATTGCGAAACATTTATGTAATACAACAAATCTTTTTAGTTTTATAAATTAAGTGAAAGTTCTTTATACTCGACAATCAAGTTCTTGCCTATGAGATATAGGTTTGGCTTAATTATTCGAGTCAATGCATATTAATTAATAGCTAATGGCCCATCTTCTTAGTAAGTGAAGCAATTAAATAGTCTGAGCAGCCACAAAATTGGAGTATCTACCATCCTTTTGGGATAGCTTGCTTGAAAGAAATGTAACGTCTCCTTGTACGAGATAAATTAAGGCATATACATATATATCTCCAACTCGGAGTCTCGGACCTATTCACTCGCCTTTTCCACTAGGGTATCTTCAATTTGTTTAAAGATTTTATAAAAAATTATTGTTTTGAAAATAATATTGAGATCAAAATTTAAAAAATTACATGCACACATATAGTAAAAATTATAATGATCCAAAAATCAAAATATTGTTGAAATTTGAAAGTATAATGAGATAAATGGCTTACGTAATTTTCCTTCTTAATTAAATTAGACGTTAGTTGCTCATCATTTTTACATTAGGAACTATGTGACTCTTCAATGAAAGTTAACAAAAAAAGATACACGTCTTGCTTCATGTCATATGCGGATATACCAATAGAAATTTTAGACTAATACTTCATTTGTTTTTTTAGCTATTGCAACATTTTCCGTTTACATTTACGAGACTTCAATATTAATTGCAATGTCTAAATTTGACTATGAAGTCTTTCAATTTCTTTCTACAAGAATCCCTTTGTTTAATCTTTTTCTTTCTCTCATTTTCACATGACATTCAAAATATTTGTACCAAAAGTAAATGTTGCAATTGATTATAACAATGAAAATATAAAACTATGCAAAAATTTACATAGGAACTTTTAATTCATAGTACGTCGGTTTTAAGCTTTGAACAACAAATATGCAAGAATGGCGCATGCATGGACACATGATTATTAATAAATGTGTCACCTATAATTTCTTCCTTGGCCTTCATTTGCGATTCGATATACACACCAGTCGTAGTTGCCTGCTTGAAGGGGAAAAAGAAGTTAGGCGTCTGAGCAGTTGATAATAATTGGTTTTAGAAAATAGATAAATAAATGAAATATTTTGCATCAAAAATAGAAGAGAAGTTTATATTTGGCTAAATATTAGTCAGCCAATTTTTTTGTCTCAGTCTAGTGGATAGTAGAGAGGCACTTTTGTCATCGCACTATATGTGGTTACGACTCTAAAATGAATTGTTTCACAAAAATATCATATAATCTATGTTACGAATTGATATGGTAGTAAAAAAACATGTGATAGCTAGGAAATAAGTAATTGTACGAATAAAATTTATTTAGGATAGGCCTAAATATTCCGCAAACCTCTTAATAAACAAGGGATTATCTAATGCATAAATTTTAGCGTACCTTTTCAATGGCTTTGAGCTTCCTCGGAAGCAACGTGAGAGAAGGATGAAGATGATCAAGTTGGAAAGAAGAACAAGGATTAAGCAAAAGAATGGGAAAAATGCTCAAAAAGATAGTTATCTTAAAAACTAGGTTCTTCATCATTTTAACTAAGTTATTGTTGTTTTTCAAAAGGCTATTTAGCTTATGTAACGATAGTGAGATAACATAATGTTTAGTGGGTGTTTATATACAAAGCAGGAAAGGAGGAAAGAGAGAAGAAAGATAGAGACAAACACAAAGCACAAAAATGGAGAGAGTTCCAAAACAAAGATATAGTACAAGTTTGGGTTGTACAAGAAATTCTCAAAGTTGAGAATGTAAATTCCCCCTTTTTAGACGTTCTCACGCTATTTAGGTCGGTTTTGTCTTCCTTGCGCCTTTTTTTGTTTTGTGTTTAGAGCCATCGCATGGTGGGGAGCTTATTATACTTCTATCTTACATTCTTCTAATATCCATCATCATATAGTATTCTCTATTATCTTTTTAGTACTCCCCTTGGCTCTTTAAAAAGATGGGTATCTTTTTCGGAGCGAGAAATTATATTACTATTAAAGTATTGATAATTGGATATTGGTTGTTTTATTTGACTGGTTTAACTTCTTATTTGTATACAAAATTTCTAACAAGATATGGCAAAAGCGAAAGAACTCTTAATGTAAATGACATGGAGGTTGACTGGTGAGCCTACCTCGGCCTTGAAGTGCAACACGCAATGACTCGAATATCGAATGGCAAGCTACACATAACGTAAGCTAGCTAGAGGAACGTAAACTCAAGGCTATTTTTTGCTCATTTAAAATTCTCCAACTTTGTTCTACAAATCATTCTGAGGGCCCCATAAGAACAAATAGTGAGCAATAAAAAAAGGTTAAGGTGTACCTTCCTTTAGATACACCCACTAGTGTAATAGATATGTCTCCTAAATTTCAAATTATTTGCTTTATTTGCATTTCACAACTTTGTGTACAAAACGTTATTATTAATATATTTATTTATGTATTACCGAAATTATAAAAAGTAAAATTTTGAACACATTGCATTGAACCTAATAAGATCCCAAAGTGACAACACTTTTGTAATCTCCCTGTCCCAAGTCATTCGCAACAGTTTGACTTATGAATTATTCGCTTATCAAGTTTGACCATATTTTCGTTTGCCAATTCCAAAACAAACTTTAGTATATAATTTATTGAAAATGCCTTGTTGTATATTTTTTAATATTTAATTTTATGATTTTATTTATAAATAATGTGAGGTATTGATGCTCAATATTGTGCATTGGCAATCTGATATCAATATTAGCTCGATTAAATAGGGAGGGGAAATTATGTTAGCGAAAAATAGGAATAGAGGAATTTATATTAGCAAAAAAATTGAGTTAAAGTTCGTGAATTTTGACGAAACAACTTGATCGAGCACATATTATGAGACGAAGTGCTTTAAGCTTTTAGCTATTTGAGTATCAATTGTATATAAAAACGTTTGGTATAATTGCTTGTTAATTTTTAATCTTATTGACTAGCTTTTCAAATAAGAAACAAAAACACTCACAAGAGCTGTTCCTACCAGCCTTCAACAAAGTTAAAAGCCAGCATAAAAAAACATGTATGTTGTTTGACTACATAATCCTGTGAAAAAATCGCTAGAAAGCTAATGACGTTTTCTTCAACTTAAAAAAACTATTTCAGGAAAAATAAGTTTAGATTGATATAGATGCCTACTTCTATCTCATGTCCTGTCGTCATTGGCAAAATTTGATGACGATAGAACTCAATTAGTAGATAGTGCACAATGGAGCACCATGTTGCTCCTATGTACATCAGAAGCATTCTAATGTACACAAGTAAAAAAATTGAAATTCAAAAATTAATTGGCGTTACTAAACTTAAAATATGTTCATTAACCTTATGCTAATGTTCATTCTCGATATTGAACATGTTCAATTAGAAATACTATATGTACATCATAAAATAAACTCAAACTTTTTTACAAAAATTGTTCACAGTAACTTGACATATGTTCATTTATATAAATTTATTGTTCATTATAGTTATTCAAGATGTTCATTTATTTATATCAAATGTTCATTGTAAAACCACGTTCGATTTCAAAAAAGTTTTTGTTCCAATTAACTTTGACATTTGTTCTTTTATATAATTTTTTGTTCATTATGGTTATTAAATACTCCCTTCGTTCCAAAATGTTATACCCATTTTCCGTTTTAGGCCGTTTCAAAAAGATATACTCATATAGAATCTTTTCTATTTATATACATTTTTTCTCCCCATTTTACCCTTCAATATCTAAACATTTACCTACTTTTTACTCATTTGTACTTTAATGATCCCCACATTTGAATCTCTCTCTCTTACTTTTCCTAATAAGGACAAAAAAAAGTACATGAAAATTATTAAATTAAACATAAGATTCTCCTATTATTCTATTAGCCTTGGTTTTCCCCCATATTCCAAATTGGTATAACATTTTGGAACGGAGGGAGTATGTTCATTTATTGATTTAAAATATTCATTGTAAATCAACTCAATTTCGCATTTTACTTTGGCATGTTTTTTTTACATTAATCTAATATTCATTTACAATGAACATTTGGTATCAATATATGAACATTAGTATTATATAAAAATATATGTGAAAGTTATTTGTAACTATTTTTTTTTTGAAATTGAGTGTGATTTTACAATGACAATTGATATCAATAAATGAATATCTTAGCTTAAATAACCATAATGAACAATAAGGTTATATATATAAGAACATATGTCAAAGTTAATTGGAACAAAAACTTCTTTCAAATCGAGTGTCATTTTACTATAAAATTTAAAATCAATAAATGCGCATATTTAATAGTCATAGTGAACACTAGAGTTATATAAAAGAACAAATGTTGAAGTTAATTGCAACAAAAACTTTCTTGAAATTGAGAATGATTATACAATGAACATTTGAAATAAATAAATGAATATATTTAATAATCATAATAAACGATAAAGTTATATAAAATAACATATGCCAAAGTTAATTGTAACAATTAAGGGAAATTTTTTGGCCAAATCAATCAAAATGTCAAATAGTGGAGGAGCGAGAAGAAATTGGCCCATAATTCTCATTGAAGATGAACTAAAGCTCATTTCGTATTTTATATTAAGATATCTGAAATTTGTCTATGCGTACATTGAAAAAAACCTGATGTACACCGAGACATCCTACTCCCGGGTGTAGGATCTAATTTGCATGATAGAACTACCTATACAAGTCTCCACTTGAAGGACAATGAATAGTCTTTTGCGCCTAATGGAAAACTGTACGAGTATTGGAAATAATTGAATGCAAATCACCCAAATCTTTCATAGCAAACTGGGAAGAGAGAACACTGATAAATTTCTGAAGCAAAGAGGAACTACTACCAGTAAGCACAATATCATCAACATATAGCAAGAGAATGATAATATGACTATTGTGTTTGAGAGTGAACTGGAGGTGTCACAACTGCTCCACTTGAAACCAATAGAGAGAAGAAAATTGCTGAAACGAGAGAACTAAGCTCGAGGAGCTTGCTTCAAACCATAAATGGATTTTCGTAACCGACAAACATGATGTGGTTGAGAAGGATGTTCAAAACCAGGGGGCTGACGCATATAGACTTCCTCATTGAGGAAACCATGAAGGAAAACATTTTTAACATCGAGTTGACGAATAGGCCATTTAAAAGTAGCAGCAAGAGTGAGAACTAAGCGAACCGTAGTAGGCTTAATTACAGGACTAAAGGTTCAAAGTAGTCAATACCTGCCTGCTGATGATTACCAAAAACAACAAGTCTGGCCTTAAATCGCTCCACAGAACCGTCAGAATTATATTTAATCTTATACACCCACTTACAACCAAGAGCGTTTCTATTGTTGTTGTGAGGCACAAGTTCCCATGTATCATTCTTAATTAATGCTTCATACTCATCACGCATGGCTTGTTGCCAACGTGAATCTTTAGATGCTTGCTTAAAGTTAGACGGTTCAGACTCAACAACATCGGTTTTTAAATCCAATAAATTCCTAGTTGAAATGATTCCGTCTTTTAGACGCGTGGTCATGGTATGAACATTAGTGGGATCAACACACTTAGACGACTTCCTAGGACGCCTAGGGGGAGGGACAATAGGAGACGGGGATGACTCAAGGGGAGCATCGAAGGGAGGGGTATAAGACGAAGAAGGTGAAGAAGAGAAGGCCACGGATGGACCCGCGGTCGCAGGATGTGCCTGCGGGCTGGCAGGAACTGCCAGTGTGTGTGAGGGAGGAGCTGCGGGATGCGGGCTGCTGACGTGCAGCGTGTGGGAGCCCCGCAAGCCTGCGAGCAGGCAGCAGATATGGGGGGATGGGGCTGGTTGCGGGCGCGGGGAAAAATGCCCGCGGGCTGCTGTGAGGCTGGCGTCCCTCTGGCGTGTATGCATCCTGCGGGCAGGCAGCGGGTTGCTGCATGTGCTCCCGTGATGCTGCAGGCTCGGGGGATGAAAGACTCGGGCTCGAGGACAACCTTGGGTCACTAGACAAAGGAAGACTCGGAAACCAAACTAAGGGGTCAAGAGACTCATCCATAGACGAACAATTGGGTGTACTAGACACAAGAGAACGATAAGGAAATTTACGTTCACTAAACAACACATGACGACTTGTATAAACTTTGCTAGAAATAGGATTAAGACATCGATAACCCTTATAATTTGATGCATTGCCAAGGAGAACACATTGAATGGACTTAGCCTGTAATTTATGAATTTTTGGATCTAAAAACAACGGAAAACAGGCTCATCCAAAACATTTCAAAAACTCATAGGAGGGGGGACGATGAAAAAGCTTAGCAAACGGGGATGAACCCTGCAATGCCGAACTAGGAAGACGGTTTATCGTATAAACCGCCGTATAACACGCATCAACCCAATATCGAGTTGGCAACTCAAATTGAATAAGCATAGTTCGTGCCATCTCGATAATGGTTCGATGTTTCCTTTCTGCAACACCATTCTGCGCTTGAGTCCGAGCACAAGACTTTCGAAAATAAATACCCGAATCACAGAAATGTTGTAGTACAGTAAAGGAGTGCTATCAAACTCACGTCCACCATCACTTTGGAAAAATTTTATTTTGGAATTAAATAAATTCTCAACAAGTTTCAGAAAAGCTAAGAAGGTCGAATAGACATCATATTTCAGTTTAAGTGGATATAGCCATGAAAAACGCGAATAATCATCAACAAAAACCACATAATACTGAAAAAATTGATTCAATTTAACTCGCGACTGCCAAAGATCACTATGTATCAAATATAAGGGATAGGGGGCACGATGAGTCACAGACTCAAAAGGCAAACGATGTATCTTTCCTACTTTGCAATGAACACAATCGTCATGAAACTTAGAATTACATGAAATCAAATTTTGTGAACGTAAACTTCCTAAAATTCTAGCAGAAGCATGACCAAGGTGAGTATGCCAAACATCTCCAGACTCCTTGGTGGCTTTGAGAGCAGGGACAGACGACTCTGGGCAGACTCGGGAAGACTCTGAACAAACTCAAGAAGACGACTCTGACTCTAGAATGTGAGGCTGAAGAGGGTAGACACCATACCTACTGATTCCCCGCAACAAAACCGCCCCCGTGGTCTTGTCCTTTACACAAACAGAAGACTCGTCAAAACAGACTATGCAAGAATTATCCTGACATAACTTTTAGACAGACATCAGATTATGCTTTAACTGGGGAACATGACACACCTTCGTGAGGCGAAGGGGGCGACTCGGGGAAGACAGAGTTAAATTACCAAGTTTATTAATGGGAAGTTTCGTGCCATCACCAACAAAAATAGAACTCGAACCAGTGTAAGGAAGGGCATTAGATAGCTTACCATCTTGTGAGGTCATGTGAGATGCGGCTCCAGAGTCTGGATACCAAACGGAGTCATTTGTTTCACCACCAACAGACAGTGTAGCTAGGGCACGTGTGACACCATCAGGAGAGGAAGGCACAAAGGTGTGATTGAAACGTTGAGGACAATAGGCTGCTTGGTGACCTGGATACCAACAAAAACCACAAGTATCTGAAGAAGGAGTGTTGGCTAAATTGCCGTTAGATGGATTACTTCCTGCTGAAGACAAATCATTAGCAATATAATTGGCACAAGAATAATTAACATACGAAAGATCATGAAAATTACCCATACCATTAGTGCGGCCTGCATTGCCACGACCGCCCTGTCCTCCATTGCCTCGTCCTCCATTGTTGCCACGACCACCCTTGTTACGATTATTGTTCCGGTTCTTGTTTTTACCACCCCCTTGACCTTTAGAATTCGAACCACCCGAAGAAGACGGTTGTGAACATGAAGAGCCGGACTGAACAACCACTAAAGCCTGATGAGTAGGAAAGGTCTCATCATAAGCACGCTTAGCCTTAAGGCGTTGCTCATGCTGAAGTAGCTTGGGGAGAAGATCATGAAACGTCAAGGACGTTTGAAATTGTAACAAAGTAGTAACAAGGGCATCATAATCACGATCTTGGTCCAATGCAGTCAAGGTATACTGAACAAGATCATACTGAGAGACAGGACACTGAATAGCAGCTAAGGAGTCAACAATAATCTTAATTTCACGCAGAAAAACCTCCATAGTCTGCTGTTTAGGCTTTTTCATATGACTTCATCTACCTTTCAGTTCCATAGACCTAGCCATACTAGCATGTAAAAATCTAGACATCAAACGATTCCAAATTTCAACAGAAGTATGTAACTCATGTACATCAAGCATAACATCACGAGACAAAGTAGCATACAACCACAATTTAATTTGTTGATCTAAACGCAAATACTCGTAAAATTGCGGATTAGGTGTGGAATTGCCAAGATGATCAACACAAGTAGAAGAGGGTATAGAAACCGTACCATCAACAATACCAAGTAACTGATGTGTTAACAAGAAACAAGTAACCTGGGTTTTCCAGACAAGAAAATCCTCTGGAGTAGTTAATGGTCACAAGTTGATGGTCACAAAATGCGTGTTGTCATGATTATTGAATTGATGTGCAAGCAATGGCGGAGGAGGAACAAGAGGTGACGGCGTATGCATAAGGGGCGCATACGAACTTGACGGAGCCCCAAACCCTGGTGGAAAACGAGTAGGCGTATGCATAGGGGTACTCGTCGAAGACGATCCACCAAGGAAGGGGCCGTGTTGGGCCAGCAACGGTGGCTGGGCCGGCGCCTGAGGATAGGCGGTGGACTGCTGGTGCAGCCAGGATGCGCCACCAAGGCCAGTGGCGGCGGTGAGGCTGCCAAAGGACAGGCGGGGCTGCGCAAAGCCAGGAGGCTGCGTTGGCGAGGCAGACGTGGCTGCGTTGGATTGCAGCGTTGCAACAGGCGGTGCGTGGACCGGTGTGGCGGGGCTGCGGTGGCCGGCGGTGGTGTCTGACGGCGCAGAGATGCCGACGGCGGTGGCCATAAGGTGTTTTTAGAAGAAAAAAAACGAAAACTTGAAGCTAGGTTTAGGGTTAGGGTTAGAGATGAGAGGAAGAGAAAAAAATTATAAACCTAGGCTCTTGATACCATGTACGAGTATTGGAAATAATTGGTTAACCTGTTTAGGTTGCCTGACACTATTATATATATAGAGAGATGAAAATCTATCTTTACAAGTTAATAGTCTAATTACCAAATTACCCTAATACAAACTAGTGTTTGCTAACTATATGTGCCCATGACACATAAGAGCAAACCCAGCCATTGGCCAAAATTGGGTTGTGAGGAGAGAGAGAGTACTTTTTGCAATAAAAAAATTAATAAAAGGAATTAAATTGGAGAAAGAAACTCATAGCAATCTGTCGCCAAACTTGGCCAAGATGCCACGTGTGAATGTGGACAAAAAATATCATCAATGCTGAGGATATCCAACGGCCACAATTCTGCAAATCCAACGGCTATAATTTTCTCAATAATTAATTGTGTTGTAAGAAATTCAAATGGCTATAACTTTTAAATTACAAAGTAAAAAAATAAATAAATTATACCAATGTTCTTAACTTTTTATTCTCTATAAATAGAGTCCAAATTTAAGGTATTTCCACACACTTTTTATTTGAGTTGCAATTAATAAGTAATTAAATATGCTTAGGAACATATTTAAGTCTTTAATATCTCGCAAATTAGACGATTTGGCATCTTTACATATGATTTTTTTATCCCGATAACCGAAATAAAATTTAATAACATACAACTAATGATAGATTTACCATATTAATAATTACTCAAAAAAATTAAGTTATTATGTTAATTATCAAAGTATAAGTTATCAAAGTATAAGTAATTAATTGTGGGTTAGAATAAGAGAGAAAATATGGTGGGGTATGACAAAAAGTTGGAGAGAGAAAGTGATGGCCAAAAAAACAAGATCAACCATTGGGTGTTATTGATAATAGTTAGATTGTGAGATTGTCATCAATGAGGTGGAAGGAAGATAAACTAATTAAATAATTGATAACCAAAAATTTTTTGCCAACCAATAGGTTCACTCTAAGATCAAATTCAACAAGTTCAAAGACTTGTATTTCCATAGATTCTAACTTCAATGATCTTTATATAACATATCTCTCACATTTAAGCTGCACACTTTGCATGGTCTGATAGTAATTGGAATAAGGTTGTGATAGACATAAAATAAGACCGAGTCAGAACTAAAATGAAAATGACGCTATAAGTTATGTTGCCAGAAATGATTTTGATGTAAGGCTCATAAGGTCAGAGAATTAGAAGTAGACATGTAGCTTTCCATCAATACTACCCTGATTTCTAACACTTGGTCATTAGTTATGGGCCTCCAAACATTTTAGTAACGCACACCATGCGCTAAACAGAAGATGGCGCGCAAAGGGCCACGCACCACGCATCTTCTTCCTACCCTTTTATCCTATTTCACCCTCTAATAAACACTAGATACAAAAATCTAAATATAAATGAAAATGAAAATTCATGATAGCCAAATTTTAGTTGGCTAATAGTAATGAAGTAATAATGTGAGATAGGGTTCTGGAAAAATCACTTTCTGATACGGAGAAGTTGAGAATATGCATTATACACCCGGATGTACCATGAGCATAATACACCCAAAGCTATTTGAGCAAATAAATAGCCTTTGGTGTACCATGCTCATGATACAACCGGGGTAATGATAAAATTTGTAGGAAAAGCCAATGCAAGAAATATGTCATGAGGAATTTTACATCTACATAACTTAAGTTGGAGCTGTTAGTATCAATATAAAAATTGCAGCAAAAGATTCTTATTACTTAATATCTTAACGCTCCCAATCAAGCTAAGTTACTTTCTAGTACTCTGATGGAGCATGCTGAGTGGTGCCCTATGTGAAAGCCCTGATCACTTGGTAACAACTCGGCCAGATCCAACCCACTTCGTAATCTACCCAGGCCAACGGCAAGTTCGATAAGCGAGCTCTCAGACCTATAGGTAATTATATCAGTGTGCAGAAACAAACCTTCAGGATGGAATCTCAAATTCTCAACATCAAAGTATGTTAAGATATCTGCAACCTTTGATAACAAAGGCTAAAAAGTACCTACCAGTACCATCATCAAAGCTACTGCACAAGCCCAACCATACTAGAGAGAATGAAAAGCCAAAGCCAAGCCAAAATGTATTACCTATACTACTTGACCCATAATGAATTTTCGTTGTTGAAAATTACTACGTATAAACTAATAAAAACCTAGGGAGGACAAAATTTACTCAGAATTTACAGCACACGAGTGTATGAACCCATCCTCTTTGCTTGCGGAAATGTCTCTGATCTGCTTTCGCCATCCTCACTGGGCTCGTATTCCATTCGCCCTGCAACCTGTAAAATCAATCAAGCATTACAATATTGAAAGAATACATTGGTAAATTTGACAGGATGTTAGAAAACATCATTATCAGCTAGTCCATTTAGGGTAAAACGGGTTTACACTTGGTGCAAGACCTTTTTAAAGGGTCATGTTCTACGCTAAGAGTGTCACTTAAATTTACTAGTTTGCATGCTAAGTGACTCTTTTTACTTAAATATTAACCCTTTTAAAAGTGGTCCTACCAAAACATTAGTAACTTATGTGAGACTTTGTAAATAAAAAATAATGAAACCTAAAAAGTGGTTTCCATTATTTTGTTATCACTTTCCAAATCAAGTAGCCTACGTACTTTAAGCATGAATTAATTTAAGTTCATTATGCAACCTATATCATATGACTTTTTTAATAAGACCAGTTCATTATGAAACTATAGTGATCCAAAATAAACCGTAATTGGGTATTCAGTTGCTTCGAATATATGATGATAGGACTCTACATTATTTTGGGTGAAGTTAAAAGTGAATAAATGGTAAAGAAAAAAGACGATTTTTTATTTATTGAGAAGCTTCTTACACAGGAAAGGCAAACGAACGAGTGCTGCCCGCACTGCTTTCAGATCGGAGAGATATGTTGCCAGAGTGTGAAACAGGCCCCATGTAAGTTATGGATGCAGGAAGCGGCATTGCAGCAGAAAAGCTTGTCTCCCCATGAACCCTCTTATCTGTCCCACAGTCTAAAATACTTCCGGGAGGTCCACCATCATCCCTAGACATAGTTTGGATTAGAGGAGGTTTCTCAACTGCCTCATTCTTTTGTTGTATCTCTTCCTCCTTTTCCTTCTCATCGACAGCAGCAGCAGCGTTGAAATCCAATATAATACTTCCTAACTCCACCGTGCTGTTGTAGGACAACGTGTTGGTGGCACCATTGCTAGCTGGTTCTTGTAATGCAGGGAGTGCAACAGCTTGTACTGAAGTCTCTTCCTCAATTTGACTCTAATTATAATACAATAAAAACAATGTAAGTCAGCATTTGCAACCAATGAAATCTAACTGCAGTAAATTATTCTGATAGTGGTAAAAATAAGACCCCCGCCCCCCAACATCTACAACTCGAGCACGGTAGGACCATCCTCTTATAACTCAAATGAAAGGCCTATCGGTTAAGGAAACATGAAACACATTAAGGAATTAGAGATAAGTTATGAACATTAATAAACACTACAGTAGGCTGTTGGCAGACATAGTTTGTCTAGATATCTTATTTAGAGGTGTGTGGGTCGTTCATGAAGGCTTGGTTTTACAAGATTATTTATGATTCACCAATGCCTGTGTATTTGGCTTTTGCACTTTTCACATATGCCAAATTGATCTTCCTTTTCTTACTAATAATGTAATGTACGAAGAAAAATGTATGAAAAATGTCATTGGATTTGACTCGATATATGCTTTTAAATTATCAACTTTTCAGCGTTTTTACTACTAGTTATACAGCTTGATGGTAGAAGTTGTGAGTTGGTAAACATGAAAGTGCAACCACTATTTACAAACAGGGAGTAGTTTTGCTATATTTGGTGCACCGGGTATGCAGTTCAGGACATGCTGGTTTTAGTTTGCTAAAACTTCTGTCTATTGGGTATATTGAGCTTCGGCTCATCCTCCTTTCCAATGTAATGGATTCCCAATCATCCTATAGAGAGAACACTAGTGAACAGAAACACATATGATCAAGTTTAAACAGAAAAAAGTGCATAAATCCTACCTCATCTTTCTCCAAACTGTTTTTTACTTCAAGCATAAGCGAAGGCTTTGCGGCCGAATCTGCTGCTTGCTCCGGAGTTACATTTTCTTTGCAACGCTCTTCATCAGAGACTTCGATTTCTGTCTTCTCCACCTCTTGATAATTTACTTCACCATTCTCACCCATATGAGGGTCATTTTCACCATAAACCATACCAACACTCTCAACCATATCTGTACTTTTCCGACTAGAATCAAACACTTTCTCTTTTTCACTCGAATCATGTTCAGCCTCATCCATCTCTAGCAATTCATCAGTCCCACAAAGATCAACAGCGTATGGACTATCTAACACTAAATGAACGAGTCCACTCTCCTTCACTGAATCTTCAGTTTTGTCATGAGCAGAAGGATTCTTTTCTACATCATCAACTGAACTAGTTTTCAGTCCTTCTTCCTTTAACGGCAGTTTATCATCAACATCATCATTAAGAGGTAAAACAGAAGACAGATTTTTAGTATCATGATTGTCTTGGTTTTTAACCCAAACCTTCTCATGTGTAGGAACTCCTTCATCTATCCCTATGTCTTTGACAGGGTGAAAGCCATTATCTGTGTAAGAGAACATTAACTCAGGTAGCTCACATTCAGTAACTATTTTATCAGTAAATAGTTCAGCATCCTTTCTGTACAGAACTTCCTCGCTGCTTGCATCAGCAGTGATCGAATCAGTCAAAATTCGAGAATCATTGAGTATAGCTTCTTCCCATGATAAATTATCACTGTCTAAGTGAAATGTTAAGGAGTCTGGAGTACTCTCAAAGCTTTTTATATCATACCCATTAATGTTATTCTTCGAGTAAGCATCCGTGTATTCATCATCAGAATCAAAAGGGTTATATGACTTTCTCGGAGGAGAATGAACACCTAGTACATGCTCGCTCTCTGCCATCAAACCGGCATTGGTGAGCCAGATATTAGAATACAAGAATTTCTGATTCTGTACTGAAACATACTAGTACTGAATTATAAAGATAAATTCCCTTAAAACAATGTAACTAAAACATAAGATTCACACTTAGTATCAGGTCTAATAAGCTCTCTTTCTTCTGATAAGTTCAGCTTAAGAGAACGCACCTTAAACATCTATAACTTCCACATATGTTCCACATATCACAAACACTAAGCTTAGCTTATGTACAGAACATGAAGCGAAAGATTGAGCCAGAAAAAGCATGGAACATCAAATCAAAGAGACCTTGCAGGTTACCTAGCTTCATTCTGACATAATCTGGATCTTCAGCAAAATGTGTCAACAGTCCGTGAGAACTATATCTTCCCGCTACCACAGTGAATCAAACAAATGCGAATACCCCCCAGCAGCCTAACAAAAAAATGACAAAACAATTAACATGAATTTCATAGCCCGACATCTTTCAATCACTATACCATTACCGAATACGTGTACAAGAAACTTAAGTTCTCGACCAGAGAACCGACCATTCAAGTTATTGGCCAACAACGAAGTTTCGACATACTCAAATAGCATAACAAATTAGATGAATCAGCATCCACATTACTATATTCAATTGGAAAACTACACACGTAACCAGCAAATATGTAATTGCTTTATTATGTTAGAAACAGCTAAATGAGAACAAAATTGTCATATTAAGGCATGAAGTTTATTCAGATGCATCAATTACCCAATGTCTTCATCCTATTAACGGTATTAGTACACAATTATGTCCATTTTAATATTTGATTATTGCAAATGCACCTCACTTGGGTATTGTGAATATATTGTAGAAAGTTCCGCTAAAAGTTTCGGCAAAAACAAAGGACTATTTGATTCGATTTTCAGGCAGGGCCTTTCGTACTCTAATCTACAGGAAGAGAATTATTCAGCTCACCAAAATCTAGCTTATAAAATTAGACAAAATTATAAGTATATATAATCTCCCAAAACAAGTTTTACAGCTTCTTACCCTTTTTTCCGCTTTTACAATTTTAATACTTCCTCCGTCCCAATTTAAGTGCAACATTTGACCAAAAAAGTAAAGTATTTTTTTGGTCAAATGTTGCACTTAAATTGGGAAGGAGGGAGTAATTTACAAATTTTAACGATAACCTTGGTAGTACATTGTAAGACATGTCCTTTTAACTTGAGCCCAATAATCAAAGTACACTTCAAAGAACAAAAAGACAAAAGTTGAGACATTGAAAACTTATAAAAAGTCCTTTTTTTTCCAACAGTGTTGAAAAAGAAAGATAAACAAAAGCTGTAAAACTTTACAAAGTCAGACAGTGTGCTTTTCATCAACAATCCCATTCCCACTAACCAATTTTGTCAGGATTCTTTGATCAGATCCAAAATTACCCAATTTATTTTTTTAAAAAAATAAAATTCTTTGTGGCGTAATTTTGATCTTTTCCTCAACATTCTAAGGAAGAATCCATTAAAGGGTCAGTACTATGTCCAATAATGATCCCATAATCCACAAAATCAAAAGTTAAACTATCCTTAATCTATCTATGTTACTCTTGTACTCTTTATTTTACCTCAAGAATCCGTATCGGATCCTGAGCACTTGGACATGACACATGAGTATGGATCATTTTGGCCAAAGAATTTTTTAAAAATGGACGATTCGATTTCTTGGACTGTTGGACACATACCTGTTTCCAACATGGATACCCGAGTCCGATTAATATAGCCTTAATTAGTCAAGGAAATGAAAAAAGATCTGATTCTGAATTTGGAATAAAATCCCATAAACAACAAAACCAACCCAAAAAATAATGCAAACCCATGTTTCAGAATTCAGAAACAACAACAAAAAAGGGCACAAAAGAACAAATTAGAGCAAAAATTACCTGACAGAAAAACACAAAAAAAAAAAACAGAACCCTTTGAATTCTGAAATGCTGATATTTCTGCTCTTCTTGTGGGGGCTCCAATCAACTGGAAAATCAACAACCCAAAAACCCAAAAACCCAAAATCTCAGTGCAAAAAACAGACAACAAGACATCCAAACAAAACCCAGAAACAAAAACCCTTCAAATCCATCAAACAAACACAACATAAAAGAAGTTGATGGAAAAACTGGAAAACCCAGAAAACAGGAAACAGAAAGAAAAAAACAGTACCTTTAAGATGTGTTGTTGATCAGTCACAAAAAGAAGCAAAACCTTCTCTATAAATTATATATTCATCTCCCTAATTTACTCACAAACTAGGTCAACTATCTTTCTCTCTCTAGTTTCTCTCTCTAGATTCTCTGTTGGTGGATCATGAACAAGGAGAAATAAAATCAGGGATTTGAGCAGAAGAATTAAATTTAGAGAGTAAGAACAGAAAGAAAAGGAAAGATAATCTTTTCTTAAAAAAATGAAAAAAAGAAGCTAATAAATATGGATAGTTAAGCTGCAATAAATACCTTCTCTATCTCACCAGCTTCACCTTTTATTTAATTTTATATAGTACTCATTTGTCCCCATCTCCTTCTCCTTTTCAAGCTTGAAAGAATTAATTTTGACAACTTTTTTCCTTCTGGGTATATAAGTTCTACTGCTACAATATATATCGGGTCATACCTAATAAGATTTTGTAGGTTGTAAAAACAAAAATAGTGTAAAGATAAAACCAAAAGAACTCGTATTATTAAAAATGAGAATAGCGTAAAAGTTAAAATATTGCGACGAGGAGAATAAAACAGAACAAGAATCTTAAAAAATAAAAAGGGGCGGCAGAGAGAGATAGGTCATCAATCCCGAAGCATACTGTGTTTGTGAGTCTGCAAGTGGGAAATGATGGCGTAGAATCAGGGAAGAGAAGGGTGTTATGCATGCACCCCAAGATTTAGCATGATGTTAGAAAATTGTTATAAATAAAGAATTTTCTAGAATATTGAAATGAAAGTAATATTTTTAAATTTAAGAGTAAAGTAAAGTAAGTAGTAAGTGATTAGAGTAGTGATTACCTAAGCACTTGAGTAGTTAGAATTAGAAGTAGAAGTAGAAGATGATGTAGAAAAGTCAACTGTGGAAATGGGTAATGTAATGTACTAATGTTGTTGTTGTTTATTTGAGAAGAAAGTTGATGAGTTGGGAGAGAGAGACTAAACTTTCAAGGGTCACGTTCGTTTGGCCGGATTTACAGGTGGAGTACTAATGTGCTCTTAGACCACCTTTTATTATTATATTGATCATTATCTGATCTGAATTATCCGATCCGAAATTCGAGTTTGATTTATAACTTATGAGTCGAAATTCCACAAGAATGAAGTAGTTTGACTTGATTTGATTCGTACACAATGTAAAAAATACGATTCGAAATGATCTAAGTCTTAATTAGCCTAACGTAAAATAAACTCAGTCTAAAACTTACTTGAATAAGTATTAATGATCCAAAATCAGCCTAAAGTTAACATCAAAATGATACAAAATTTACTTTTTGTTCATATTCCTTCTTTTACAATCTTTACTTTCTTTGTAAATTTTAAATTACCACTTTTTTCTAATTTAATACTCTCTCCGTTCCATAATAAATTTCTCATTTCTCCAATGCACACAATTTAAGAAAGTAGCTCGTGGTGGATCCTTTTTTGATTTTTTTATAATAAATTATCATTATTGTTGCCTTTTAAGAGTATTATTTTTGTTTTTAGCGACATAAAGTGTGGTCTAATGTGTAAAAAGTAAGTTATTTTATTATGAGGACTCTATTATTTGGAGAAATGAAAAGTTTATTTGGAACAAATATTTAAAGGGAAATGAAAATTTTATTCAGGAACGGAGGGAGTAATTTTTTAAAACTTAGCCTATAAGCAACCCTTGGAAATTTGCATCTTGCTGAACAAAAAATTCCTACTTTTATTGGTTTATTTTAGTATTTAAATCCAACAATTAGTGGGATTTGTCTCATGCTCCTTCGCATGAGGCATGAAGAAAGTCCAACATGTACCTTTCATATAACTGGAAGCACAAATCATTCAATAATAGTCATGGACCTTTTGAGTTTTACCTGCCTTAGATGATTTAAGTTTAATTTTACCAAGTGGTTTTAGTACTCTCTTTGGAAAATGATATATGTGATTCTTGGGGATATGTATAAGAAAATAAGATGAAAATATTGAACAATTACTATTAATAACACCAATTGGTGCATGTTTTTTAAACGGTTAAGCCAAAATAAATCATTTACAAAGACTTAAGGTCAATGTCCATGGTGAACCTTTTTTCATAAAAACTATAGAGTCCAAATCATATACTTTAGATGTTCATTTGAATCCTAAACAGCCCGAGAAAAATATAGCGAAAGAACAAATTACGCATCTTACAAGTTCGGGGAAACTTGAGACATACGTGTAAATATGATGATCATCATAGAAAATGACCTAAAATACAAGGTTATCTCGTAATATCTCCCATTAAGATATGGCACAATTGAATATGCAAACGGTAAGACAACAATATAGTGTTGGATAGGAAGGAATAGTGAAAAGGAATTGCTTGTAGTATTCACTTGTCCAATTGTCGATTATCCTTACAAGAACAACTTTTGATCCTCGTTGTACACCCAAACCAATGGAGCCAAATATCCTTCATCTTATCGGCATTATATGCACACTCATAATCAATTCTCTTTAACTTATTTCAAAATAAGATAAGTTTCGATAAGTTAAAAAATTTCAATAAGTTCACATAAGTTACTATAAGGTCTAATAAATTAAATCACCTTATAAAATAAACTTCAATAAGTAGTAATAAGTTCAAATAATTTCAATAAATTAGTGGTTGTTTGGTTGATATGAAAAAACATGGAAAATAGAAATTCCTAGGAATTGGGAAATGGGTGAGTTGTTTGGTTAACCACAAAATGGTAAAATGAAGGAATTAGATTTTCCTAGGAATTTCATCTTCCCACAAAATGGAGGAATTTAATTACCTAGGATCTCCTTGGTAAGTAGAAATTCGCATGGATATTTACTTCCCCTTTGTCAACCAAACATTTTAACCAAATTCCCATGAATTTGATCAAGGAACTAATCCTATGAATTGTAAGTTCATGGGAATTTTGACCTCCCACCTAAACCAAACGACTACTTAGATAAGTGCGGAGAAGTTAAAATGAGTTAAAGAGAATAGAATCACTCCTTCATATATGCCCAAAATTCTTACATATACTACCTCCATTTCGCTCTACACGCAACATATTCCTTTTTTGGAATGACTTATAACAAATGCAATATCTCTTCTAATAGAAGTCCTTTTAGGTAAAAAGATAATTGTACCCCCACTTTGCCACCCACATGTGTACTACTGTATTCTTAATCACATGAGCAATAAAGACAACCTACACTCTCTCTTCTCTTCCTTAGTTCATGTGCCCCTTTCCTATGTTGCAAGTATTGTAAAACAGAGGAGTATAAGAAAGTGTTGTCATGCAGAATTCTCCCTTTAAAATTTTCAAGTACACTACAATCACACAACTACCAAGTTAAAATTTACTTTACGATAAACCAAGTGTGTTTTCATTATTAGAAAAACATGCAACATTCAACACATTTTTCCCCCGACAAACCCCAAATTTATGAACTTAATTCTTAGGTGATAAAATAGGTTAAATTCATCTCAAATGTAACCATATGAGAAGACATAATACGATATAAATACGAAAAATAAACCCGAGTTTGAATAAGAATGGAACAAGTATGGAGTTAAAAGAATTCTATCAGATTAGATCTGACCGACTTGACCTATTGACATTCCTGTATAAGCGGGTAGAGTTACATGGTTCTCTATGCATATAAACCGATAGTGATTTAAACACTACGAAAATTGATTTAGACACTCTTTTCGTAAATCAATTTTTTAGAGTGTCTAAACCACCACCCCATATGAAGGCATGATATTCAGTTATTCATGAAAAAATTATGCAGGAGAAACGTATACACCACACCTATCAAAGTTTCAACATCATTCATAATAACGGAGCACATCTACCATGTAGTCATGTACAAGCAAAAGCAACGGATCATATTTCAAACCTAAAAGGAATGCAGTAGCGCTTGTACACTTGTACTACACAGTGCCCTACCCACTGCACGCCTACAAGTATGAGGAATTGAAGCTGGTCAACGGCCTTATTGTTTAAAATCATTTGGCTTGCCTATTTTTATATGCTGCTCCTCAAGAAATGCGGTGATAGCCTTCTTTTGCCAACCCTTAAAGCTCCTGCACTCAATAAGCAGCCAAAGTTAGTTGAAGTTTAATGTAAGTCACAAAACAGTTGCAAACTAAACATTGCTGTTGCTGAAACGTTTATGCCAATGACAAACTCGGATGATCACCAGGAAACTGTAAAGTTTTACCAATGTTCGTGGCTAAAATGCAGAATAACAACCCTGTTATGTCGATATTGATTAGCTTTTCAGGAAGTTACTAACAAACAATGATAATGAAATATTCAACTACATTAACTCTATGTCCTCCTTCATAATCAGGAAATTACGAAATTTTACCAATTACAGTGCAAAACGTCAGCTAACAATCTTTTCGTAGGGGGTAATGGACTAATAGTATAGACTAAAATGTTAATCTGAATTGCTTATACATGCAACAATAACAGGAAAGACGATCCCACTTCTGGCAGTAAGAGAGGTTGAAATATATGCATATTGAACCTCTAACAAGCAAAGTGGTTGCTTCTGAAACAGAAACCACCTTATCCCACAAATGGATCGACAGAAGATGCATTGTCCAGGTAAGCAAGAAATTGGAAGGTTTGAAAATTTTGAACACCGTTTATAAACTCCAATCTATGAGAAGTGATATCCATGCAACACAAAAATAGGCGTTTCCATATTTATATGTATATAACTATGCCATAAATGTATTGCAACACTACTGTACATATAAATAATAAATATTTTTGCAGTTTTCGGCGCTGATATTTGCTGTTTCTCATCAATAATAAGTAAATAAATAATACTGCTCAACTGTAAGAGCACCTTCTTAACTGTAACAGTAATAGCACCTTCTCAACAATGTCCCTGTTCCTAAGCCTACATGAGTACTTCTCAGCTCTAGGGTGAGAGACTCATGAGAAGAATGACAAAGATGGTGTCAACGGTTAATTCCACCGATTTTTTTCCTGACTATTCCAATGGCCATGCTACAAAAATATGATTATCTGAAAACAAGGCTGAATCAACCTGTCTCCCCTTTCCCACGAGACAAGAATGATCAGCTAGGAGGGTTGTATCTGGTAATGGGGGCACTAGCAGTCATATTCACACTAAGCGGCATGGGAGCTAAATACAAATGCTTTCTCAATGATTATTAACGTTGTTAACACATATACTTATAATAGACAGCTGTGAAATAACATGAGCTTTGATAGACTAATTCTGGAAACAGTAAGATAAATTGATGAACAAGCATTTGAGTGGCTTGCAGTCTTGCACAGCATAATACCAAAACAAAACCTCTTGGCTTCCTTCTCAAGCTACTTGTAACTGAATTACAAATTACAATACAACTACCTAAATTACCCTTCCCCATATATCAGTCTGTAGCATAATCTTTCAGATGGGACAAGTTTCCCCCAAGCCATTTATCATTATCACCATAAGCAAAGCCCCAAATACCTCATATTGGCCATCAAATTAATTTCTTAAAAAGGGAATTTTTCAATTTGCCCATCCAGATTCATATCAGCCATAATCTGAACGGGTTCCACATCCTTCTTTACCACCCCCTTGACATTTTTTTCCTTTATCTGTATCCATATTCTAACTGTGACTAATCTCTCAGATCACTCCTTGACTACCCCTGCACAATACTTATTTGTATCAGATAAAACTTTTCTCAAACTAAAATCCTCTACAAAAATAACAATCATCAACATCTTACTTTTTACTCTCAACTTCTTTTCTTTGTCAATTGACTCAATTTAAGAAACTGAACTAAAGATGGTAAAAAAGGGAACCAATTCTTTTACTTTCAGCCAATTAAAGTAAAAAGTTCAAGCTTGTACCAGTTAGAAACTCAAAAAATACTTTTGAGATAACAAAAATTAATTTAGCAGATACATAAAAACTGAGGGAATACTAGTTTACAAGTAATAAAACCACAATTAGGCAATTGTGCGGCTACAGTTACAAGATATTACAGACAAGGTGGGGTCTATATAGCTCAGAGGATTACAGCGCGTGGCTACGAACCACAGTGTCGGGGGTTTGAATCCTTCCTCGCACACAACCGACACAAAAGGGAAGGACCTTTCCCCTTCGGTAGTAAGAAAATCGTGATCAGGATACCGGACCCAAAGCAGGGGAACATTTTCGTTATTATAGAAGGTAAAATTTTATTAAAGATGCACTCTCTTTTTATGAGATGTAAGGGGATGTATCTGGCTAGCCCCAATTAAAGTTGTAGACTTCTTGACAGTTGTAGGGGTGAGGTAGAATACTTGCATAGTTGCATCCCCTTATCCCATTTTGAAGGCAAAAGCTTCACGTGAAGCACTAGTGACTAGACCAATGGTGCAGAATGTTTTGATATTTTCTTACTTGGTTCTTCAAGGTCTCAAACATATACTTGAATATGCTTTAACTAGACCTTAATAACTTTTCAATCGCCAACAATAAGCATGGGACTTGCATTGAATCATAAATACCATAACTACACTCAAGATTTTTGATATATGCCATAATAGGACTAGGATGGGGATAAAAACGCACTTGTGGTCAAGATGAGCCAGAACCTCCCCTCCAGGAAAAGCTATTTTAGTAGCCTCAAATGCAGCTTTGATAGCTTCTTTCCAAGTACCACCAATACCTTCAGCATCTTCTACTTTTGACTGGCCTGGGTCATCCATTGGCAAAGAATATCCAGAGAGCAGGTGGCCCACCCAAACATCTTCTTTCCTGTAAAGAGTTTCTTACAGTTAACCAGAAGATATAGGTAGCATCATAAGCATGATCACACAGTAGTAGTATTCTGAAGAGAAGCACGGGTAAAAAAGTTTGTCTTCGATATTGAGAAAGCCAAATAGAATATCGCAATAGCATTGCAGTACAACCACAAAACATAACCATCTCTTAACAAATCAAAGAAGAAAGCAAACATTCTCAAGACTCAACAGTCAACACTCAAGATATATCACCTGAGCTAATGTCGGTCCTGTCAAGAACTTCACCATACTTGGGAATTAGGCAATTATTTGCTTCATAATCAATTAGATGGCAGATGTCATAGCACTATGGCATACGCCCAAGTGGTTTTCAATACAATAAACACTTTTACTAAAATGCTTCTCTACTCGTGCAGAATCAACTCAGGTTACATATGCGAGGCAAGGTATCTATATAGCAGCTTAATACAGACTGTAAATGAATAAATACAGAAATGTCTTAGTCTAATAGGGAAAAGGAGTCCAAAAAACAACTTACATAATTATGTCCATGTGACGAGGTACATAATGTCCACCTCCAACCCCAACTAGAACTTTCTTTTTGTCAGAATCCCTGGTTGGATATGCTCAGACGTTAGATAAAGCTCCGTAGCAGGGTAGCAAAAAATTATGCATTGAACTATACCAATTAAGATAAAACTAAATCATCACTTCGCTCAAATCACTAACATACATGAACACTGACATGTCTCCCATTACTAATTAAAAAATAGACAGCACACAGTAGAACTTTGTATATGTGTCCAACAGACATTGGGTGGAGCATCATCGGACCCCCAAATAATCCACCAAAGCCATCCGTCAACCAAATAATCCATCAAGCTCATCTATCCATCCCTTGTCCAAGGTTGAATCCAGTGGATCTGTTTGTTAGCGGGTATTATGAAATATTTTTAAAAAATAGAAGAGCCTGGTCAAACAAAAGATCGAAGAGTGCTAGTTTAAGTGTTTGACATCAAGTAGGTATCTTTAAATTAAATGAGTCTTTCAGCCGTTTCAGCTCACTCACTTTTTACCCATATATTTCACTTGTTTGTTTGAACCAGATGGAATGAGTATTACCAGGTTCAAGTGGGATTCTACTACCAATAGCACGACACTCATCAAAGTTCGAAGGCTTTGTTAAATTAAAATTTCTGAATTTGAGACAAAAGAAAATTATTTTCCCAGTAGAAAAGTGTTACCTTCATAAGTAAATTTATTTAGTGGGAGTAGGTAGGAGGAAAAACATATTTTTTGGCGCATTTTCCTTCATAATGCTCCATAGAATTCAATGATTTAAAATTTTTCAACTCATTGACTAATCCTATGAGTCCATGACCTAAGGCACTGTGACAGAATCATGGGTCTTTGAATTACCATACATGGCGCATTTCAAAGTTCATGCTACACATTGTAATTGTGTCAAAGATGGCAACTGCGCCAAAAGCTAGTGTAAGTTTTAAGCAAAGGACTCTATTCCCTTCCTCTTTCTTATTTCTTTCTTTCAAATCAAATTGGCTATTCAAGTGAGAAACTTAAGTACCTCCTGACTCATGTCCCAGGACTACGGTTCATCTTATAACAATAAGAATTGTAAGGAATAAGTAAAGGCAAACTAACACCAAAAAAATATTGGGAGGGAGTCCATTCTTTTGGAGACCTTCATTTAATCAGAAATATATAGTCTATAGAGACACAACAACATTGCCTTCTACAATAACAGCAGCTTACACATCACAGTTATCTGAAATGTAAGATCATAACTACTGGCAAAGCAGTACTACTTTGCCACGGGAAGAGGAATTAAGAAACCATGCTTGTGGTCCTGATAGATGAGTCAATTAGGCCAATGCAATAAAGAAGGTTGCATGTAAACTAGTCATTGAGATCTATGAAGGAAACAAAAGCAGCTAGTCCAGGATGCCAAGTGCTGAAACATAAACTAACAGTACCTGTCCCATTCACCAACAGCAGAGGCTCCTCCAAGTCCAAGCCCTTCCCAAACCAGCTACAAACAACTACGATGATGTTAGACGACACTGAGTGACATAGTGCATATTCACGTCACTATGTATAGGATAACTACATATATATGTTTGACAGGGTACTTTATATTTATATTTATATGCATAAAATTATATATTAAAGCAGTTTGCAGTTCAATGTAAATTATGAGTACAGGTGAAATCGTTTCTGATGGTTTCTACTTCCTTGAAAGAGGACACAAACAAGCCCTTAAAAACAAGACACCATATAGCACCTCAGCTTACTTCCTGAAAGAGGATAGCAATAAGCCCTTAAAAACCAAGACAATATATTTCACCTTAGCTAAAGAGTAATCAAACAAACATATATAGCAGTACAGAACTAGCTGAGAAGTAACTCACTAAAGCCATAGCTTGAGCAGCATCCTCTCTCTTCCAGTACTCCAAAGTGCTACCTATACTACCAAAAGCAAGCAAATAAGAAGAAACCAACAGCTAGTTTAGAAAGGATTATAATAGTAACCCTATACAAACTATGGCAATACATATATTCCACAAAACAAATAAACGATCCAAAGTGACATCTGAAAGTTTGACTTCTGGCCTTTAGTTTTATCAATATTTTCATAGAGGTACCTGAAGTTCAAAGTAACTTCTACTACAGTATTAGGGTTTCACTTCTTATTACTATCTCACATATTTCCTGAACTTCAACAAAGACGTATCAATTGTCCATAATCAGAAAGGCTGCATTTTGTTTAAAATGACTGCTATTAGATGACGACTGCAAACAGAGAAGTAGGCATCTCTTCGTTAAGCATCCACAGCAGCTTACACTTAAAAAAGGAAAGCCCATGCCACCTAAATGAAATTACCTAAAACCTTGTGAGGAAATTTTACGAACCGTAGTTTGTTTTTATGTTTCCAATGAAGTAAAAGATACGCTATTCGTCGACGAATGGACTAGCTTAAGATGACTTATTTATGTGGAAGAGCTTCTTATATACTAGGAATCAACTAGTTCCCATTGGGTTCAAGGGTTAACTAGAGAGAACTTCTATGTTACGGAAGAGCAAAGCTTCATATATCTTAACTCTCCCCCAACCCTACCCTGAGAAGGGCGCCCAATTAGAGGCCTAAGAGTAATATTGATGTTTATCATAGTGCTTGTATCTTTTCAGGTACAACCATGATCCATAATCTGCATCATATCCATATATATATATATATATATATATATATTATTAAAATGTGTGAGCATAGATTGTAGTCTGCCATGTGTCACTCTCCCTTTTCTCAACAATAGCTTATGTACATCATACTCATAAATCTTAAAATATACAAATGTTGTCCTTGAGAAGGTTTGAACCCGCAAAGGCCTCAACCTCAAGTGTGGAAGTTAAAGCTCTAACCACTACTCCGCAATACTATTGTTGTTGCTTTAATCAATATTAATAAATATATATGGTGGACTTTCCAGTTTCAACTGAAACCAAAAACTAGGTAAAAATATTTTAAATGCATAGTATTGATAAAATGACTTACATTCTACTTTTTACCGATATCTTTCTACACCAATAATATTAGTTGTTTGAAATACTAAATTACATGACACATAAACCCCGGGTATCACCCCGGGCCTTAAAGCTAGTTACAAGATAAAAAATTGTCACTCCAGAAGTACAATTTCATCGATAATAGGTAACCTCGTTTCGTTGCCATCTTAGAAACTCACAGACACATAGAGATCCAATTGCAACTGGGAAAATTACCATTATCATATATATATATATATATGGATTTGCCACATTGATTGGAATAAGGGCATTGGTGACCTTTTGGTATACAAAAACATACACTAAGGTGTGAAATAAACCTAAATTTACGCTGAAAGTGAGATAAGCGGGAGTGTGTGCATTTTCAACTAATACTTCCAAATTAATTCCATTTTATGATGCTATTTTCTCTCACTACACGAATTCCCTAATTATAAGTGACTTTTTGGGTGTTGAGATGGATGCGAGGTTGTTTAACAAAACACATAAAAGAGTAAGTGCAATTGATGAGAGAAAATTACAGCATTGGAAGTAAAACAGGAAAAATAAATGGGCATCATGTACGTGACCCTTACTCTCATTTATCGCCAAAATTTAAGTACATATTTTACACCATGCGTATTTACATATACTTTTGTTGTCGACAATTTCCTCAGATTCCAATGCTGCGAACCCCAAATCCCCGGCGTTTTACATGTAGTGATCACTTAACACCAACTAATAAAGAAAGTAGCAAGTCAACAACTTAGAAAACTGCCATAGACAGTATGCAAAGATAAATGAAATAAGCATTTTCCAACTATTTTAGCTCATAACAATTCCAAATGTGTTTCCCCATGACGCTCAAGTCTGCTCATATCCTTGATAGAGACCCAATAATCAAAGTTCAATACCACAACACTTCCAACCAACTCCCTTTATAAGATGAGCCTACATCCATCAGTGACATGTGACATCTCCAAAAGTACTAGAGTTCGAACTAAATAACTGAACTGAGTCACTACGTTCCAACATTATTTCCTACTACAAGTAAAAGTACCTCCACAATAATTTCAGTCCAATCCTCTTACTTTTTTAGATTGAAGGTCAGCATATATCCATATAGTTGGGATGAAACTCACCAATTTCGAGAAACATAGTCGGCTTGCTTGTCACAGGCCCATGATGAGTAGCCTCCATAGTAATCTACATCATAGGAGATCAGGACACGAGAATTAAGAATGATATACTTAAATAACCAGCAATAAAAATAGAGAAACAAATGGTTTGTCTAAAATATCTTGTATAAGGTTGATATGTGACGGCAATGCAACAATCAAACCATTAAAACCTTAATGTAGGATATTCACCTCGAATTCAGGAATTAGATTCTGCGATTCAGCAATTTTCTTCAAGAGTCGTATCCAGGGTCCCATTCTAGGATCAGGAGGTGCAGCCCATCCTGGCCTCCCACCTTGCGGAGGCACATCCCCTTCTTTCAAATGTGGAACCCCTATTCATAAATTTCCCATTAAAACCCACATTATTACTAATCACCCTCACAAACAATATACAACGGAAAAAAAACACCATATGATTTTAGGCAAGGAACCAGAAAAGTTGAGGGAATGCACATACATTTTCCAAAGTCCCCGGACGCCGACAATCCCATCGGTATAACACAATGAAAAGGGTAGACATAATCATACACAAAGGAGTCAATTGTTCTTTTTCTTTTTTCCCTTATTCCTCTAAGCTAAGGGTATGTTCTTTTCGGTCCGAAACAATTTCACCGAACTTCAAATATTTGAATCGAATTGTAAGTAATAAACATTAAAGAAATGTGAGAGTAAAAGTACTGAGTTGAGCTTAACTGAACAGAATATATATAGGTAAAAACAGGCCGTAAGTACACATACCAACCATCTATCAATACTACTTCCTCCGTACCAAAAAATTGCAACAAGTCATTTTGCACGCATTTTGAGGAAGAGATTTAATGGTACAAACGATCAAATTAGTCAAAATAATTTCAAGGAGTAGTAACCTGTAATCTCATTCTTGGTAGTATTACAATTATTTTGCCTCATTTGCTCGTTTATACCAATTAATCTATGCCTCAAAATGCATGCAAAATGACTTGTTGCAATCTTTTTGATACGGAAGAAGTACATGGTGTGAAGGGTTTCTAAGACTTTCACATAGCATAACAAGCTCTTTTGATCAACAACAAAGAATTCTTTTCCTAAATGAGAAGTAAGGGTGCATTCCCTTGAGACTGATAAAAGTTCCAATATGTTCAATTCGACAAGTTCATGAAAAATAAGATAAGGCACCACCAACCACCACACAATCAAGTACTAAAAACAAAGGAATACTCAAAAAAAAAAAAAAACTAAGAATCATAAAGTATAATGTAACAAAGCAATGAAAAGGGAGCAAAAACAGGAATATACCAATAGGATGAATAGTGAGCGCCGGACGATTAGTGACGGCAGTATGTTTACTAAGAAAAATAAGATTACCGACGCTTTCCTGTGTCAATTCCTCCCAACGAATATCGAGATTATCTTGTTTCACTATACTTTGATCGTGCTGCAACATTCTGACTCTTCCATTCGCATAGCTTCTGACACCCTAATCACGTCAATTTTGATTACTGTCAAACATATGGAATTTGATTATCCGAAATGGAAGTGATAAATAGGAGGATTGAGAGAGAATGAAACCTCGAATGATGGACCAGGAGACCAACCGGGCATGGAGAGAAGCGCAGAAGCTGGTCCTATTGATGCCGGATCAATTGTCGTCGATACTACTAGCGTCACCATTTTCTCTCCTGATTTTTGTGAGTGGCAAGTTAGAAATTAGAGAGGAGCGTAAATACTTTATGTCTTTGCTACCTGGCGTGGCGGTGGCGGGACTTGTTGTGGTGCCCCTAGTGCTCCCAATCCCACCCGTGGTTTTCAAAACCTCGCTCCTTGTCGATTTCATTTCATTAAGTTCAGTTAAGTTATTTTAATTTCATTTTGGTTATTTTCAGTTCACTTGAGCTGAAAATATAGCTTAAGTTTCGATATTATGTTATCTCCTAGCCGCCTAGAGGTGTCAAAAGCTGACCCGACCCGATTACCCGACCCGTCCCGACTCGGACCCGAGTCCGATTCGATCCGAGAATTGTATACCCGAAATCCGACCTGGTCCCGACCCGAAATATAGCCGACACTAATATGACCTGATAGACCCGACTCGAAACCCGACCCGGACCGACCCGTAGTCAACCCGTACCCGATCAGCCCCGATAGTCAGTCACCCGACCCCGACCCGGACCGACTTGAAACCTACCCGAAACCCGCTTCAACCCGAAGAATACCCGAAAAAGCCCGACCTGTACTAGACCCGACCCGTACTAAACCCGACCCGTACTAGACCCGACCCATAATAAACCCGACCCGAAGCAACCTGACCTACGTTTGACCCGACCCAATACAAAATCCATCTAACCAAACTCTTTAGACATCATATAGTTTTTTATTTGCTATATTCCAATTTAAATACAAGTATACAACACTACCTTCTTATTTTTGACGCAATAAATTTGTACTGCTATAACGCTTTATTTTCTAACATTTCAGACTATAAGTATAAGACTGTAAAATATTAAAAGTAATCTAGTTTCTTCCACGTATTCTGCTCATAAGTTAACATTAATATAAAATAATATTTTCAATCAAATTAACCCATATTTAGTAATTTCAAATAATCTTATATTTACCATAAACCAAAATGTGTAAGAAATTTTTTGCAAAAAAATTACGCCTCAAGTTTTTGAACCTTGTTTAACTAGCTAGTTGTTATCGTCTTATCGAAAGGAATAGTTATTATCAAATTGACAATTAGTCTTGCAACCACATTTACAAAATAAAAGTTTCACAATAGAAGTTTTCTATAAACCCTCCCAAGATTCTGATGTAAAAATATATTCCATAAATTTCACTAACAAAATAAGTACAAAATACTAAGTCTTTACTTTGATAAACAATGTAACTAGTTCCACAATAAAGACAAACAAATATGCCTCTAATCACTTTAAATTACATTACAGCTTTAGATTAAGAACTAATAATGCTCTCAGAAATTTAAAATTTCATCATCAAGCATTAAGACCCTAACAACCATCTAGTAGCAATCCTACGCAGCCAGCAGTTGCAACATGGGCATCTTGTTATGGCAGTCTTGTTAGCACATTGATCAAGTGTGTATCCATAAAACTTTAGTTTAGACAAACCACTCTCAAGTTCCCAACATGAAGCAAAGGGCTGCAAGTAGGAACACTACTGAAGTAGTTGAAGAGTCTTGCATCCAAATACATCTAAAGCCAAAAATAATCTAAAGCCGAAAAGAGGGCCTCCAAAATACAACAACAATATTCCAATACATCTAAATAACCAACATCAAAAGTTTAATCATCATCAGAATCAGATTCAGCAACTGCAACCGTAACTTCAACCTCATCATCAACTGGATCATAACCACAAAGCCAATTTTGGCATGTAACCAAAACCTCCAAGTTCATTGGCTTTAAACGTGACCTGAATTTGGTGAGAATTCTGCCACCCATACTAAATGACGATTCCGAAGCAACCGACGTGATAGGAATGGCCAAGACATCACGGGCCATCATAGCAAAAACAGGCAGCTTATTCATTTTTGATTTCCAATAGGCAAGAATCTCAAAATCATCATCATTATCCTCAAGGGAAGCAGAAAAGTAAGAGTCGATGTCGGAATCGACACCACTACTTACAGTAAAGGAAACCGCAAAACTCTATAGCAAAATAATTAACTAAAATTAGATAAAAAAAACTGACATTAAATAAAAACAAAAAAATAAATAAAAACAGAAATTTAAATGAAAACAGATTTGGGATTCAAATATTTAATAATATTAAATAATTAACCTTTGAAAAGTCAATGCTCTTGTTAGGTCGCGGGGCAGAGTTCCGACTGTTTGTGACAGTTGGGGAATCTCTTTGTCCAAGGTTGCGAGAATCAACAGATGAAGGATAATGTATATTATAGTAGTATGTATACAACTCAGTGAAAGACTTGACTGCATGATTTACCCTTCGATCACGCTCCGTATCCTCATACAAATGACCATAACATTTGATTAAAAAATCTTTTTTATACCGAGGATCTAACATTACAGCAACAGAAAGTATAGATGAATAATTCTCCCAATACTTGTTAAATTTTTCAAGCATGGGAGCAGCCATTTGTCTAATACAATCACTTGGATCAGCATGTGCATTAACTAATAAGCTCTCAATTCTAACAATATTTGAAAAATATAAATTCGATGTTGGATACTCAGAACCAGAAAAGAGCATGGTAATATCATAAAATGGTTCAAGAAAATCACAAACATTTTCTACGGTATCCCATTCGATTTCAGTCAAGAAAACAGTAAAACAGCGTTCATATTGACAAAACCTATTTATAGCATCTTTGGCTTCTAAAGCACGACGAAGCATAAAATAAGTTGAATTCCATCGGGTACAAACATCAGCTTGCAATTTACCACAAAAACTAGAACCAACGTACTTCACACATTCATCAAATCTAATAAGTCGTGCATCATTGAAATTACTGTAGTAAACAATATCATGCAGTTTTTCAATAGAATTATCAACCAATTCCAGTTTTAATCCACTTTGAACAATTAAATTAAGAACATGAGCACAACACCTAATATGAAAAAACTTGCCATTACAAGGCAATGATGCAACTTGGTTCAAATCCCTTTGCATATCACTAACCATTGAATCCATAGCGGAAGCATTATCACAAGTAATAGAAAACACCTTTTGCTTGAGATTCCACTCATCAATCAAATCCAAAACAAACTTACAAAGATCTTGTCCATTATGGGGAGGAGGACAGATTCTAAAAGCTAAAATTTTTGATTTAATATTCCATGCCACAGTTATAAAATGTGCAGTTAAACAAAGATAGCTTTGCTTAGTAACATCGGCAGTCCACAAATCACAAGTAAAACAGACTCTACCAGGCAATTCAGACACAATTCTACCCAATATTTGTCTCATCCTTTGATATTCACGAATACAATACTTAAGCATAGTGTTCCTACTTATGTGCTTAACTTTAGGATTTAAATATTCATGCAAGTCCCTAGTTTTAATATGTTCAACCATTCTAATAGCATATCCATGAACAATAATAGATTCAGCATACTTAATACAATATGTTTTCTGGTCAAAAGAAGAAGCATCTAAAGGATCGGGATTAGTAGCTAAGTAAGGTTTGCATTTTTTCAAGTGTCTCAAATGATTTTTAGTACCCGATTTACTACTAGCAGGATATGTTTTATCTTTACAATGATTGCATGTTGATAACAAATTATTACCTTTCAAAAATATGGTGAAGTGTTTCCATACCAGAGAAGTACGTCTCCCCACATCTAGGGCAGCAGAGAGATCTAATGAAGAGGGCTCAACAGATACCTCAGGCACACTAGCAGAACTAGAAGCAATTACAGAATTGCTATCATGATCCATTATAATCTGATTCTGACTGTCCATAACCTTTAAAAAAAAATTAAAAAAGGTAAGAAATTGGTTACAATTGCTACAAGTCTACAACATACAAGATAACTAAATCAAAATCTAACTATAACTATTAACTAGGTTTTAGATTAAAAGCCAACAGCAACAGCAAGCACCCCAACTCTTGTTAATTTATGTAGGTTTCATGAGTTTCTTTTTCCTCTTTTTATGACCAGAAATATCTCATTATATTCTAAAATAAAGGCTTCTAATTTAATGATCGAATTTTTGTATTTCTAAGTCAAGTTTGTTGTCGAATATTTCAGATTTGTGAACACATGCCTGATCATCAGATTCAATATATATTTTAAAAAGCTTCATTTTAGATTCTTAAATTTTTTCTATTTAAGTAATATGAAAGAAAGATTGCAAGTAATATGAAAACAGGATACCCATATGTAAACGATTCAAGATCCGGATCCAAGATCCGGATCCAAGAACCGGATCCAAGATCAGGATGATCCGGATTCAAGATCCGGATCCAACAACCGGATTCATGAACCTGCACATTAGGGTTTAGGTTGAAAAGGGGAAAAATTGAAATTCAACTGAAAAATAATTGAAAACCTAACCTAAGAACAGATAAACAGATCTAAAAAATAAGCCCAGATTTGTTCAAGCAAATGAGCAAAATTTACAGATCGAAAAAAAACCCAGATTTGTTCAAGCCAACAAGGCAACAATGCAATATACAGATCGAAAAAAACATGATTCTTCACCAAAAATATTAAAAACGACATGATTTTATAGAAACCAACAAATTTCAACAAACTTAATACCTAGATTTGTTCGATTATTCGATTATTCGATTTCAAAAAATCAACCTTAATTATTCGATTATTCGATTTCAACAAATGAGCAAAATTTCAACAAATCAATAAAAAGAGGAGGAGAAAAGAGAAACCAACCTTAATTCTTCGATTTGTTTTCCGAAAACTCACAAGATTCGTCGCAAAACCTCCAAAATTCTTCGCGAACCCAGCAAGATCTTCTAAAACCCGCCAAGATCTTCGAAAAAAGGTCCAAAATTCTTCGAAATAAAGTCCAAAATCTTCGAAAATCTACTTACAGACTTGTGTGTTGGTTTGAGTGAGAGGGTTAATTGGGTTTGGGTGAGATTGTGAGATTGAGAGAATGAGAGGGTTTGGTTTGAGTGAGATTTTTGAGTGAGGTTGTGAGAGAGTGAGAATGAGAGGTTTTGGTTTGAGTGGGTTTTTTGAGAGAGTGAGGCTGGCCGCTGGTGAGATATTGAGAATCAGTGAGGGTGAGGTTGTGGGGAAATTTAGGGTTTTGGTTTATATACTAAGTGAGGGAGAGGGTTAATTGGGTTTGGGCCTTCTTTAGGGTTCTTTTGATAGGGTTTGACGTTTATTATTATTATTATTATTATTATTATTATTATTATTATTATTATTATTATTATTATTATTATTATTATTATTAATATTGTTATTATTATTATTAATATTATTATTATTATTGTTATTGTTATTGTTATTGTTATTATTATTATTATTATTGTTATTATTGTTACTATTGTTATTGTTATTGTTATTGTTATTATATTGTTGTTGTTTTGATTAGTATTAATGTATAATATGTATTACGAATTAACATGATAATACCATTATTATACAATTTAGGTATTACTCATAATTAAAAATTGATTGTTTTGATAATATTCACTATTCAAAACTTATTGCTTACGTATCGTCCACTCGTCCCATCTGATAAAAATTGAACTACAAAAGTTGTCCATCGTTAATAATGTCTAAATTGTGATCAATATCTTATTATATTGATCTAATACATATACATTATACATAATACATTAATCATAACTAATTTTATTGATCTGTTACATATACATTAATGATGTAATACGTTGATCTAAAGTCTTAACTATTATACTGATCTTAGCTTTCTTATTAAATTGTTCTAATACATTGATCTAATATATAGATGATTGATCAAATACACTAATCCTAATTATATTGATGCCCGATCTTCTAATACAATAATCTTAACTAACTTACACGTTGATCTAGTATATTGACAGTTGATCTAAGTATATTGATATTAAATATCTTATATATTGATCTAATACGTCAATGATTGATCTAAATCATCTAATACACTAATATTGTTTGTCATAAACATTGATCTAATGTATTGATGGATGATATAATAATATACATTGATAGTTTATCCACGATATTGATCTTAGCTTTCTTCTTAAATTGTTCTAATATATAGATGATTGATCAAATACACTAATCCTAACTATATTGATGCCCGATCTTCTAATACAGTATTCTTAACTAACTTATAAGTTGATCTAGTATATTGACAGTTGATCTAAGTATATTGATCTTAAATATCTTATATATTGATCTAATATGCCAGTGATTAATCTAATACACTAATATTATTTGTTGTAAACATTGATCAAGTGTATTGATGGTTGATATAATAATATACAATGATAGTTTATCCACGATATTGATCTTAGCTTTCTTCTTAAATTGTTCTAATATATAGATGATTGATCAAATACACTAATCCTAACTATATTGATGCCCGATCTTCTAATACAGTATTCTTAACTAACTTATACGTTGATCTAGTATATTGACAGTTGATCTAAGTATATTGATCTTAAATATCTTATATATTGATCTAATATGCCAGTGATTAATCTAATACACTAATATTGTTTGTCGTAAACATTGATCTAATGTATTGATGGTTGATATAATAATATACATTGATAGTTTATCTACTATATTGATCTTAACTCTCTTATTAAATTGTTCTAATATATTGATGATGAATCTACTACATTTGCCTTAACGATTTACATTGATCTAATGTATAGATGATTGATCTAATACATTAATCCTAACTATATTGATGCCCGATCTTCTAACACCGCCTATTCTAACTATCTTGTACGTTGATCTATCATATATTGACAGTTGATCTAATATATTGATCTTAAATATCTTATATATTGATCCAATACGTCGATGATTGATCTAATACACTAATCTTGATTGTCGCAAATATTTATCTAATGTATTGATCTAATAAGCCGATGATTGATCTAATACACTAATCTTAATTATCGTATACATTGATATACGTTGATATAATATATTGAAGATTGTTCTTAATGTATAACTCTAAACTATATATATATATATATATATATATATATATATATATAGTCTTAACAATCTTAAATGTATTGATAATTGATTGATTGGTCTAATACACATACACTAATCTTAACTCTCGTATACACTAATCTAGTATATCGATGATTGATCTAATATAGTAATACTGATTATCCTAACAAGTTTTCAAATTTTATGTTATCGAAAATTAAATTAGAATAAAATTAATTAAATTTTCTAGCTTATTTCACTTTGCAGAAATAGAGATAAACAACTTGACCATCAAAGTACAATACTTTTGATTTATACATCATCTTTATAGTTTCAATAACTGAGTCATTTATAATATTCTAATAACGGAGTACAATATCTTTTATTTCTAATATTCTAAACATAATTAACAACACATTATCAAGAATGTTTTTGTTCTAAAATACAATCAAATAAAGTGATTACAAAAACGGCGATGATCTTCTAAACACGCCATAACAATTCAACTTCAATAATAAGTTCATTTGTTAAGACTCAATCATAAACATAACCCACCGTTGAGTGTGATACGAAATGAATTCACCTTGAATCCGAATCGAATGTCACGGAAATAAACCGAGATAAAGTTGACCGAACTTGAAATGAATTAGAGTCGCTGGCCTGGCCATAATAGGCAGCCGAACTTGAATAGACCCACCCACAGTTGTCTGAACCTAAAATTAACCCGACCCGAAGTCGCCCGAATCCGAAATCAACCCGACCAGAAGTCGCCCGAATCCGAAATCAACCTGACCCGAAGTCGCCCGAATCCGAAATCAACCCGACCCGAAGTCGCCCGTACTCGGAATCAACCCGACCCAAAGGCTACCCGAACCCGAACCAACCCTACTCAACCCGTTTATTACCCGACCCAGAGTGGCCCGAACCCGGTAAGCCCCGGTCCGATAATGACCCGACCCGACCCCGACATGCTCGTCGACCCGATAATACCCGAACACTGTAGACCCGGACCGACCCGACCCGGACCGACAAAGCAAAGTGGACCGACACAACCCGACCCAACTCGGACCGACCCGATGTGGACCGACCCAAACCCGACCCGGCCACCCGAATTGACACCTCTATAGCCGCCTCCTACTAGCCCAAGTCCAATTTTTCAGAAGTGGTGGTCACAATCGGTATTCAAGTATTGTAATAGTTGTTATGTTATTGGAAATGGTTTAAGTGGATCTATAAAATAAAAAATCATTTTTAAAGTCGATTATTAGTGATTTTGATTTCACGAGTTAAGTAAAGTTCCTATTTTTAGAGTATTGCATTTTTATGATAAGAGTGGCCAAAAAAATAAGGTTTATTTATTTTTTCTTACTAAAATCTTAACTAATTCATCTTCATGGTCCGATCTTAAGTTTTATCTTCTATTGCTCATAAATGTATTTTAAGAATCTTAATACAAATAGTAAATTTGGGATCAGATATCCGAGTATAGGAATTGGATATAGCAGATAAAACATAGTGAATACCCTTTGGTACCTGGTCTAAAAACAAATGTATGGGGTCTGCCTAGCAGACCTCCAGCTGGCAGCAGACCACTGGTCCTGCCACTCCACGTCAGAGCACTAGGAGCAGAGCAGACCTCCTCAGGCAGACTGCTCCGGATATAACCTCTAGGCAGGAGATTAATAAAGGTCTTGTTCACTTTGGCCCATTTTCAAAGAGGCCCACTTACTTTGCTAGGTCAGTTACAAGTCCATGTCTCATATAAATACCCATGCCCATGCATGGGTAAGGTACGTTCAATAAAACACTCACAAAATACTGGCACTTTATACTCGTTTTCTCTCTATTAGAGATATTGTGCTCAACTTGGACTGACTTAGGCATCGGAGAGGCGATCCTCGGAACCACCCCCTGGTTTTCTCCTTGTTTTGCAGGTAACCACCACCACGAAGGACGTTTGGGAGCCACGTTCCACCAAGTACCCACCACCACATACACTGTAGTTGTCTTGGACAGAAACAATTTGGCGCTAGAAGGAGGGGAAGAGTAGAAAAGCCCAATCTACAACTTCGCAATGGTGGTTCCTAACTCAGAAACACTCGGTTCCTACAGTTCAGGAGGAGAGAGAAACTCTCCACTGAGAGAAACAACCATGGGATCAACTAGAAGGGGTAGTGCTGCTACCCACACCACCAGGTCAGCAAGAAGGGATAGCACTGCTACCCACACTCGAGAAACTAGGCAGACCCAGCAACCAAGCAGCTCAGTGGTCATGCCCACACCTGAATAACTCCAGGCAGCCATCCACGTGCTGTAATCTGCCCAGCAGTATATGCAGACGTTTGGAGGCCAACCTTCTCGAAAGAGGAGGAGAACTAGAACACATGATTCAGTTCGAAGGCACATGCGGCTGTCATTTGAAGAGGAGGCAGCCACAGCAGAACCCCTGTAAGGGTATAACAAGAGAAACATCACCCCACCCCAACGTCAGAGTGTGGCTTATCTGGCCGCTCTGGACCTGGATACATCAAGAGGGGCTGGCAAGAAGACGAATGGGATACTGAGGTGATGCAGGAAGAGCACCCCAGCCTGTTCGAGGAACTGACACCCACAGGGTATACGGCAGGCTCAAGCCAGGAGTCTGTCCATAGAGGGAACCCCGGCACAGGATCAGGCGTACCACAGGAGCTGAAGAGGCCCTGTCTACGCCTGGGGGCAGACCAATCAGAAGGCACGTCAGCCTAAGATTGGAGACGATAGCAGAGGAGGGCTCCGGCGACAATGGAGCCCCCATAGATCTCAGAGGAATCATATCCCACAGGGTTGGTTCCAGACCCCTTGTGGTGTCACCAGCAGAAGAGATTAGGTATCCTCCCAAATCTCCCTTCACACCTGAAATCATTGCAGCCAGAGTGTCGAAGGCGAAGGTCCCACTGAATCTCAAGTTTGAAGGGGAGGGAGACCCACAAGAACATGTGGCAGCTTTTGAAACCCACATGGAATTAGAAAATTACAATGAGGCCACTTACTGCAGACACTTCCCTGCCACTCTGGCAGGGATAGCTCAAACTTGGTTCAGAACTATTCCCCAGGGAACAATAGCCAACTTTGATGAACTGAAGAAGAGATTCAAAGAGCACTTCGTCAGTGGGAGCAGGAGAAGCAAGTTCACTCATGAGCTGCTACTGCTAAAGCAGAATCAGAGCGAGAGCCTACGAGATTTCATAGGGAGGTTCAACAAAGAGCTGGTGCACATCCCAGAGCTGGAGCAGAAGATCGCTCTGCACGCTCTAAGGAACGCTCTGCCCCTTACCAGCAAGTTCAGGGATGACTTAAAATGGGTCACCATGAAGGAACTCAGCGAAGCCCTGGCCCTAGTAGAGAAATACATTGCTGTCGAGGACTTCAACAAAGCCTCGACACCCGGAGCAGGCAGGCCTGCCAGGCATGAAACCAGGCAGAATGAGCAGCCCTTCATGGGAGGCAGATTGAACTTTGGAGGCTCCAGGCCCCATCAGAACAGAGGAATAGAGAAGCAAAAGGAAGCGGAAAGGGAGGTGGACCGGCTGAGGGCCCAAGAGAAGTACAATAATTACAGCAACCTCAGCATGCCCAGGGCTGAGATCTTTCTGACTAACAGAGATGACAGCAAGTGGCACAGACCACCTCCCACCAAGAAGAGAAGCCTAGGCCCCAACATGGCAGAGTTCTGCGCTTTCCATGAGGTGCCGGGCCACAGTACCGAAGACTGCGTAAGTCTAAAAATGATCTGGAAAGCCTGATCAGAAGAGGCTACTTTAAGGAGTACCTGGCCTGGAATTAGGGGATCAAGGAGAAGGAACAACAGAATGAAGGGCAAAAACCGCAGGACAAGCGGGCGGAGATCAAGGAAGGAAAAAAGAAGACGATATATGTCATATTTGGCAGTTCGATGGGGGAGAGAGGGCTCATCTGAGGCAGCTCACCCACCCCAACCTCTACTCCATCGACCAGGCAGAGCTGAGCCCAGACCTACCATATATGACTTTCACAGCAGAGGACTGCAAAGGCATCAGTTTCCCACACTCTGACCCTCTAGTAGTCACTCTGGAGATTAGCAGTACAGATGTACGAAGAATATTGTTGGATGGCGGGAGCGCCGTGAATATCCTTTACAAGGATACCTTCGATAAAATGGAGCTGGACCGTTCAATTTTGAAACGAGGAGGAACTCCAATCGTCGACTTCACAGGGAACTCCATCATCCCAGAGGGGAAAATACATTTGACTGTGACCGCAGAGGGGCAGAATGGAGTAAAGAGGACTGTAGTGCAAGAGTTCCTGGTAGTAGACCTCCCATCACCTTACAACGCTCTGATGGGAAGGAAGTTTATTGAGGCAGTGCAGGGAATCCAGTCAACCCATCACCAGACCATGCTCTTCCTAAGCAAAACTGGTGAGGTAGGCAGACTGAAGGGAGACCAGAGAGCAGCTAGGTCATGCAATCTGACCACTCTGAAGAAGGATAAAAGACCTCCCCCTCCTGACCACTCTGGGTCCAGGAGAAAGAGGAGAAAGGAAAAAAAGGAAGGAAAGAAGAAAGAGGCTGAAGAAGCCAAGCAGGACCAGGATGAAGAAGCCGGGAAGGAAGAAAAGAAAGGAAAGGCCGAAGAGGCCAAGGAAAGAAGGGAAGAATGTGCAGCTGTCAGCGAGGCCGATGCTCGGCCAGAAGAAGACCAAGAAGCAAACAAGCCTGAACCGGGGGAAGAGACCGAAGAGGTACTCTTGGGACCGGAAGAAGGCAGGACAGTCAGAATAGGTAAAGACCTGGATCCTGAAACCAGAGTGAACCTAATCAGTCTGCTGAAAGAGAATGCAGATGTGTTCGCCTTCTCAGCAGCGGAGATGCCTGGGGTAGACCCCGCCACCATCAACCACAAATTGAACACTGCCGCAGGGTACAGACCTGTGAAGCAAAAAAGGAGGAACTACTCTGCGGAGAAAAATAAAGCCATCGAGGAAGAAGTACAAAAGTTGCTAGAGGCAGGGTTCATAGAGTCCTGTAAATATCCAGAGTGGATGGCTAATGTGGTGATGGTAAAAAAGGCAAATGGGAGCTGGAGGATGTGTGTGGATTTCACAGACCTCAACAAGGCCTGCCCCAAGGACTGCTATCCCTTGCCGAGAATCGACCAGCTGGTAGACTCCACAAATGGTCATGCTCTACTCAGCTTCATGGACGCCTTCACCGGATACCATCATATCTTCATGGATCCTGCAGATAAAGAAAAGACGACATTTATCACCCCTATCGGGGTATTTTGCTATATCATGATGCCCTTCGGGCTGAAGAATGCAGGCGCCGCCTATCAAAGACTGATGGATCAGGTCTTTGCAGGACAGAGGGGAAGGAATCTGGAGGTGTACGTGGATGACGTCATCACCAAAAGCAAAACTGAGGCTGACCACATAGCAGACCTGAAGGAGACCTTCGCCAATCTCCGTAAACACAGCATGAAACTGAATCCTAAAAAATGCGTGTTCGGAGTACGGTCAGGGAAATTTCTGGGCTATCTGGTCAGTGAAAGGGGGATTGACGTGAACCCCGACAAAGTGAAAGCAGCTATGGATCTGCCAGAACCTAAAAGCATCAGAGACATCCAGAGGCTGACAGGCAGAATGACAGCCCTGTCCAGATTCATAGCTCAGTCTGCAGAGAAAGCTCTCCCATTCTTCAAGATATTGAAGGGGAACAAAGAGTTCAAGTGGGAAGCAGAGCAGAGGGAGACATTCCTGAAGCTGAAATCACTCCTCTCTGGTCTGCCAACACTGGCCAGACCCAAGACAGGGGAGGCTCTCTTCCTGTACATTGTTGTTACTGCTGCAACTGTGAGTGCAGTCCTGTTGAAAGAAGAAAACAAGAAGCAGCAGCCAGTGTACTTTGTGAGCCACACCCTCACGGGTGCAGAAACATGCTACCCATTGATAGAAAAGGCAGCCTACGCAGTAGTGCTGGCCACTAGAAAGCTGAGGCCATATTTCGACGCACATCCCGTCACTGTGCTGACAAATATGCCCTTGGAAAAGGCAATGGAGAAGGTAGACAAATGGGGAGAATCATGAACTGGGCCCTGGAGCTGACAGGGTTCGGCATTAAGTTCGCCCCACGAACCGCCATCAAAGCACAAGCTCTGGCAGATTTCTTAGCAGAGTGTGCATACCAGGAAGCAGTTGGAGAGCCCAGAGCCTGGGAAGTCTTTACAGATGGGTCTGCAACCATCAATGGCTCTGGGGCAGGCGTGGTCATCAGAACCCCGGAAGGGAAAATCATTGAATACGCCTTGAAATTCTTATTTTCAGCAACCAATAATGAATCAGAGTACGAAGCGGCCATCGCTGGACTGCAGCTTTGCCAGACTCTGGAAGCCAAGCACGTCCACCTCAAAATTGACTCACAGTTGGTAACCAACCAAGTCAAGGGGGAGTACAAGGCTAAAGAGCCCACAATGCAGAGTTACTAGGCCAGGATGAGGTCTCTGATTTCAAATTTTGAAAGTTTTAGAATTGAACAAGTGCCCAGAGCACAGAACGCCCAAGCAGATGCTCTGTCCAAATTGGGGAGCAGCAGTCTGCAGGAGTTGAACAGATCTGTCCTGGTGGAAGTCAGAACCACCAGTGCAATCTGCGAGGATGCAGAGCGAGTCTTAGAGCTGGAGGATATGCCAGAATGGATCAGGGAGATCGCGGAGTATAAGCAAACTGGTAAACTACCAGAGGGAAAAATGAAAACAAGAAAGCTTAAGCTGACAGTATGCAGGTACTGCCTGATCGGGGACGAGTTATACAGGAAGTCTTTCTCTCTGCCCCTACTCAAATGCGTAGGACAGAGAGACGCAGACTACATATTGAGGGAGATCCATGAAGGTCTCTGCGGACACCACATCGGGCCAAGAGCTCTGGCTCACAAAGCTCTCAGAGCAGGTTATTATTGGCCCACAATAAAAGCTGACTCTGAAGCTCTGGTGAAAAAGTGTGATAGCTGCCAGAAGTTCGCCCCAAACATCAAGCTGCCAGCAAACGACCTTATGCCGATCTACAATCCTATCCCATTCGCCCAATGGGGACTGGACATTCTGGGACCCTTTACAACAGCCCAATATCAGAAGAGGTGGTTGATTGTGGGGGTAGACTACTTCACAAAGTGGATAGAGGCAGAAGCCCTATCCACCATCACAGAAGCAGCCGTCAGAAAGTTCCTATGGCAGAGCATCATCACCAGATACGGGATTCCGAAGGCTTTCGTCTTCGATCATGGGAGACAGTTTGACAATATGCCCCTGTCAGGGTGGCTGGAACAGTTTGGGATCAAATACGCTCTGTCTTCAGTTTGCAACCCTCAGTGCAATGGTCAAGCCGAAGCCGCTAACAAGCAAATCCTGATAGGCCTGCAAAAGAAGCTAGAGGAGCAGAAAAGCAAATGGTTAGAGGAACTGCCCAACACTCTGTGGTCAATCAGAACCACAGTCAAAGAGTCAACTGGGCAGACCCCCTTCCATCTGGTGTATGGCTCTGAAGCCGTCATGCCTGTTGAGATTGGATCTGAAAGTCTGAGAATAAGCCTATTTGAGCACGGTCTGAACGATGAAGCTCTGAGAACCAATTTAGATCTGCTGGACGAACACAGGAATGAAGCTAGGCTCAGAATGGAAGCCTACAAAGCCAGAATCAGCAGATACTATAACCGGAAAGTGAGGGCTAGGCCTCTGGAGGTAGGGGATCTGGTGCTCAGAAATGCAGCAGCTGTGCAGAAAGACAAAATACATGGAAAGCTGTCAGCTAAGTTGGAAGGACCCTACCAGGTTAGTGAAGAGCTACACCCTGGAACCTACAGACCGAAAAGAATGGATGGGAGCGAACTGAAAAGCAACTGGAATGCCCGCATTCTGAAAAAATACTTTGTGTAACCCAGATTGTACCAAACAACTCCTATGAATGAAAGGCCTTTGAGCCACCCTTTGCAAAATATACACTCTCCATTTCGCATGAAACCCCCATCCCCTTGTTTGCTTTTTATAAAAAATAAAATGCCAAAATCAGATAGACCCTTAGCAGACTGAGAAAAAACATCATAGTCTGGCAAAACAAAACAGGGTCTGAGCCAGAATGAAGGTCGAAGAGGCCTATCAGACACAGAAACTATCCATGAAGAAAGGGAGTCAGCCGAAAGGTCAACTCTGTCCAGAGCCCATGAGGAAGCAAACACCATTAGCCTTAATTATCTCATAATTGAATAACAATCAGCGGAAGCAATCCTTAAATCTGTGGGTTACGGCCCACCAATAAAGTTCCCTCAAAATACAACTTGATAACTACATTTCCTTAATAAAAGAATTACCTTTCATTAAATCAATTGATGTCACCCTTACAACATATCGTAATACTAAACTCCTTAAACGAGTCGTTAGGAAACTTGTTCATATAACATCTTCATTGATTACTATCAGAACTCCCCTTAAGCTTGTGTCTTGTGACATTTCCAATAATACCTAAAACAGAAAAGCAAAACGTCATGAGCCGAGGCTCAGTAACATACTACTCTAACGTCGTAAATACATTTCAACTCATTTTAGTTGAAAACAGAGAGGAGAGAATAGTGTTAAAATCATTTCACAAACGTATATCCGAAAACAACCATTCAATTCGTTTTATTTGCAAACAGAGAGGAGAGAAGTATGGTAAAACCATTTTGTAAACACATGCTTACATACGTTCCTCCAAACAGTCTTTTCGTTGTATAAAGCACCATTATGATTAGCAGAAAACATCATAGGGTTCATTGGCAAGTATAACAGAAAGAACGTCATCATTAGCGCCGTAGCCACCAGGGACGTTGTCCCTAACCAGAAGGTGGCATAAGCCATACATAAGTGCTCTACCACCAGAGGCAATGACCTCTAACCAGAAGGTGGCATGCAATGCCAGACATAAGTGCTCTACCACCAGAGGCAATGACCTCTAACCAGAAGGTGGCATGCAATGCCATAATGCGGGTGCCACCAGGAACGATGTTCCTAACCAGAAGGTGACGTTTCCGCCATATATCATATCGTCATCATAGGGCATTAGCCACCAGGGACATTGTCCCTGCACAGAAGGTGGCATAAAGCCAAGCTTAATACTGCCAAAATCGTCTTTCACTTTCATTTATCATGTTTCATATTATTTACTTTCTTTTCATAAATCATGACATAATCATTGTATAAATCGTATCCCTTTCATAACATCAAAACATACTTCATAAATCATACTTTTCATAACATTCAGTCATTCGTAAACATCATTTCATAAAGCATTTCATATCCCACAAGCCATAAGATAACATTTGCATAAACATCATATTTAAATCAACATGAAACATATTATAAGGGGCTTGTGGGTGTTAGCAGTAGACGTTACCTCAAACACTTCCCTTTTACTCTTAGTTACCAGATAAGCACTCGAGTACTAGTTCCTTTGATGCCCGAAGCTACCATCATGATCTTTGACTCCATATCCCTTGCCGAACTTCAATCTCTATAACCTCCAATAGTGGTAGCATATATTAACGAATGATTTATCACACTAAATAACAACCTTGAGTTAATTATTTTCCCCGCTTCCTCAAAAGCCTTGTCATTAACCTATAGTTCTTATTTCCCCAAAATATTTACTCACAAGTCACAACTATCTTGCTTTATTTGACACAGTTTAACTTGGTGGACGGGGAAGGTTGTATATCTTTTCCCTTTTTGCTTAGGCGGTAATTAGAGCATTAAAGTTCTTAGTATTTAGACCTTTAGCTATTCTTCTTACGTTGCTAAGATTCTTGGATTGTGAAACGAGTTCTTATTGGGACTTCATACGTCTTACTTAATAACTTCTTAGTTTAGTTGGAGAACGATTTTGTACTTAATAAGCCATAATGACCTTTAGGAATTATGCGATTTAACATACCATGATGATATATCTTAAAACTTTTTAAGAAACATAATACTATAATTTGCATCCAAAATTTCATATGGTCATAACATGACTTAAAACTTTAATACATAGTTTTTCATCAATTGAAAATTATCGTTAATAGTAAAGTAACTTTTTTAATATAAATTTTATAATAATAATATCACTCGTTTGAAAAATCACATAATATTATAAATAAACATTTATTAGTAACCTAAAAGTAACTCTCTCTTTGAAACAAGCTTTACTTAAACATTTATGCGAAATTAACATTATCTACTTTATTATAAATTAAGCGAACTATTTATCGAAGCCATATGAAACTGTAAATTGAGTTTCTAAATAATATATCATCGAAATTGGAAATATAGAATAACCATTTTATAAGAAACCTGTAGCTTGTGATAATAATTATATATTTCGTTTAAACAAAACATAATAACTTGTTTTATAAAATATAAGAGATCCTAAAGTTATATTTGAAATTGATTCATTAATTGATAAAACTCAAATATATATATGCTTACCATTTCGATTTAGAATCAATGTTAACCAAAAATGAGAAATAATAATAATAGAGATTTTTCATTAAAGTAGGTCCACAATATTATAAATAAATATGTATTATGAAATCATTATGAGTTACCAAAACATTAGGATTTGTTAAATAAAAGTTTAGCATTATAACAACAAATGAAACTAAAACATAAACATAAAGGTAAGCTTCTAAGTAATATAACTTCATTAATATTAGAAATATAAACTTAAATGTTTAATCTATGATTATTAGTTTATAGCCAACAATTATATATTTAATTTAAACAAAGCCTAATAAACTTTATTATTTCCCTTTTTATTAAACTTATAACATTATCTTGATAGTATTAGAGTCATATTAGTCTCATAAATATTTTCATTAGTTATTTCATGTGAACAACTTAGCATTGTTTAGATTAGCTTTATTACTTGCATTTTAGTCCAAAGAGATATTAGTAAATGGGTCATTAAAAGGAGGTACTTAAATCAGTCCATAAACCTTAAATGGGTCAATTGTTAGTTTATAAGATAGGCTCAAATACTTAGAACTTAATCCATAAAAGAAACAATAGAATTAGAAGTATACCTTCCTAGCTTAGTTTCAATGGAGGTAAAATAATAATAATAGAGCAAGGAAGTTGGGCTGTTGTGGTGAGCTCGTGGCCGGCGGCAGGATGGGCGGAGCTCCGGTGAGGGGCGTTGGTCGGCGTCGGCGGCAACAACCGCTGTTGGTGGTCGCAGCAGCTGTGGACGCAACAATGAAGGGGGGCAGTAGGGGGGCAGCGAAGGAGGAAGAGAGGGGGTGTCGTGCTGGCGACACATCTGGGCGGCAGGGCTGCTGCCGGACGTCGTCGGCGGTGCTGCCGGTCGTCGCCGGCGGTGCTCCTGGCGTGGTTCGGAAGAAGAGAAAGGAGAAAGAAGAAAGAAGGAAATGGTGTAAGTTCTTGGGGTCAATTGGGTTCTTATTTATAGAGAAATTACATAGGCACAAACTATTAAAATAATCCTTCATGGAAGATGGAGTGTTTCACTAGTTTTGATTTTATTTTTCCTTTATTTTTATTTTGTGCAAGTGGGCAAGTGGGACAAGTGGGCAAGTTGCAACTCTTTTTACTAGCTAGTACTTCCTTTATTATGTACTTCATATTTTATGTAAACTTGTAGTTATTTTTTGTGAAAAAACACCTTATAAGTTACTAATTTTGTGAGAAAACACCTTTTAAAATATTTTTTGTGAGAAAACACCTTATATGTTATTATCTATCAAATTAAACACCTTATTATCATTCTTAGGCCAAAAAGTCAAATACTTGCGTACATTTTTTTGTCCCTTTTGTGTGTGAAAGTGACCATATCAACCCAATTTTTCATACAAAAATCTAGTGCACAAAAAGGGAGGGAAAATAAGAGAGTCAATGACCCAAAAGTTTACCTTTTTTTTTACCAAAATATGACAACAAGGTGTGTAATTTGATAGATAACATCTTATAAGGTGTTTTCTCACAAAAAAAAATTTAAAAGGTGTTTTTTCACAAAATTTGCAACTTATAAGGTATTTTTTGACAAAATTTCCTATATTTTAAGTACATTACCTATAGTTTAGAGATTATTTAGTATATATATATTTCTTACCACTTCATATAGAAATAATTATGTATGTACTTATTTAATTTAAGAAACTTTCATTAGTCACTAATTATCATAAATTAATACGCCTTAAATTTTAGGGATATTAAATCCATATTAAATTAAATAAGAACTTCAAATTCCTCATTTATAATATAAATTATGCGTAGCTTATTTAGGGATATTAATTCCCTAATAATGTTAAACGTATTTTCAAAAGAAAATTTTAGGACGTATTTGAGCTAACCATTATGTTTAATAGCTAATTAAACGAGATTAAAATACGGGGTATTACATATCGAGGACTCACTCAGACCCAGCTCCATGGGGATAGCAGACCCCAGAGTCTCTGCAAAAATCAGAAAGTTCATCAGCAACTACAAATCAGCTAACAGTTAGAAAATAAGGGAAAGGGGCTGAGCAAGTTGTGAGCTCAGAACCCACCCATAATCAGAGCGCGGACAATCTTTCTGCATGGAGCTGCAGAACATCACAAAAAATGAGATCCATGGGGCACAGCAGAAAGGAAAGTAAAAATACAAAAGACAAAAGGCTGGCAGAGCACTTACCAGTAGTGTAGTCCGGTGTCAGTTTGCCTATCCTCAGTAAGGCATTCTGACACATTACATAGTGATGCGGCAACCAATACTTAGGAAGAAATTGCTTCCCGTCAGCAGGTCGCTTGGGTTTGGACTTGAAGTAGTAGTAAGCTACCCTCTCGTCCCAGTTCAGAACATGGGGGTCCTTCTGCTTTTGAAACTCAGGCTCCACAGGGCGCAGAGGAGCCCTGAATTGATAAGGGTGCCCCGCCTCCGTCGGCACTCTAACAAAGACGAAACTATCCTGCCAATCCTTCAGAGTGAGATCAACAGGATAGACCGTCAAGTGGTTGGTTCGTACCGAACCTGTGAAGTAACCATATTCTCCCCCCTGTCTCTTGAATTGAAACAGACACTTGAAAAGGTTCATGGTCAGGGGGAAGTCCAAAGCTTCACGAACCCAAATGAACCCCAGAATTTTCTTCAAAGACTGGGGGTTAACATGGCAGAGCGCCATTCTGTATTCGCAGAGGACCCAGTCTAGAAACCAGTGGATCGGGAACCTGAGCCCGAACTCCAGCTGCTTGACATACACGGCAGTGTACCCCTCTGGTACATCTGCCAAGCTCTGGCCCTCCTGAGGAACTACCACCCAGGATCCACGAAGCGGCTTAATCTCCGCAGCAAACTCAATGTAGTAAGCAGCATGCGCCCGTTTGAACGCATCTGCAGACTTTTTAGCCAAATATGGCTTGCCCTTGCTATCATATAGGGCAGTGAGTTCCATCTCATGCCTACTGTAAGACCACTTGATGCGGGGCAGAGAGGGCTTGAATTTATAGTTTGGAGGGAACTTGTTGGTCTCAGGACCCAAAACCTCCTGGCGCAAGCCGTCCCAAGGATCGAAGATAGCCCACTCCTCTGGAACCACCTCGTCCTTACATCGAGGAAGATCCAGCTTCAAGAACGGAGACTGGGTATCCATCGGATAAGGTTCATCCGGTTCAGATGAAGAAGTAGACACCACGCCCTTTCCACGGGATGCTGCAGCTTGAGAAGTAGACATTCTGCACAACACAGGAGGCAAAAGACAAAGCATCAGACCTAAAGTCACAATACAAAATAGTCTAGCACCTCAGACCTACAGACTGAGCCACCAGACTGGGGGGCAAGGATATGTATGGTATGAGAAGATCAGAGATAGCCAAGAAATAGGATATTTTCTTGCTTTTCTTGCAAAAAGAATACATGCAGTGTAGTCTGGCACCTCAGACCTACAGACTGAGCCACCAGACTGGGGGGCAAGGATATGTATGGTATGTGAAGATCAGAGATAGCCAAGAAATATGATATTTTCTTGCTTTTCTTGCAAAAAGATACATGCAGAGTAGTCTGGCACCTCAGACCTACAGGCTGAGCCACCAGACTGGGGGGCAAGGATATGTATGGTATGAGAAGATCAGAGATAGCCAAGAAATAGGATATTTTCTTGAAAAGGATACAAACAGCACAATGAAGGCATATCACAAAGATCTACAGCCCAGCAAATAAAAAAGATAACAGGGTAAAAAAAGCAAAACCCTAAAAATCCCTTCCACAGACAACAGTCAAGCGGATAGGCAGAACAGAGCTCAGCTGAAGAGACAGAGCAGAGCCTACTACCCAGAACGACAGAGTAGGAGGTGAAACAACACCAAACACACAAGAAGCAAGCAAATAAACAGTCGCATATGAAGGTCAAAGAAAGGAAAACCCTAATTCCCAAAACACAGGCAAATAAGTGCGCACAGAGGAAAAAAGGGAAAAGCCCATAAACACAGGGAAAATCACATCCAAACCATCCAAGAAGAAAAAATCAAAAGTAGATCTCGAAAAAAGAGTTTACCTGTATGAAGAACGTAAGATGCTGAGAAACAAAAAAACGAAGACAGCAGAGGCGAAATATCAATACTCCAAATTGATGACCAGGCACAGACAAATCCCAGGAAAATCGAAGGAAATCACTTGAAAATGGCTAGGGCAAGAGGAGATTCTTGGAGAGCAACAGGAAAATCTATGGGCAAGAGGTTTGAAAGAGAAGAGAATGAAAAGTTCCACAAGGGGTCGATTCAACCTTTAAATAGGCAAATTACATCCACTCAACATTAATTTCCCATCATTACATTCCTTGGGAACCCAAAGAGTCACATCAATTCAATTCAAAATGAATTAATGATCCTTGCTCAACACCCCAACCAAATGGGCGGGAAAAAGGGAAGCACTATGAAGTCTGTGAAGAGCAACTATCAGAGAGTCACTTATCAGTCTGCGAATAGCAGAACGCCAGACCAAAAACAAACGTACCCAGGATATTGCAATCTGCAAATACTGGGTCCGGGGGGCAAATTGTATGGGGTCTGCCTAGCAGACCTCCAGCAGGCAGCAGACCACTGGTCCTGCCACTCCACGTCAGAGCACCAGGAGCAGAGCAGACCTCCTCAGGCAGACTGCTCCGGATATAACCTCTAGGCAGGAGATTAATGAAGGCCTTATTCACCTTGGCCCATTTCCAAAGAGGCCCACTTACTTTGCTAGGTCAGTTACAAGTCCATGTCTCATATAAATACCCATGCCCATGCATGGGTAAGGTACGTTCAATAAAACACTCACAAAATACTGGCACTTTATACTCGTTTTCTCTCTATTAGAGATCTTGTGCTCAACTTGGATTGACTTAGGCATCGGAGAGGCGATCCTCGGAACCACCCCCGAGTTTTCTCCTTGTTTTGCAGGTAACCACCACCACAAAGGACGTTTGGGAGCCACGTTCCACCAAGTACCCACCACCACATACATTGTAGTTGTCTTGGACAGAAACAACAAATATTAAAGATGGTTACGACGCGTCCAAAATATCCAATCTCAAATTGATGTCTTTTGGTACCTGTTTTGAACTTGAATATCAAATGAATTTAGTGAATCTTTTTTTTGTTTAAATAAGAGTTATTGTTTGAACTTGGTTTTATCGAAAAAATGTAGAGTTGTTTGATTGACATAAACAAAAACAAGTTTGTACACCTAGTGAATCTTTTACTCTATCTCCTCTTATTAAGACCATAGAATGTCCGTGCAAATTAAGACCTTTCCCGGGAAGGTGAGACAATAATTGTTACTTCCAATGAAGTTTTATTTCTTACAAAGTAGAGGAATTAAGCAACCTAGCCCCATTTAGGTAATTGAACTTCTCATTAGAATGTATACATAAACATACATGTCATCAAACAATTTTTATAGAGTTTTTATGAAATGAAGCTTTCATGTCACTGGTAATTCTTATGAATTTTTTGCATTCAACCAAACTATCATTGAGGGTGCGTTTCTCAGCGCAAATTATCTAAATTGAAGATATTAAACCTGATAACGAAATCTTGGTGGTAGATAGTATATTCACATATTTTATTGATTGGCCATGGTAAAATCATAAGGTTTTAACTTTAATTAAGAAGATTTAACTTAAGATTTTACCTAAGATTTTAACTTAAAATTATAAGGTTTTAAAATTTTAAATCCTGGAATTTTTAAGTTTAAACTATACAGTATTTACTTAAAAGTTCATATGTGTATGGGTAGATGGACCATGTACCACAAGCTTTTGTAAATATAGCTTCACGTTTATGTTTAGTCTTGTTTAAATATGATTAGACTATAAATTAATCTGTCTTGAGATAAAAATAATGCACCTATGCATGCATTAACTTTGAACAATTACCTCAAAACACATTTATTTTGAACAAATTTTGGAGTAAATTTACCTTTGCAAAGAGACTGAATTTTCTTTTACCACACTAAAGCTATGTTGTTTTAGATTTAATTAATAAATAATCAGTTCAGTTCAATTAATAATAACAAGCGGGTTGTTAAATGCCGCCCTAAAATATCCACGCGAAGCCCTACTTAGACATAATTGCCCTTTCTTAATTTACTCTCTTCTAATCAGTGATACTATCTCCCGCCTTCAAGTGTCGCTCACTCTCCTCCCAAAAACTATTCGGCGTCGGAATATTGTCGATAATTGTTGGGAGAATGGCCGGTGATGTAATTCCGTAAATTGTTATATATATATTTGTATATAAACTTTGAAAAACAAGAAACGTGTGAAAAACACGTCCAAACCATAGTGTGGACGTGTGAAAAACACGGCCAAACCCCAGTCTGGACGTGTTTTTCACACGCTCAGGCCATGGCGTGGCCGTGTTTTTAACACGTTTCTTTGTTTCAAAATTATAAAAAACACAAAATTACCGATGACAAAATTTCATTGTCGAAAATTCTCCGAGCAATTATCGACAATAAAGGGAGTGAGAATTTCAACTATGATGTAGTGAAAGAGAGTGTATTGAAGAGAGCGGGTAAAAAATGAATGGTAGAGGACAAAGAAGGAAATTAAGATAAAATTATGGCATTATATAGATATTTTAGGCGCCTCCTACTCCCGGTGTACATTAGGTTTTCTTCAATGTACATATAAACAAATTTCAGATATCTTAATAAATAAAATACGAAATGAACATTAGTTCATCTTTAATGAACATTATGTGGCCAATTTCTTCCCTCTCCTCCATTATTTGACATTTTAAAGTGATTTGACCAAAAATTTTCCCTCCAAATGTTACAATTAACTCTGGCATATGTTCTTTTGTATTACTTTATTGTTCACTACGATTATTAAGTATGCTCATTATTTATTTCAAATGTTCATTATATAATCATACTCAAATTTCAAAAAAATTTATTCCAATTAACTTTGACATATGTTCTTTTATATAACTTTAATGTTCATTATGGTTATTAAATATGCTCATTTATTAATTTTAAATGTTCATTGTAAAATCACCTCAATTTCAAAGAAGTTTTTGTTCTAATTAACTTTGACATATGTTCTTTTATACTTCATCCGTTTCAAAATAAGTGCCCCACTTTCCTTTTTAGGAATATTCAAAATAAGTGCCCCATTTCCTTATATGGTAAGTTTTGGAGCATAAAGTTACAAATTTGCCCTTTATTAATCATCTAAGTATCTCTAATTGTCATTAATTAACCCAACCCACCCACCCCTCTCTCTCCCCTCCACCAGTTCACCACTCAACCACCACCCCATCTTACACTTACTCTTCATCCTCCTACTAAACCTCCCACCACCCACCCAATTCACCACCCACCACCAACAGAAACCACCACCATTAGCCGCGACCACCACCGATTCTCCCTCTCTGTCTATCTCCTCACCTCCACCGGCGATACTCTTCTCTTTCCTCACCACGAAACCGCCGCGACCACCACCGATTCTCCCTCTTTGTCTATCTCCTCACCTCCTACTAAATCTCCTTCGTTGTTTCTTCTCCTTTGCGGCTCGCCGCTTTCTTATTCGCTGCTCGTCGTGTTCCTCTTCTTCGTTTCTCCTTTTTCTTTCAGATCTAGTTTCCGGTGAGCTAGTGTTAGGGTTTGGTGGGTTTTGGTGGGGTTTTGGTTGTTGGGGTTTTGGTGTATTGTGGTGGGTTTTTGTTGAAAATAAATTGGCGGTGGTTTCTGGTGGTTTTGGTGGGTTCTGGTGGTGTTTTCGGTGGGTTTTGGTTGTTGTGGTTGTGGTTTTGGTGGCTTTCGGTGGGTGGGGTGGTGGTTTTGGTGGCTTTCGGTGGGTGGGGTGGTGGTTTTGGTGGCCTCCGGTGAGTGGGGTGGTGGTTTCGGTGGCTTCCGGTGGGTGGGGTGGTGGTTATGGTGGATCTGGGTTAGACGGTGGTGGTGGTTATGGTGGGTCTAGGTTGGGTGGGGTGGTGGTTCTGAGTTGGGTGGGGATAATGGGTTATTAGTTAATCAAATTAATTAGATGGTCATCTTCTCTAATAACTTTCTCTCTCTAAACTCTCTTGGTATGTAGCACTTTGAAAAAAACGGAGGTAGTATAACCTTATTGTTCATCATGGTTATTTAAGATATTCATTTATTGATATCAAATGTTCATTTTAAAATCACACTCAATTTCAAAAAAAATAAATATCACTTTCAAATAACTTTGACATATATTTTTACATAATACTAATGTTCATTTTGGTTGTTCAATATGCTCATATATTGATATCAAATGTTCATTGTAAATGAATATTAGATTTATGTAAAAACATGTCAAAGTTAAATGGAAAATTACAATGAACATTTGAAATTAATAAATGAATATATTTAATAACTATAATGAACAAAAAGTCATATAAAAGAACAAACGTCAAAGTTAATTGGAACAAAAACTTTTTTGAAATTGAACGTGATTTTACAATGAACATTTAATATAAAAAAATGAACATCCTGAATAACTATAATGAACAATAAAGTTATATAAATGAACGTGTGTCAAGTTACTGTGAACAATTTTTTTTTTAATAATTTGAGTTTATTTTATGATATACATATGGTCTTTCTAATTGAACTTGTTCAATATTGAGAATGTACATTGACGTAAGATTAGTGAACAAATTTCAAGTTTAGTGACGCTAATTAAAATTTTGAATTTCAAAAATTCTACTTGTGTACATTAAAATGCTTTTGATGTCATTGGAATACCATAACATTAGCATGAAGAACCATGCTCATAGTAGTCCTTTTATACACTATCTATTAATTATATTTTAGGGCGGCGAATAGTTGTTCAAGTAACAAAAGCGCCAAGGAGGCTGGCACCAACGAGTTGTAGTTGTCAAAAAATAAAACGAACGAGTTATGAGTTTGAAAGGCTCATGTTGCACATGGTTACGAAGAAAGCCGTAGAAGGGGGCAGGGACAGATGTTGTACGCAGTATCGGCATTTCAGAAGCTCTCTATTTCTCTTTCTCTTTCTCTTTCTCTTATGGCCACTAAACCTAACCCTTCTCGTCTTCATCACTGTAAGTTTCCCCCTACATTTTCAGTATAAAAACCCTAGCTCACTTTCATACTTCATTATCACTCTTAAACCCTAAACTCTAAACCCTTCCAATTGTTACAATTTCTCAATTTCTCTCTTATAATTGTTGTAACAGTAGCAGGTGCCAGGTGGGAAAGCATCGCAAAGAAGCCTAGGATGATAACTACTCACGCCACTTTGACTGAAGCTTTCACCAACTATGCTGACTATCTCAATAACCTTGTCAGTTTGCCTCTTTTCCTCTCTTTCTCTTTAGGATGAATTGTCAAAAAAAATATTTTAGCACTTTTTCAAAATAAATACCAAGGAGTTGCAAAATATAGAATAAATACCAACAAGTTATGTTTTTCTTACAAATCCATACCAACTAACAAATATCCGTGTATTTTTCCGTCTTAGAATTCCGTAGCAACTAACATAAATCCATTCGACTTCGTCTTTGAACAACAGATAATCTAAGGTGAGTTAAATTTGGGTGAGAAAGTGGCGAAAAAAAGACGGATATTTGTTAATTGGTATGGATTTCTAAGAAAACATAATTTATTGGTATTTATTCTACATTTCGCAACTCCTTAGTATTTATTTAGAAAAAGTGCTATAACCTTGGTATTTATTGACAATTTTTCCTTCTCTTTATTAATCTATATACTGTTCAAATTTGGAGGAGTTTTAGTGTTGAATGTGTGAATGTAGCGTTTCAACGGACCAACTCAATCAAAACAACCCGTTCTCTTCGGCATAAAATAGCTGAACTGAATAGTGATATGTGGGAGTAAAAGTATTGTCCCGAGCTGAGCTTAAGCTGGGGAGAACAGACCCTAAGCGGATGTTTAAAGTCCCAAGAATAGTTTATAATCTATCACGTCCCATTACACGAGAGCCCTTTGAGCTTGAAATCTAATCTGAATGCAACACATGCCTCCTCATACACGGGCTTAAACAAAGGACTAACTCAACCAAATGCGGTTAAAATCCCATGAATAGTTTTATGTAGTGTTAAAATGGGAAGGTTTTAGTGCAATTGGGAGTTTTGGAAAAGGGACTGTTTTCTTATATGTATGGTACTAATTTATGGGTGGTTTTTGTGTAAGAGAAATTAGTATCGTGCTGGGAAAAATTGGTTTTGCCTGTTGTTCTTAGTAAAGGTTTATTGTCTGTTGATATGGGCTGGAAATGAGATAAAGGGACTTGTTGATAAAGGGACATGGGAATATTGCATGTATCTTGGTGGTACCGTGCTTTTACTCTTTTAGCCTTTTATGGATGACGTGTGTTGACAAGGCTTTGTTGTATATGAGAGTAATTGTTGATGTGTGTTGGATACGTAGTGTTGGATAAACAAAAGGCTGATGGGTTGATTGCCTACAAATAATGCAATGTGTAGGGTAAAAGGCTTGTTTTGGGAGCATTTTAGGACGTCATAAGGTAGTTTTAGATGCTTATGAATGATAGTAGAGGCTTAGGATGGCTGGAGTCGTAATTTGGTGAAATCATGAATGTCCAAAGTACAAGGATTAATGTGGTGTACATCATCTCATCCGCGACTTATTTTTTGGAGTTAATTTTACTTGAAGATGGAAGTTGTATGGAGGCTTTTGTTAAGTGATTGAGCGATTTAAATTGACCTACTCATTAGGGTTCTAAAACATTCAAGGATCGTATATTTTGAAGTGTAGTAGGAAAGTGTAGTAGGACTTAATGAAGCAGATGTAGATTCTAAATAATGATTTGAGAGGGTTAGGATAGCATGCAACTGAATTAGGTGAAGCTAGAATGTTTAATGCATCAGGGTCATTTTTAAGGACAATGTTTCATCTTAGTTTATCTTTTAAGGATAATTCTACTTGAAGCTAAAAATTTCGATCGAGGCTTGTTAATTGGAGGTCATAAACATGTTTTTGTTGATTGGCTATTGGGGTTAATTGGCTAGATTTCTTCATTCAGGTGGGGGTATAAGCATGCGTTGGAGCATATTGAGGATGTTGTAAATCCAGTGCCATATACTTGGGAATGATCTAAGAGAATCAGGAGAGCACCTAATCGGAATTTTAGGTCCAATTCAGAATCTCTAATGCCGAAGATATCGTTCAGTACTCATCATCATTTGTCTTGAAGATGGAAGTTTGGTTTGAAAAATGTTCAATAAGTGGCAGTATGTGTGCGATTCGATTAGGTATTGAAGGATTTTTTGCTAACTGTATCAAGTTGTCTTTTTTAGTCAAGTTGATAAAGAGAGAGAGAGGGTTGTTGGGGGGGGGAGAAGAGTGTAAGTGAGCTTTTTTTTATGCTTGAGTGTGAAATTGAGCATTCAACTCTAATAGTTTTTTTTTAAATCTAGCTTTTGGTTCTTTTCTTTCATTATCCTTATCTTTAATTGATTTTTCAAACTCAATAATTTGGAGTTAGTCATCGAAGGCCATTGCTTTTGATTCGATATAATTCTTTGTAGGTTAGCTATTTGGTTGTAATTGCGTTGACCTGGATATGATAAACTATTTTTATATCCCTTTGCTTCTCTTCTTTCTATCTTGCTGATGAAGGATAGATTTCATATTGTTTATTTCTCTATCTAAGTGGCTAAAGTTTAACTTATTTGTGTTGGAAATACATACTTCCTCCTTGTTACTACGCTTGCATGGTAACTAACTAATCTTGTGTGGTTTGTTCTTCCTTATGTATAAGAAAACACATAAGAAGTGAGATATTGTTTGATTTGTCTTACGTATTTTTATTATAGCAACTTATAATAATTTTTACTTGGCATAACTAAAGAAATTAAGGGTCAAAGTAGTGCATTGGATAGCATGCAAACAAGAAGTGAAACATATGGTAGAAGGGACAAAGATAAGTAAGAAATGGCTTTAGTTTCACATAACTATATAATGTTATTACTCTAGTATCTTCACATGACTCCTACTTACGACATGGTTCCTTTTTTTAAGGGTGTCTCCCTTTTGATTAAAAGGATGTAGACTTTGTAATATGTAATATAGGAACGGTAAGAAGTGGACACTTGTGGGGCTAAGTGTTACAATCCAATCTGCCTTTACTTGTATTTCCCTTGTTTATGCTTTCCAGTGCTTATTTACGTTTTAGTACTCTTGTATAGGTTTAAAGTTTTCTTATTGAGTTATTGTGGAATCAATATTTATTGGAAATATGGAATCCTCCTCACGTTTAAGTCTCTTTAGAAGGTAAGAGTGAATGAATGAAACTCGAGACCTTTTATCAGCCGTTGTTTGTTTTATAATATTGTGTTGTTGTTGGCGGCCAACTTAGAGCTTATGTCGCAATATATTACAAAGCGCCCTTCCAAAATCAAATTAGGTACATCCCGTCGCCGGACCCGCTCGTGCCCGCCTTGTGTACACGAGCGCTTTGAACGGCCCTCTTCTCGCGCTCTTGTCGCAAATAGGCTAGAGTGTCCCTCAGATACCGAGTCTCGTGCTTCACGAGCCTCAAAAGTCCTATATTCCCCAAATAGCGCACTTGTCCACGGAAGGCGCCACAGGATCCGATGTCAAAACTCTGTACTGTGACGCTAAGGATAATAGGTGATTGCCTTGAAGCTGATGTACAATTGCATCGGATTGGAAGTCATGACATAGGAGCAATATATAGTATATAGTACAAAGGACGAAGACAAGTAATGGAGTTTGGGAGGTCAAAGAGGAATCTTTGATCTCGCATGGGTAAAAAGGGTCTAATAAGGTGCCTGCAAAGAGTGCTGAACATCAACAAGGTGGTGTGAATAGGCCGGAATGGAGCAATGGTTGTGTACTGGGAACACTGGTCTGGAGGGTTTGTAAAAGAGTAAATGACATGTATTTAAGATTATGTTACCCCCACCCACACCACACACTATATTAAAAATGTATGTTTGTTGATATGACCTGATGTGGATTGGGATAAGAATCGTACAATTTACCCGAACACGATTAGCCTTACTAATCACAAATCAAAGAGAGGGGAGGAAGATTGCTAGATATGCTGTTGATGAAATCGACCATAAGAAGTGATAAGACATTAAGGTTGATAGGCAAGCTGATTGAGACGTCTGGCACACGCGTTTGATGATTTTTCTTTCTCCTCTCATGATGGAGACTACAACTACTAAGTCCTTTTTGCTTATATCCTCTAATTGTTTTTTGTTAGTTTGGGAGAAGCCTGCAATATTAGCACTCTTGGAGCTTATGTAGCATCAAAACGAATACGGGAACAAAGTGGGACAAGACAAGGACCATAATAAAACTTCAAATTCGAACATCAAAATATTAGGTACGCCAAAGATACGACAAAAATATCATGAATTTTCAGAATAACTAGAAAATTAAATTCCATTCATAATCCACTACTTCAACATCAGATACAACTTCCATTAGATGTCTTATCACAATAGTAAATGGAGCACTATCAATCCTTAATGATTGATCAATCCTGCAACATTAAAATCCCACATTTGAATTTGTTAATAAACTGCTGCCTCTTTTGCTGTCTTTTCAAAAAATATCTTTCAGCTTCCACATTATTTATAGAATCAAATGAAGCTCCGGCAAGGCGCCAACATGCCACATCTTTGTCTTCTGATCTTCACATGGTTCGTACTTTGCTGTGGATGTAAACTGAATATTGGGCTTGAGTTGTATTTATTTTTCTAAGCGGCTGAATGAAAGAGTATGTGCTCCAATTTCTATGACAACAAGAGGGTGAAGTAGGTTTCGAAGCACTTTAAAAGCCAAACATTGCAGCAAAGGAGTATGGAATTTAGCTCAACAATTCATCAGATCAATACTAAGCATCCTTGATAAAAGACTTAGATCTTGAAAAGGCCATTCTTGATTAAATACTGCATACTCATCCATGATTTTATCATAAAGGTCATCATTTTTACCCCCCATCCTCCCCCCCCCCTCCTCTCCACTTTATCCCACCAATCATCATTTCACAACTTTCTTCTTTACAAAGTTTCCTCTTTCTATGTCTTCTGCTCTATAAGAAGCACATTCATCACTTGTTATAACCATGTCTTGGAGGTTCTGTTCTATAAGCTTAAATCTTAGACGCATACAGGTGATTAAGGTAAAACGATTAAATGAATATGGTAACCGAGAGGGACTTAAAGAAGTGAGGATTCCATTGAAGATGGCTACCTCATGTTATGGTTCATGATGAAAATTTGATTTGTATGACGTCCTTTTGAAGCTAAGTGATTCAACTACACACTTCATATGTTTGCTCATTTTAATCCACGTTCTTTGCAGCACATATGGCTAGGTGGAGAAGAATTTAAGTGAATTTAAGTAATTAGAACGACATATCCAGCTTGTTGACATGTGGAGCTGTAATGCTATTTCCAGGAAGAGAAGAATCTCTTTTTTATTTTTTTTCTTCATGTCTATCTATTTTTTATGCATAGAATTAGTCATGAGTGTCATATGGCTAGGTTGACTTGTCTTCTCATGACTGTTTTTTGGTTATCTTCACTATGTAGAATGAGAAAAGAGAAAGAGTTGTCAAAGCAAGTCGTGATATCACAATGAACAGCAAAAAAGTTATTTTTCAGGTGCACAGGTATATAAGTGCCCCATAGTATAAGTCCAAATTTAAGACCGTGATGTTTTGCATGCGGGTTATGGTCCTTTAAGATGTTTGACGAAATCCATTTTAGTTGTGAATACATTTATCCGTGACGGCTTTGCAGAGAGTCGCTATATGAAATTCTACTCCATAGATACTTGTTGGGCTATTTTGGGGGTCTTTTGTTTCCATTTTGTTGGCCCTATCACTAGATCTTGCGATGGCTGGTTAATATTTCTGTTTCAACGACAGAATTGGAAAACATAACAAAGATCAAGTGCTAGAGAAAGCAGAGAAGGATCTACAAGCTGTAAGGGACCAATATGTCTCTCGACTTGTGAAAGAATTGAATGGGACTGACTTTTGGAAGCTGAGACGTGCCTACTCACCGGGGGTAGGTTTGCACCTTTCCCATCCTTCTTTTGTAGGAGACTTGGTGTGTAGTGTGTAGTTATCAATTAATACTTGTTGTTTGCAGGTACAAGAATATGTAGAGGCTGCAACATTCTGCAAGTTCTGCCGAACCGGAACCCTTCTGAATCTTGATGAGATGAATGCCACTTTCTTACAATTAAGTGATCCGTCCATTGAGCCTCTGCAGATTAATATACTTGACTATCTTTTGGGGGTAATAACATATGACACAATTCAATTTTTTTGGAAGGTCACTGCATATTTTGACTACGTTGAATTCTCTGCTAATCTTCAATACCAAAAGTTGTTATGTGTGGAGTCTCATATATATTGTCCTTTTCAATTTTGTGGTGCGAATGGGGGGTTATTGAGCTAAGAAGGTTGCTATAAATGGTGCTGAAGCAACTCTATGTGCAGCTTGCAGATTTGACCGGAGAGCTGATGAGACTGGCTATTAGCCGAATATCAGATGGTGAACTCGACTTTGCTGACAAAATATGCAGATTCGTCCGAGATGTGCATAGGGAGCTGACCCTTGTTGTCCCAGCTATGGATGACAGCCACGATATGAAAACCAAGATGGACACAATGCTTCAAAGTGTGATGAAAATAGAAAATGGTAAGCTGTTTGCAAGTAAATGTTTTGGCTACGTGATGGCGACTCCATCGTTTCAGCATCTAGAATGTTGTTCATTTCAGAATGAATTTAAGAATCGTAAAGAGACGAGAAAACTTAAGTAAAGGAAGTAGTCCCCCAACCCCCTTCTCTCTTTTGCTTCCTCATTGTTTTCTATTGCCACCTAGTGCATATGACAAACTTAATTGCTTTCTTTAGGAACCAATATGGTTTTGCCTTGCTCTCAATATATGTTTTTTTCACAAGTTAGGTTATATAATAAGTTTGGGGTCTTTAATGGTTCCAAGGTGTGTTAGTTGATGGCTGCTTTCGGGCCGGTTCATATTTGTGAGTAGGCGTCTTATTAACTTGCTTGCAGGGCAACTACAAGATTTATATTTTAGTTTCCTTATTTTACTTTGTTTCTATTCCTCGTTGGAGTGTAGAACAGGTCTTGTTTCGACACTTGGGTTATATAGAATGTAATATTTTTAGACATACAACATTAACCTATGTGTTTAGCTTTTGTTCTTTGACACTAAAAATCCAATAGAAAGATAAGGGTTTGGTTTAGCAAATGCTATAAACATGTGGAAATAGTGAAGAACAAATCGTTTGTAATTGAATATTTTAACATGTTATAGTCTATTGGGAGATATGGAAATAGAGGAGGGGTTGTCCTGTTTGACGTATAAAATCATCTTCAAGTATTCACCTTTGTTTCTGACATGGAGCTTTTCCTTTTGTAGCTTGCTTCAGTGTCCACGTGAGAGGATCCGAGTATATTCCATTGATCAGATCAAATGACCCTAGCTTCTCACTGATGGGAGTTCCGGATTTGGAGCTGTAAATGAATTGCTGGCCAAATTTTATGAGCTGTAGAAAGGACATCAGATATTGAGTATTCGTGCCAGTTAATCATTTCATATAATCCCAACGATCACTTCATGGTGGCTATGCTCGGTAATGGCTTTGGTTAGTTTTGTTAATAGATAAAGAACGTCCTCCGTTGAATATGAAAAAAAATATGTTCATGGTGTTGGTCTGAAAAGTAGCCATGTCTAGAGAACATCACATAATGTCATGATTTCGTGTTCGGTGTTCCTGTTTCCGTCTAGTCTATGTAGGTGGAATGTGGTAGACATTCACGTCTCAGAGTAAACTTTACAGTATAATTCATTTGCTTAATTTTGAGCTGTGTTTGGCTATAATTTCAGGTAAGTGAAATGTGAGGGTAGAACAAATGAAAAACTGTATATCATTTTAAAGGTAGTTACTGAAGTAGGGTTGGAGCTTATCATAATGTAACCTTTTGCTGAAGGCTTCAACAGCTTATAGAAGTTTAACTTCACTAGTGAGTGTACTTCTATGAGATTGACCTCTACCCTTATATCAATTTTTTCCTGCCTGTAATCACCTTTTGTTTTATTAAATGTTGGTCAATTCGTTCTAGCTAGGTGTATGGGCGATCCGTCTCTCCTCTCGGATTCTCCAAGACTAATAGTACTGGAGAGTAACAAGTCATAATGTATGTAACTGAAACCGACAAGGAAAATAGAAATTGGCAATGAGTTTCGAAAGGTCGATTTGTGAACAATGTCCCTAGCATAAGAAAATGCAAAAGCGATAATGGCAAGACGAATTGAAAAATTGTGATTTGGCCTCATCTTTTCTTCCCTTTCATCTTATAGCTCCATCTACATAAAGTGTCTTCTGATTTTCTTGAGCTTCTCGTTTTTTTCCTACTGTTGTTTTTCCTGCTTTATTAGTGGTTGCTGTCGTGTTAGCTCTAACCACGAGCTTTCGAGTATATAGCTCTTTTTCCTACTGTTTGTCCTGCTTTAAAGATACACTTCATTCACACATTGAACACCCTATTCGCTTTTCCTTTTATAAGTTTAAGATTAGTTCTCACCACTCAATCGAAATTCACAATGTACATGTTTTTACCGTGCTGTAAGTTCCAACGCATATTTTTTTCTATGTCAAGAAGAACCTCAATTAAACTCCTTTATACTCCATAGAAAGAAAACTATTTAAACTTTTTGGACATTGTGCAACTAATAGAGAAAATGAATAAATATGGGAGTCGCAAAAAAAGAAGATATGATACTCTTTTAAGACACAATTTTATTTTTGTATTCATGTTTTTGTTTTGAACTCACTAAATATTAATAGATAAAATAATCAGGTTGATTTTAGTAGTGCTGTTTGAATGCATAGTTCTATGTACTTTCCGAAGTATTTTATAAATTGTGAGATAATCAGAGGTGATGGATGGTCCATCTAATTAGTTAACTGCATGAAAGGGGAAACAAGGGATTTTTTTTTTCGAATTCATGTGTCACAATTAGGAGATACGAAATACTCCCTCCGTTCCATATTGTTGTTCCCGCTTTAACTTTGCATGTTTGCGAAAGCGTTTCTTTGACCATCATTATCTTCAATTGCATATTAGTAAAAATTTCAACGATTGAATATTAATCATGTGTTCATTGAGAAGAATCAAATAAGATCCCACGTGACTATATTTTTTCTTATATATGTTGAATAATTTAGAAGATTCTCTCTAATTGTGAATAGTATCAAGATTCCAAATGGGAATAACAAATGAAAACAGAGGGGTAGAATAAAAGTGATGAATTTTAAAGTAATGCTATAAGTGCACAATATTTGTTGTTAGAAGTCAATTTTACAAGTAGATGTTTTTTATTATCAAAAGGACTTGGGTGGTCCACACTAAAAATAGTGTAGACCGGCCACTTCTCACGTGAGCCCAAAGAAGCAACCCAAAGTCAAACAAAAACCTAAACTAAGCTCTGAAAGCAAGATAGCGCAAAACGTAACAGCAATCAATTTTCTCTGAAATCAATGTTCAACAAAAACCTAAACTTCATTCAGTGAAATCGAAAGGAAAGATGATTATCAATCAATTCGACCTTAACAACAATTATGCTGAAGAATCTAGCAACACAACTGGGGGAAGAAATGCAAATTTTGATGAAGAATCTACATCTTATATTGAAAGTAGTGTACAAAAACTTCAACTTGAAGATGTTGATAGACAAATTTCTGAACTACTTGTTGAACATGAAGCAATGGATCTCCAGATTATTGAAGAAATAAACAACAATAAAGGTAATTCGAAATTCAATTGAGTTTTTAAGTCAAAAATTAGGTTTATATGTACATATTGGTAACTTTCTTCTAAATTAAATTGAGTTTGTAATTTTGCTCAATGATGTATAAAAGAATCAGATTATCCGTTCAGTTGTACATTATTCTTTCTCTTGAGTTTGATTGTTGGTAGAATTTATCAAAAAGTTAATTTTTGGTGTTGGTTAGAACTTACCTGAGTTAATATAAGTTTTTCACTCAAATTGTTGGCATTGAAAATGAAAGGTTTGCCTGGTTTCATTTCAACCCCTAAAATTCAATGAACCTAGAAAACTAAATTAAAACAGAAATTAAAACATACAAAATTTAATCAAAATGAAGTATGGGTAAAGAATTGCTAACCGCAGAAAGTCATTTTCTTCTGCAATTCACTGAGGAAGACCAAAAAATGGTTTGAATTGTAGTTGAACCTTTTAAGGAAAAATTATGCTTCTAAAGTTGAGATTTAGGGTCTGTTCTCTTCGGTATAATTCAACTGAACTGAACTGAACTGAACTGATTGGAGATGAACTAAACTGAAATGAACTGAACTGAACTGAACTGAATTGAATTGAATTGAATTGAATTGAATTGAATTGAATTAATATATAAATAATATTTAAACAATAATAATATGATTATTAAATAAAAATCATAATGATAAGTAATAATAATGAATAATAATAATAGTATTTTGGATATTTTTAAATGATAGTTATAAATAAATAATATTAATAATCATAAATTAATAATAATAATAGTAGTAGTAATAATAATAATGATTAATAATTATAATGATAATTAATAACCATTATTTTATAGTCTTTGTATTAATATATTAATGCTTGATGATAATTATATAATAAAAATAATATCTAAGAAGTAAATTAATATTACTATTTAAATAATTAGATTTAATAATATAATGATATTTAGTAATAATATAATGATTGGGTCAGATCGTGCAAAATTGCATCATAAACCATTTTGACGTGATCTGATTGGTTTATACTTTTGACCTAAACCATGTTCCTCCCTAATTATAATAGTAATAATAATGAGTAAAGCTATAATAAACAAAATAATATATAGATATAATAATGATAATACTTAATAATAATGATATAAAATAAATAATAATAATAAGAGTAATTAGTAAAATAAATTAGACCAATATAATAATAATATTTAACAAAATGGTTATAAAAGAATGGAGCTGAACTGAACTGAAGTGAACTGAACTGAACTGAACTGATTTGAGCTGAACTGAACTGATTGGAGCTGAACTGAATTGAACTGAACTGAAAATAAGATGGGGAGAACAGACCCGTAGTACTATTGAGGTACCAGTATAACTACTTGGCTAGCTAACTTTTGATTATTGGTGGCTACTTTTCTCATGTTTGCACCACTTCTCCCTAAATTATGGACAATCTTTAAAATACACTTTCAGATATCCCGAGGTCCCTATGGACAGTTTTAGATATCTCGTGTTATATGTTGGCTTGAAATGAAAGGAGAATAATGGAGTATTCATTATTGGTATCAATTTATATTTCGACCAAGACACAAGTATCATATTACAAAATACTACCTATTTATGATAGATTAGACATCATATCCTCCTTGAAAAAGAAAAAAAAATAGAAAAATAGTCGCTAAACCTTAACTTTTAGTTAAAATGGCTTAACTTTTAGCTACTTAATCTTAATGTTTAGTTATTAAACATTACTTCTTCCTCCAAAACCCTAAAAAAACTTTGGTTGATTTAGGGGCTACCTTCAACCTTTTGGTTGATGGTAAGCCCCTATTTTTCTTTCTTACTACTAGATTTTAAATTCCATGATGAATAAACATCCATTCTCTCTCAATTTGAGAGTTTTTCTACCCAATTATTGGGTTTTATCTACCCATATATTGGGTTTTGTCTCTCTCCTTGTAAGAGTTTTGGTGACGTTCTTTAGTTTTGCAGACATTGATTTGTTGATGAAGATTTATGCGGAGTCGCAACGAAGGTCAGTTCTACATCTACAAACAATTTTATCAGATTCAGTTCAATTTCAAGACTGTATGAAACAGCGATGTAAAAGAGGGTATTCATCAGTGTCTAATCTCATCTACAACGATCGTGGTTTTGTCAAATTAGAATTTTATTTGATTCAAATTGTTTTGTATTTGTTAGTTCCAATTTCTATTGTAGATGCCGTATGGCTCTTTTATTAATGAATTAATATTACCTTCAAAAAAAAAAAGTTATTAAACATTAACTTTTAGAGCCTGTAGCTTTACATTTAGTTACAAAACCTTAACTTTTAGTTAAGATGACTTAATTTTTAGCTACTTAATCTTAACTTTTAGTAATTAGACCTTAACTTTTAGTTCCTGTAGCTTAACTTTTAGTTACTAAACCTTCACTTTTAGTTAAAATGGCTTAACTTTTAGCTACTTAATATTAACTTTTTGATGTATAAAACTTATCTTTTGAACACCGACTTTTGATATTTTAACATTTAATTTCCATGACTTACAAGTTTCATTTTTCTTTGCATAGGTTTTTCTAGAGGCTAGGCATAGACTTTGTCAATGGCATTTGTCGTGAGTAGGTTTGACTTACTCAAGTCAAACACGACATTTAAGGATACTTTCAAAAAATACTTAAGAGGTTGTGCTAATGAGATTGAGTTTGAAACTTGTTGGCATAAAATGATTGTAAAGTATGAGCTACAAGATGATAAATGGTTCAAAAAGGTTGTACTCACTTAGGCACAAATGGTCAATATCTCTCAGTAAGGATTTCTTTTCTGCTGGTATCCTATCATCACAAAGAAGCGAAAGCACGAATCGTGCAATTGGGTTCAAGTCTAATGCGCAAACCAACCTTACAAGAATTTTTTAATTTTGATTGCAAAATCTTAACTTTCAGTTGGGGGTGATTAACTTAACTTTTACTTTATGTGGCTTTACTTTTAGTTACTAAACCTTAACATATAGCTACTAGATGTTAACTTTTAGTTCCTATGTCTTAACTTTTAGCTACTTAATCTTAACTTTTAGTTATTAAACCATAACTTCTATCATCTGAGCCTTAACTTTTAATTACAACACATGTAGGACAATTCCCTTACTCAAATACATGGGAAAAATTTTCAACCAATTCGCCGCAATAAATAGTGACCTTGATTATTGCTCAAATACTTGGGGTTGTCAATAAGGCAATAATAAACGAATTAATGTTATACCATTCTATATCAAATTAATTAGAAAAATGAGATCGTCGTCTAATTCAATCAACCATAAAATAAAATCATCCGGCAAAATCAGAGAGGAAAAATAAGGAACCTAAGCAGAAAATATTTTTAATAGAATTAGTAACAACCCTTCAATAAACTAATTGTACTACAAAATCATTGCCCCTTGCAACAACAACAATATGTATGGATAACATAATTCAACCACTATTGAAACATAACTAATGATCGGCTTACCCACAACATAACTTTAAAACTAAAACTATAACTTTTAAACTTAAAATCTTAACTTTCGAACTCAAAAACATAACTTTTGAGAATTAAAAAAGAAGAAGAGAATGATAGTGTTAATTATACCAATTTATTAATTTACAATGAATTTTTTTTTCTTATTCTATATTGTTGTGGTCATAGGTTCCACAAGCATTAAGATAAGATTTCATCTCTTTGTTCATTAAGCTACCGATTGTTTTACTTTTGATGATGAAAATTTAACTTTTCATTGTTTACGCTTATAAATTTTGACACGAAATATTTAACTTTAATAATGGAACGTTAAATATTTATTCCTTACGGTTGACTATTCATTCCTCATAATTAATTTACAAGTCATTTAACTTTTGATAATGAAATCTTAACTTTAGATTAAAAAACTTTAACTTTTAATTTCTAATCCTTAACTTTAAGAAAATGAAGGAAAAAAGATGGAATTCAGCATAAAACTATAAATAAGTAAGAAAAAGAGATGCAACACTTGAATTTTAATAATGAACCCTTAATTTTTGAAACAAAAAATATAACTTTTGATTACGAAACTTTAACTTTTGATTACGAAACTTTAACTTTACAACAGAAATCCACCGCAAACCCAACTCTCACCCCAAATTACATCCACAAAACCCCCTTTCCTTATTATTTACTCACTCTCCAGCATATCGTCTCCTTAATTTAAAATGGGCGGTTAAGGTTTCTCTGTTCCCAAAATTAAGGAAGTTTCCAAAGTTTATGCATTGCATTCTGATCAAGATGCTAAATCAGATGTTTCCTACAAGAGTAATTTTGATATTCCGGAGATACATTCTCATTCACCTGCGAAATTTCAAGTTTCTTCAGAGGGTTTGAAGTTTGCTGGTATTGAACCGTTTGGTGGTAAATCAACATCAATGGGCCGTGTCTGATCGCCACTTATCTTCCGCGGCCATTTTCTCTGAGATTTTCTTTAATGAATACTCACATAAAACATGGAAACTAACCTCGAACCTCCAAATCTATTCATTAATGGCGACCTCGCCGTCCATTGCGTTGGCAAAAATAATTTCTTCACCAAATTACCACCACCAGATCTTCCTATTACATTTACAGCACAAAAACAAACAAAAAAGGTATTGAAGTCGATGAATTGAAGCAATACAAATTCAAAACCTAGATCGCCGGAATAATTTTCAGATTAATCGGTCAAAGTTTTCCGATGAGGAAGAGATTGGGAAAAGGAGATAGGTGAGGAGGAGAGTGATGTATGAGCAGAGAAGGAAGTATTGGATAGGAGCCGTGGACTTGGATGGGTTTGTACCGGTCTACAATAAAGTTATTGTAGACCAGGTCCATCTTAGACTTGGTATTTTATTATAAAGTTCAATTATCTGACTATTTCAGACGGAAAAGACAGAATATGACTAATAAATTGAAATGAAGAATGCAAAATTAATCTAGACGACATATTGATTAATGAAATCTAGACTATTCGTTCGGTCCACCATGCTTATACCTATTAAAGATATTAGACAACTTAGTACTTAGGTTTAGGGTCAAGCAATTAGCGCTGGAATTAATCTTAAGGTCTAGTCTTAACAAGGAATTAATCAACATATGCAGTACGGTCGCAATCATAGTTAGACCTATCTAGTGTTTTGAATCTCTAAGGCCCTGTTTAGTTCACTAATTTCAAGTATCAAGTATAGGTTTAGAACGGACTAAACCCATACTGATTATTTGGTTAGTGAATTTGATTCCTGATTCCAACCCCATACCACAGGATTCCTGATTCCAAACCTATACCACTCTGTGAAACAAACAGGGCTAAAAGTATAATCTTTCGATCCTAATAATTATTGGTCAGATAATAATTTATGATATATGTCAATTACATTAATTAAACAATGAAGTCAGTTGAAATTGCTCTAATCAAAATCCAAATGTCAAAGAGAATTAGAATAAAAATATTATATCACAAACATGGTTTCCCTCACTAAAACCTAGTGATAAGCTAGTCATCCCGTGGGCCATGACAGAAAAAATAAACAACAATTTTACTCTACCATGCATGATTAAATTCAAAAAGAATAGATTAAACTAAGAAATTAAATAACAGAGAAGAAATAATTACCCAATGAATAATGAGGAACGAAAATAAACTACAAATTGAAAATAATCTACTGTATCAAGTTACGGCTCGAGAGAAAACTATGAAATTAAAAACTTAATTAGAAAACTAGAGTGGATGCAAGATGTCTAATTACTAAATTGCATCTCCTATTTATAGTTTACAAGAAAAGGAGTAAAAAAAACTAAAATAAAGCTTCCAGAGAAACCGCCCGGTCGATCGGACAACTTAAATCAACTTTTTTACTTATTTTTCACGTGCTCCCTTGTAGTGGATCCTCCTCCAAAATAAAAAATAAGAAAATAAACTTCACTTGGTAAATATGAGCAAAAAGAAAATAAATTATTTTCGTCATTTATTTTACTTAGTGAAGTTCATTTTTTCATTTTCATTTTTAAGAGGATTTACTAATAGGGAGTCAGGTACCACGTAAAATCACAACAAAAAAATTATATTATTTTAATTATGAATCAAAATAATACTACCTGCGTCTTTTTTAATATGCACATTTCTCCATTTTGGGGTGTTTTTTTTTAATTGGTACCTTTCTACCTTTTGCCATAAATGGAAGGTTGGCCTACCTAATTATTACACTTCTCTCCTACTTTTTCTTTCCTTCTCTACCTTTTTCACTTTTTCCTTATTTTTACTTCCCTTCTGTCATACTTTTGCACTTTTTCCTTGGTTCTAGTGCAAAGCCTTAGGTGCATATTAAAAAAAACGGAGGGAGTAGTAACTAGAATATTATACACTCTCCGTAATGGATTATTTGCAACAGTCAGACATTTTTTAGTTACACTTTATGTCAAATCGTTACAGATAATGCGTTACGAAAGGATTATAAGACATTATATAAGACGCATGATCGGTCGTGATGGCAAATGGGTGGGCCAGGCTGGGCTGGGTTGGCCATTTTTGAACCGGTGCGGGCTGGGAAAACAGGTGGGCTGGGTGGGTCGGTGGGTTGGGTTGGAGAGGCAACCCACAACCGGTTTGGGTGGGCCTGAAACGGTTAATTGGGCGGGCTGGGTGGGCTTAGTGGGTGGGCTGGGTTGGTTAATGGGTTGGGTGGGCCGGGTGGTTTGGGTGGGCTGGTTAATGGGATGGGTGGGCTGGGTGGTTTATGGGCTGGGTGGGCTTAGTGGGTGGGCTGGGCTGGTTGCGTGTGTTGGGTTGGGCTGGCTGGGCTTAGTGGGTTGGGCCGGGAAAATTGTGCAAGGTTTCTTTTTATTTTCATATTCGGTTATGATTTTAGAAATTTGAATTTAGAATTTGATGAATCTAATCTGAATGATGAGTTGATTATGGGTTGGTGACAAAAGAATGAAAAGAAAGATAAATGTAAAATCCCCTAATTCCCCTCAATTTGTTTGGGTGGACAAGAAAAATACTTTCACGCTAAAATACAAAGAAGATTTCAGTGTGGGTTTAAGGTGGGTCATGCGGGCTGGGCTAGGTGGGGCTGGGTGGTTCGGGCTATGGGCTGGGTTGTCTGGGTGGTTAGGGCTAGGTGGGTTGGTGGGCTGGATGGTCTGGGTGGTTAGGGGTGGGTGGGCTGGTGGGCTGGGCTGGGTGTGTTAGTGGGCGGTTAGGTGCGGGTTGATTGGGTGGTTACTACTGGGCTGGGTTACAACAAACGAGCTCGGTGCGGGTTTTCCTTTTTCACGGGTTGAACCGGGCTGGGTAACGGGCCAAACGGGTCTGGCCCACGAGGCCCCCGAGACGGGTTGGGTTGGATGGGCTGGGCTGGCCCGGCCCATATGCCATCTCTAATGATCGGCATGAATAGTTTTCATAGTGACCACAGAAAGGTCATAAAAAGTGGTTTATCACTTTATCAGATGGTAGAAGTGATATGGCTGTAAAATGCCTATCAGTCATTGCTGTATAACGGCTTTAATCCATTGTTTGAAATCATGATTGATGCTTCATTCTTCATATAAAGTCGTGTTACCTTCTATCCCTTAGGGCACGCTTGAATGCTATAGCTCACTTTTTTGTTGTATGATAGAAGTAATTGATAATTTGATATTGATGTTTGATAGTATTTATATAATTCAATATGACTATATTATTTTAAAATTATACCAAAGTGGTTGTGAAATGTCAATATCCTTTTTTTTTTTGAACTGAATTAATTAAAAATATTTCCTTCTAATTTAATTCAGTTTATTTTAACTCTATTTATCTATAGCCATTATAGGGTATTAAGTATTAACATTTCACAACCACTTTGTACAAATTTTAATACTTCCTCTAAATAAGTGACACACTTCTTGTTTTCAGGCTTGCCAATGCAATATTTAAACAACTAATATCTACAATTATAAATAAGTAAAAATTATAAAAAATTGGTATTAAAAAAATTCACATCGAAACGAATCTAACAAGATCCCACATGACTATGTTTTTCCTGAAATTTATATCACCAAAGCTAATTAAAGTCAAAACTGTAAATTGTAAACACTATGTAAATGTGTCGCTTATTTAGTAACGGATGAAGTGTTTCATTAAAAAAAATACGTATTTGATATATTTTGCCTGTATAATTTTATTTTATTTTTCTTTGTATTGGAAAGGTTAAAAGAGTGGGGGCTTAATTTCAACTTTAAGTGAACTTATGGGGTTGAAATACTACAATATAGGAAGTTAGATGGCTTAATCTCATATGTGATCAAACTTAAGAGGGTAGTTTACCACTTTCGTGAAATACAACATTTTCCAATAGGAATTAGAGATCAAGATGAATCAATGTTTGTAGATATCTCTACTTGTATCAGCACATTTGATATGTTTAATTTGTTACATAAGTGGGTTATAAGTTCGGAAAGCTTTAGAATTTTCTTATAAAAGTTCAAAAAATTTAAGAAAAGGCCAGACAGTTCAAAATCAGGGGTACAACGTACAATACAATAGTTTTATATGTCGTGTACGTGTAGGACTAGGGCCACACAAAATTCTCAGTTAATTGTTGGTGACATTCGAAATGAGAGAAAAAAGTTAATGACTAGCTCTTTTCTCTCTCGTTCTTTTTTTTTTTTTTTTTTTCTGAAAGGACATAACTACTAGCATGAGTGGCTACATGCATGGCATTATGACCACGTCCACCTACGCATTTACTAACTTGGATTATAGAATTAGATGATAAATGTCAAATTGTGACTATACTCATTCATATTCAAGTTATCATATAGATGTTTTAGTAAAGGTTTAAAGTTTATGATTATAGATCACTTCGTTAATAAAGTGAAAAGAATCTAAAAAACTATATTTTCGTCTAATAAATATTTATATAGCGTAGAGGTTTAAATATGTTGATTGAGGAGAGAGCTGTGTGTCATAGAATTTCTCGTACATTTGTTTAGTTTTTTTTGTATAGATTAAACTTTTTAACCCCTAGATATTTTGCTAAAAAGTGTAATAGAATAAGTAAATGTAAATGAGTATACTCACAATATGGCATAACGAAGGAATTTTGATGTATATATTCTTTTCCTCTCAAAAATATAACTTATTTTAAAATAAAATATTAAACTTGTTAAACTATCCAATACAATTGTATAACTTAAAAAAAAATGAATTCATTATATATTATTATTATTATTATATACACACTAATTAATAATTACATCACTTTTAAAAAGTTATCTTTCCTAAGCACCATGCATTAATAATGTATGTGACACATAATTGCACCCCCCCCCCACAATTTTTTTTTTTAATTAAAGAAATAAATTTAAGCCTTTATTTTTTTTCTGAAAAGGATTAATTAGAGAGGGAAAAAGGGAAAATTTAAGCCTCTATATAACCATGTCAAGTGCTTCCATTATCCAAAGGCCAAACCAACATTATTTCCCATGGCAACCACTCAACTACCTCTCCCTCATATAAGTCCAAGTCCCAAATACTTGCAAGAAGATGACATAACCCAAGAATGCAAAGCCTTAATCTTAACATTACCCAAAGACCAAGGTTGGGTTTTATCCCATCTTTACCAATACCAAGGGTTTTGGCACCCTAGTAGGCAGCTTCAAGGGGTGCTTACATGCCAACGCCACTTCCAAGCTCGCGACACCGATATCATCCTAACCACTAGTCCAAAATGTGGCACCACTTGGCTCAAAGCCTTAGCCTACGTTGTCGTAAACCGAAAAACCAAACCTTTAGGAGGAGATAACCACCCAATTCTCACAAACAACCCCCATGAGCTAGTACCTTTCTTAGAGCTTAAGGTATATGTTGATCACCAAGTACCCGACCTTACAAACTTGCCCTCTCCAAGGGTTTTTTCAACCCATTTACCCGTTGAATCGCTACCGATATCCATCAAGGAAACGGGTTGCAAAATTGTGTACTTGGCTAGGGATCCAAAAGATGCCTTTATTTCATTATGGCATTTTGCTAACAAACTAAGGCCTAAGCATGAAGAAGAGCTCTCATTAGAAGAAGCATTTGACAAGTTTTGTAAGGGAGTTAGCCTTTATGGTCCATTTTGGGATCATGTTTTAAGCTATTGGAAATATAGCTTGGAAAATCCACAAAAAGTGTTTTTATTGAAGTTTGAAGACTTGAAAAAGCAACCTAAGTTGCACTTGAAGAAGTTGGCTGAATTTTGGGGGTGCCCTTTTTCTATAGAAGAGGAAAATGAAGGGGTAGTTGAAGAAATACTTAGGTTGTGTAGCTTTGATAATTTGAGCAATTTGGAGGTTAACAAGAAGGGAAAATTGTCCTCAGGGGAAGAAAATAGGGCTTTTTTCCGTAAAGGTGAGGTTGGTGATTGGTCTAATCATTTCACTAAGGAGATGATTGAACAATTTAATGAAATTTGTGAGAAAAAATTTCACCAATGTGGTTTGAACTTCTAGGGAAGTTACTAGGTACACTTGGTGGATTTAAAATCTTCCATCGTCCTACTATTTATGTATCACTTCTACGTTGGTTTTGCTTATTAGTTAATTATTGTTGTTTGGAGTGTTATATCAATCACACACTCATTTAGATTTTGGAAATAAGTTCATACTAGTTATTAAGTGATTTAGGATCACTATTTGTACCTGGTATGATTGGTGTAGTTTTGAACAATGACGGACGTGTAATAATTCTTTGTCTAATGTGGTTTGCATTGTATCATTGTATGGTGTCATATTTCTACAATGTTTGATTTGACCATATTTCTTATCATATCTTTTTCTTTTAATCATGTTAACTCGAAATGTCTATGTTACATTTTAATAGTAGATTCGTAACTTCGATGTTAGTTTATGAAATTGAAGTCCTTATACCATATATTTAACCTATATTGTCTTATTGAGCTTCATCACGCAACCTAGGCCTATTACAAAGAAAGTTGTGCACACAAAATATTTTGTACTTCTATTTTTTTCCTTACTCAGTTTAAAAGTAAGTGACATTTTTATTACTTGAGGTTAGACTCAAATCAAATATATCTCTGTCAATATATAATGATAATGGAGTTCAGATTAACTTAAGATAAATTTTATAAATTCCATTGTCGCTGCGCATAAGGAGAAGAACGGAGAAGAAGCGCAAATGAGAACTTTGCGTCTACTCAGCAGCGTCAAGGCGACCGTGTACAAGCCACAAGGGGAAGGCAAGTATGTTGCCCCGTACTAAGAAGACTTCTCTTATGTTCATCGAAGCCCAAGTGAATGGTAAGGCTTCTAAGGCACTCATTGACACGGGTGCACCCCACAACTTTGTGGGCGAAAAAGAAGCCACGAGCTTGGGGTTTAAGTACGCCAATGAGCCAGGCACGTTAAAAACCGTTAACACTTCACCCGTGCCTATCCATGGCGTAGCTCGCGGTGTGTCCCTTAGTTTGGGTGAATGGAGGGGGACAACCGATTTCACCGTCGTTCCTATGGACGATTTCTCTTTGTTGCTCGGCATGGAGTTCATGGACGCGGTGAAGCCATGGACGTTTGAAAATGATGGAACGATGACTATCACAAAGAGGCAAGAAGCATGTTCCATCCCGATCACCCGAGAATAAGTGGAAGCCAAGATGACATCATCCATGCAGATCAAGAGAGGCTTTCAAAAGGGGCAACCAACATTCTTGGCGACACTTATCGAAGAGGGGACGCGAGAGGAAGAAGTCCCACATGAAGTATCGGAGGTATTAAAGTAGTTCAAAGACATTATGCCTCCGGAGATACCAAAGAAGCTACCACCGAGAAAGGAGGTCGATCATCAGATCGAGCTAGAGCCAGGGGCATGACCTCGAGCCATGGGGCCTTATCGCATGGCACCGCCGGAATTAGAAGAGTTACGCAAGCAACTAAAGGAGCTCTTGGATGCCGGATTCATTAGGCCTTCGAAAGCCCCTTATGGTGCACAAGTGCTATTCCAACGCAAGCATGATGGGACATCACGAATGTGCATCGACTATCGGGCGCTTAATAAGATAACCATCAAGAACAAATATCCCATCCCTTTGGTTGCTGACCTTTTCCACCGGCTCGGCAATGCCAGATACTTCTCTAACCTCGATCTATGGTCGAGGTATTGGCAAGTGAGCATAGACGAAGGAGATGAACCGAAGACGGCATGCGTCACTCGATACGGGTAGTATGAATTCTTGGTGATGCCCTTTGGTCTCACCAATGCCCCGACTACACTTTGCACCTTAATGAACAAAATTTTCCAGCCCTTTTTAGATGATTTTGTAGTCGTCTATCTCGACGATATCGTCGTGTATAACGACACCTTACAAGACCATGTGCAGCACTTGCGGAAAGTCTTTCAAGTCTTGCGGGAGAACGAGCTCTATGTAAAGAAGGAGAAATGCGCATTCGCACAAGATGAAATGTCTTTCTTAGGGCACCGGATTAAGGCTAGAAAAATCATGATGGAACGGGACAAGGTGCAAGCTATCAAAGAATGGGAGCCACCCAACAACGTCTCGGAGCTACGATATTTTCTAGGGTTGGCTAACTATTATCGGAGGTTCATTAAGAGAAACTCGGCAAGAGCAACACCATTGACCGATTTTCTCAAGAAGAAGATACAATGGTATTGGAGCCCAAAATGTCAACGAGCCTTCGACGATCTCAAGGGAGCAGTCACCGAACAACCAGTCTTAGGATTGCTCGACTATACAAAGTCGTTCGAATTTCACACAGATGCATCAGATTTTTCCATCATAAGGGTACTCATGCAAGAAGGACACCCCGCACCTATGAATCCCACAAGCTCAATGACACCGAGCGACGGTATCCGATGCATGACAAGAAATGACCGCAATCATCTATTGTTTGCGGATATGGAGACATTACTTGCTTGGGAGTCGGTTTACCATCATACCGACAATGTGGCGACAAGCTATTTTCAAAATCAAAAGAAGCTCAGTCCGAATCAAGCAAGATGGCATACAAGCCGGGCATAGCCAATGTTGTTGCCGATGCTCTTAGCCGTAAGGCCATGCTCGCTAGCACAAGTAGTGTTGCTAGCAACCTTCTTGAACAATCAAGGAGGGAACTAAACAAGACCTGTTGGCCAAGGGACTTACGGAGATGGCCACGGACGGAAAGACTCGACGATTTTGGGTCGAAGATGGAATTCTCTATACCGTTGGGCGAAGAGTATTGCGCCTTAGGTGGAAAAACTTAGGCGTGACATTATGAAGGAGTGCCACGATTCATTATAAGCCGGACATCCGGGAATTCAGCACACAATGACACTCTTGGAGGAAAATTATTATTGGCCTCATATGCGGGATGACATAGAGGCCTATGTGAATGAAGACTTGTCTTGTGTGCCAACAAGACAAAATAGAGCAACGTGTGCCAGCTGAACTTTTAGAGCCGTTAATAATTTCGGAGAGACCATGGGAAAGCGTCTCCATGGACTTCATATCCGCCTTGCCGAAATCAGAAGGGTACGACTCAATTATGGTGATTGTCAATTGCTTCTCCAAGTATGGCACATTCAGCCCTTGCCCGAAGGATTGCACCGCCGAATATGCTACCAAGGCCTTCTTTAAACATGTGGTGAAGTATTGGGGTCTTCCTTGGAGCATCATAAGTGACCGCGACCCTCGTTTCACAGCCAAGTTTTAGACGGAATTATTCAAAATGATGGGGTCGGGTCTTCATTTCTCAACAAGCTTTCATCCGCAGACCGATGGGCTAACGGAGAGGGTGAATGCCTTGTTAGAGCTATATTTGAGGCACTTTGTGAGTGCCAACCAATGGGATTGGGCCAAGCTCATTGATATAGCCCAATTCTCCTTTAACTTGAGCGGTCCGAAGCAACACAACAAAGCCCTTTCGAGAATGTCATTGGACAACAACCCTTGACACCGCAAGCAGTTGCATCGGGTTATACGGGGAGTAGCCCCGCTGCATATAAGTGGCCATGGGTGGCACGAGCAACTCGATGTGACCAAGACTTACTTGGACAAGGCAACCAAGAAAATGAAGAAGTGGGCAGACAACCACAGGCGACCAATAGAGTACCAAGTAGGCGACTTGGTGATGGTGAAACTACTACCCCAACAATTCAAAGTCTTCCGCACCGTACCCAAGGGACTTGTTCAGAAGTACAAAGGGCCATTTCCCATCCTACGAAAGGTTGGGAGGTTTTCGTATAATTTGGAGTTGCCGCCAAAATTAAAGATTCACCCGTTGTTCCATGTGAGCATGCTAAAGCCTTATCACAAAGATAAGGAAGATCCAGCAAGGGGCGAGTCACAACGGCCACCAACCGCCGTTGTGACCTCATTCAACATGGACATCGAAGAAATCATGGCTAAACGACTCATCCGAAGGAGAGGAGTGCCAAGCTATAATGAATATCTCATCCGATGGAAGGGTCAACCGGATAGTACGGCAACGTTGGAAAAAGAAGAATATCATATATGGCAATTCCGGGACAAAGTTGCGGATTATGAAAAGCAACCTTGACGAGGACGTCAAGATTTTGGTGGGGGAGCATGTCACGGCTCGTCTTTCGAGCGTCGACACCATCCAAACTTAAACCGAAAATTCCAATGGACAGCTTCTCATGTATGTACTTTACGGAAGATTCTAGAAGGAACTAGAATTCCTTAGATTTCTCTAGAGAAGCCTAGGTCCATCATGTAAATACAAGTGGTGTATAGATTTTTGTTGAATTATATAGAAAACTCTAGAGCATTAATAGGATGATGTCACATGGCACAAATCATATTCCTCCATTGAGGAGGTTATTAGGAAGTTTCTAGCTTACTTGGTTCCTTATAAATAGGAGGGAGCTCATTTGTACATCCATCACTTTGAGAGCATTCAATACAAAGCACTCTTACAAGCATCCATCCATCCTATCTTTGCCTTACTTAGTCTTTTTCACTTAGCTTCCTTTAGTCACACAAGAATCCTAGCCAAGCCTTTGGGTGCCTTGACTTGCGTTCCGACGGGAGTGTGAAGCAAGTAGGCCACGTATAGCGACGTAGTAAAGAGTCGGTATGTGACAAACAACTACCTTCCTATTGAAGCAATTTCTCCAAGTCTGCTAATCCAATATGCTAAGTTCGTCCTCCTATTCAGCATTTGAAGTTAGCTTTGAAATTGCGCCATGCACTCTGAATTACTGCACAAAGTGGCAATATGTTAAATGTTAGAATTACCATCAGAGATTCACCATCAAAGCACAATATTAGAAAATCATGCAAGTGAAAAGCTAGTCAGCCAGGGTACCTAACCTCGGCCAGGATGCCACTCATAAGCAGGCTGCAACATCAGATTAGGACAAGATGTGCGGCCAAATTACACAGTTAACCAGACAAGAGCGGAGAAAGTTCACAAGGTCTAAGATCAGAATACCCACCCATATCAAAATCAGGTATGGCTAGATAACTAGGGCAGGAAGCCAGACCAACATTGACAGATTGAACCACTCTTAGCCGGGTCTTTTGGTAAAAAAGGAGAAAGGGGTTTAAATCATTCAGAGCAACTGAATCAGTACCCAAAATGGATGAAGGAGTCCCATCTAAAATAAAAAATCAAAAAGTAAAAAGGGGCGCCAATAAAATGGAAATTCATAACACATGCAAAACACAATATTTGATTTAACAAACAAAAAAAGAAAAAAAAAGAAGCAACAAAAGTGGTTGAAGTTAGGGGTGTGCAAAAAAATCCGATCCGAAATATCCGATATCCGATCAATAATTCCGGATACCGATTTGGTTTTTAAAATTCGGATTGAATATCCGGTTTTAAAATCGGATTTTCAGATTGGATACAGATACATTTTTGGAAAATCTGGATAACCCGAATATCCGGATTTTTTTAAAAAATAAACATTTTTAGATTTTTAGTTCTACTTTGACCTAACTCCTTTCAATTCTCACTCACTGCCTCTTCCTTTCCACTCACTGCCTTGCCGTCAGTTTCTCTTACCACCGCCTCTTCCTCTCCTTTTATGCTCGCCGGCGTTCACTCATTACCGGAGAAGCGCTCACGCCAACGTTCACTCATCACCGGAGAAGCGCTCATGCCGACGTTCACTCATCACCGGACAAGCGCCCACACCGACGTTCACTCATCACCGGAGAAGCGCTCACGTCGACCGTCACTCTTCATTCCTCGCCGTGCTTCGCCGACTCGCCGTCTCTTCGCGGAGTCTTCAGTCGCAGGCCGGTACGTTTTCTTGATAATTGGTTTCTAGCATTTGTAATTCCATGAGATGACTGCTATATACTCAGTTACTCACCCATATAAGTTTGAATATTATTATCAAATTTGTAAAAATCATGTTCATACCTACTATAATTCATTAATGTAAAATATGGTTTGATGATGATTGAGAGATCTGATAAATTCTATAATAATTCAATGAAATTTCGGTGCAAAGATACATATGCCATATTTTTGAACCTTGAGCAAGTGAACTTGGATAGTTGGATTCCTTGGGCTTTGTGCACTTTGTCACAGTTTTGGCGAAGTTGAGGGAATAGAAAGAAATAGGCGATCCGTTGTTAGAATTCCTAACAGTAGAGTTTTTCTTACTTCCCTAAGTTTCTGTACGTTTAGTTCCAATTTTTTTCCCCTCTTGTCAACATACTTACATTTTGTAGAATACAGTCAATGCTAATTTAAGTATTTTAAATTACTTGCTAGCTTTTTCAAGGTTACAATTAGTTAAGTTTCCCAATTTTTATTCTTATTCAATTTTGTTGTATTGCCTATTTTACATAGTTGCGCTGATAACTAATCTCATCGACCAACATCGAGTTGATTATTAGTAATCAAATTAAGAATTTTCCAGAGTGAATGAACTAGTAGTTTACTTCAGCTAATTGTTTATGCATACACAATACATTTTAAAGCCACCATTCTTCAGTGATGAGCTCTAGCGAAAAATTTTATGTCATTTTTCGCAGAGATAAATGTCTTTCCACTAGAAAAAGAAAAAACGAGCCGAGCCCTCGAGAACGCTCTCCGATTGGAGGGGTACAGCGAGGAGAGCATATTGTCCAGTCGCGCAGACTGATATATTCTGTGCATTCTTACTTTTGAAAACTATGGCATTTAGATGTAAAAGGACATTTAATGTATGCTATTGATTTTCCATAACTGATTTGGTTAGTTATTGATTTTGCACACCCTTAATTCCACCATTTTGAGAAGATGTATTCTTAGTTATTTGGTTCAATAAGTAGTCAACAAACACTTATTTTAACTTAATTGATAATTGAAATGCCTATTTCAGGTTCTAGTTCTCAAGTCTAGAGGGAGAGTAAACGACATTTGAATCTAGAAGCTCCACCTGGTTTTTCAGTAAGTCATTTTTTAGTTTCATTAAAGTAATTCCATCATTGTTATTTATTTTTCATCATGGCCATATTTGTTAATGAAGGGACTAAGTTTGTGTTGGTTTTCTTGCAGAAGGTCAGATCATCTTTTGACGATACTGAAGGAGTTAAATCTTCATTTGTTGATATTGATATGGAGATGATTGATGAGAGCGAGGGTGAAGAGGATAATGCATCCGATTCTTGTGATGAGGAGGAGGAAAGACCCCCACCAAAAAAGTAGAAAAAGAAGAAAGGTAAAAGTGGAGCACCTCTCCCAGAGAAGAAATCTTGTGGTACTACAGGGAAGAAGAAGATCGAATAAGTCAAAGTGGTGGGCTCATTTCACTCGTGACAAATCAGATCCCACATTTGCTATATGTAAGTATTGCAATGCACGTATTGGTTGTGATTCTAAAAATGGGACATCTCCTTTAGCAAATCATATTAAGAGGTGCAAGAAATATCCTAATTTGGATGTAAATCAAAAGAAGATTGAGTTTGAAAATCAAAATAGAGTGAATGAAGATGAAACTGTTGGGGTTCCAAAACTTTGGGAATATGATTATGATTTTTATAGGAGAAAGCTTGCTAAAATGCTTATTGTGGATGAATTGTCTTTTGCTTTTGTTGAACGTGAAGGCTTCCATGGCTTTTGCAAGGCTTTAAACCCTTTGTTTAAGATTCCTTCTCGTACAACTGCCATTAGAGATTGTTATAGTCTTTTCATTGAAAAAAGGAAAGAGCTAAAAATCACTTTTAAGAACTTGCATTCTAGAGTTTCTCTTACCACAAACACTTGGTCATCGGGCCAAAATTTAAGTTATATGTGTTTGACTGCCCATTTTATTAATGATGATTGGAATTTGCAAAAAAAGAGTTAATAACTTTTGTCCAATTGCCGGCTATTCTGGACAACTTATTGGTAGAGGGGTTGAAAATGCTTGATTGAGTGGGACTTGAAAAACATTATGACTGTGACGGTATAAAATGCAAGTTCAAATGATTTGGCAATTGATTACTTAAAGAGAAGACTTAACATTTGGGAAACTAGTTTGCTAGATGGTAGATACTTGCATATGAGATGTGCATCACATATTTTGAACTTGATTGTAAGAGAGGGTTTTAAAGAACTAGATTTGTCTTTTATGAAAGTTCAAGCTCTTGTGAGGTTTGTAAGGTCTTCTCCGGCAAGGGTTAAAAAGTTCAAAGCTTGCATATTAGAGGAGAGAGAGGAGAGCAAAAGTCTTTTAAAGACAAACTATTTTTTTGGACTTCATTTCATACACATAAAAATGAACCAACAATCAAAAGTTGAAATGTATACATCCCTTCAATACGAAGCTTATAAATAGATACTACCACTAGTCCCTTTCGATCTGTCATGAGTTCTCTATGACATGAGAAGAAATGTATCTTAAGATTGGCAACATCAGCCCAATATTTAAGCTACACAAATAATGAAGCTATTGGTTATTTTAAGAACTTAGATAAGGGGCACCCCAATGCTAGATGAGACAGCAAACTGATCAGATCACAACATAAGATCAATAAATTATGGCTGTTTACACAAGGCATGTGCTCAAAGCTCTCAAGCAAAGCGCGTTCTGATAAATAATCTGATAAATAAGCTCCCAACCATACTCAAAATCTATTGCAGTTTACCTTGCGAAATGAAGTGATGCCCCATGGATTGTCAAGCTGCTCAGGCTAACCAGTGATGACCAGAGGCCCAGTAGGATCTAACTGCACGTTGACCTGAGTCATCAAGAAACAAAAAAATATAGGTCAAAGTTTTGGTAGGAAATTATCAAGAATCCTCATGACAAAACATTGAAAACACCAATAATTCAACAAATACAGAAAACAAAATCAAATGAGGGTGGTTTTTTACCTGAGACGAACAACGGCTGGCAAGAGACTAGAGAGAGCGAAGACGAGACGAGTGAAGGATTGACCGCCGGCGAGAAAAGATGATTTACCTGAGACCGAAGACGGCCGGCGAGGATTGACGGCCAGCGATGAGGGAAGATGAGCGACCAGCTTTCTGAGGGAGTGAGGGCCTGAGGGGAGATGATGAGCGACGGGGACTGAGGGAGTGTCGTGAGGGGAGAAGAGGCACTGAGTGAGTGAGTGTCTGAGTCTTTGAGAGGAATTAGGTCAAAGTAAAATATTAAAAATATATATTTTTTAAAATCTGGATATTCAGGTTTTCAGGATTTTCAAAACACGTATCCGTATCTGATCCGAATATCCGATTTTAAAATTGGATATCTGATACGATTTATCCGAATTTTAAGAACCGGATCGGATATCCAGAATTATTGGTCGGATATCGGATATTTCGGATCGGATTTTTTTTTGCACACCCTTAGCCCTTAGTACAAACACGACAAAAAAATTTAGTTCAAATTTAGTCAAAATTTGAACTTTTGGACTAAAACGAATCACCCTTAAAGTCTTCCGATTTTTCATGTTTATATTATATCATGTCACTTCGGTTTATGTTGTATTGAATTCGGTTTTTAATCGGGTCATATTGAGCAATGTAGAAATCTTAATCAAATCGAATTTATGTCGATTAAATTTGGATTTGATTTCGGTTTGGCTTAATTTAATTTCGGATTAGAATCCATTTGAGTTAATTTTTTCGAGTTATTTGGATATTGGGTCAATTTTCGATCGAGTTAGTTTTTTAATCGGATTAGATTAATTTTGTCACGTATGCATATTTATTCAAATTATCTAATCATATATTCTACAAAATTCGGTCCCCTAAACAAAAAAAAATTCAAGATCCGCCACTGTCAAGTAGGGCAACCAAATTGAGCAGAAAGTCGGATATCATGCTATTGCCTACAATCTCTGTGAGCCTGCCCGATTGACTGCAATTTTAAGGATCGTGTGCCATGCTATGAACAAAGGAATTACAGTTTCCTTAAATATACATAAGGAAATATTTCAGAAATGGGCCAAATTTTGCAAAATTTTAAGAAAGTATGATATGGAAAATCAAAACCCTAGTTCTCTTAAAATTGTTCTGAAGCAGTATAATCGGTTGAGAATTCTAGGGTATGATGATCTTGTTCTCACAGAATGTTTCATCTCGTTCTCTTAAGCATTAATCGTTTATTCCTTTGCATTATTTTCTAGATATAGGATAACTGGGATCTTAACCACTTGGTTTTTTGTGCTATCTTTTAGTGGGTTTTTAGATCATCTCCTTAGATATATCAGCTAGTTGTGCTTTTTGATATTGCTGCTTTTAAACTTTCTCCTCAGTGGCATATTAGTTGATAGGATTTTTGTGCATTACGTCCGTATCTCCATAAATTCCTGATATGTTTTCGGCTGCTGGGCATGTAAATCTCCAGCATATGTTTTATGGAGCTCTTTAAATTTAGCTATTAGGACCTTGATTAGGAAACCCTTGATACATTTTGCATTATGGGATTCTTGTGTCCTAATTGTCCTCAACTATTCCCTGGAAGTCAGGTACATTTCCACGAGAAGTTAAAAAATCTGAATCGTTTCTTAGCTTTTCTAATTTCCTGCATTTAGACAATAGGAGGGCAGTGATCATAACTCTCTTTCAAGGAAATATGCATGAAACTAATCCTTTTCTTTCCAATTATAAGGAATTGGATGAGTATACATAAAAGTATTATGGAACCCGATTTGAGGTATGCAAAATTGATAATCAAGTATACCAATATCAATCTCATCTGACATGACTTACGATTAGTTATTGATGATACATGTATATTTTGTGTGCTATTATTAGTTATGTGTTAAGATGATTACACCCCTTGCATTTTCACAATTATGAAAGTTCAAACAAGTAAAATTGCTTTGTATCATTTTCTTTGCAGGTGAAATTTATAAGTTCGACAAGAGATACATGTTAAGTGATCCTTCTGATGGTTTTGCTGAGTGAAAACCGCAAATAGTTCAAGGCAATAAAGCCATCACAGGTGTGTTCTATTTTTAATGGTCAATGATTAGTTCATGTGATAATAGATTAGCTGTCAAAAATCAAGTACATGCTAAGGTCACTTCCACAAACCAAAGAAGCTACCTATATATACTGAAAAAGCTTAATGAACTATACGTCCTTGCTTTCAGGTCGGTCTCCACCATTATGTTATAGCCGTGTCACTTCCACTCTTCCAACATAATACATTCAAAGGAAACTTCTGGACTGTATGATAATTGGTTTTTAATCGATAATAGGACCTATTTAACAATTTGACCCGAATGAGTGGTTTTGGTCCTAGTACTAAGTCTTTTGAAAAGCATTCACGTAACTTCAACTAGGGGAGTGCAAAACCGGATATCGGATCCGATTCGATCCGGATATCCGATTAACAGAATTTCCGGATAACAAAAAATGAAATCCGGATCCGGTCCGGATAAATCGGTTATCCGGATTTTCGGATCGGATAACCGGATTATTCAGATTAATAAAGTTGCTTTTTTATAATAAAAAAGAATTCCTGTCGGGGTGCTAATGCTGCCATATTTCTTGATCAATGTAAATATAAGTTCTTGCTCAATTTTGTTCCTTCAAAAGTTCATGTCAAAGTGCCAAAGTTTAAACATCCAACTTCACTAAGTTCATGTCTTGATTGTCTTCAACCTTCCGAGTCCCAGGTACCAAGACTACCAACTTTAATTCAAAGTTATTACATTCACTAAAGGGACGGGCTTGGAGATTAAAAATACATCAATCAAATTTGTTACATCAGATAGTTTTCCAAAAATAACATAAACAACAAGACATGAAGCTCCAAGCTCCAAAGTCCAACTCCAAGCTCCATTAATCATCCATCGTGTCAATTGTTTCATCGATTAAGATTTCTGGATGCTCCAAAGTCAAATTTAACATGCCTACAACACGTGAAATAATATAAGGTTAAAAATTACATTTTTCTTAAATATTAAATAAACAATCAAAATAAAACTAATCTTCTTCCATTTCCTCCAATGCAAGCAAACTCTCCTCTATTACAAGAGGAGTCCGAGAAGTACGTAACCAATCTTGTGAGCAAACAAGTGCCTCGGCCATCTTTGGTGTCAATGAAGTTCGAAAATCATCAAGTATACGTCCCCCCGTACTAAAAGTCAATTTGGAAGCAACGGTGGATATGGGTATGGCAAGCACATCTTTAGCCATCTTTTGAAGAACGGGATACCTTTTTCATTGATCTTTCCACCATTGCAAGATGTCAAAGTTAGAAACACGAGTTTCATGTGCATCTTCAAAATACTTTTCCAACTCATTTTTACTAGCACTAGTTAATGAACAACCCGTATCCATTTGATACTTTGAATTCATGAGTTCGGCTATGTCGACCTTTCCCCCACTTTGACTAAAAACAATGGAAGAGGCAGAAGTGGATAAAGTAGCCCCACTTGTCTTTGGAGGAGGCATAGAGGATGATATGAGTCAAACATAGATTGGAAAACCATCTTAATCTTAAGGGACAAGAGAGTTGCTTTTGTTTCATCATAAGAAGCTCGCACAATCCATTCAACATAATTCAATTTGTGCCTAGGGTCAAGAATCACGGCAACAAACACCAAAATGTTGATATTATCAATATTTCTATAATATTTGTCATACTTAGTCATCATATGGGTAGCCATAGTTCTCAAACCCACATCTTCGGCATTCATATTTTCGGCAATCAACAACCTAGTCCCATAGATCTCAAGAGCATAAGAGTTGCAAGTTACATAACGGGAACCAGAAAACCTTAACGTCGCATCATAAAAAAATACTCAAGAAAGGTAGGTAAGAAGACACCCTTTTCCAATCATCATTCGTAGGACCACCACCCAACTTCCTAAGTAATTTCATAAGAGAAGAGTCTTTCATGTATAAACAAGCAAATGACTTTTTAAACTTGATAGCCGATTCAAGCATTAAAAATGTAGAATTCCATCTCGTCTCAACATCCAAGATAAAAAGACTTTTACTCTCCTCTCTCTCCTCTAATATGCAAGCTTTGAACTTTTTAACCCTTGCCGGAGAAGACCTTACAAACCTCACAAGAGCTCGAACTTTCATAATAGACAAATCTAGTTCTTTCACCCTTTCTTAAAATCAAGTTCAAAATATGTGATGCACATCTCATATGCAAGTATCTACCATCTAGCAAACTAGTTTACCAATGTTAAGTCTTTTCTTTAAGTAATCAATTGCCAAATCATTTGAACTTGCATTATCTACCATCACAGTCATAATGTTTTTCAAATCCCACTCGATCAAGCATTTTTCAACCCCTCTACCAATAAGTTGTTCGGAATGGCCCGCAATTGGACAAAAGTTAATAACTCTTTTTTGCAAATTCCAATCATCATCAATAAAATGGGCAGTCAAACACATATAACTTAAATTTTGACCCAATGACCAAGTGTCTGTGGTAAGAGAAACTCTAGAATGCAAGTTCTTAAAAGAGATTTTCAGCTCATTTATTTTTTCAATGAAAAGACTATAACAATCTCTAGTGGCAGTGGTACGAGAAGGAATCTTAAACAAAGGGTTTAAAGCCTTGCAAAAGTCATGGAATCCTTCACGTTCAACAAAAGCAAAAGGCAATTGATCCACAAAAAGATACTCTACCATTTCTCTCCATCAATAAAAAGAGTTCCACTATCTCCTGTCACATCTAAGTTTTGAATATAATAATTATTGTTAACAACTCATCTCATTAAAGTTTAAACTACATGACATGATGAGTGTTCAGATTTATTCCACGACGGAGGGAATATCAATATACAATAGCAAAAAGAATGAGAAAGAATTGATTGGATTGATCCCAACTATAATTGATCTTCTCTAAAATAATTCCATCATCGAAATAACTCGGAATAATCCTGATTGTGGAGGGTGCCTTCTCATATTAGTCCAATAATGAAAAAGCGTGAATGTGTATTTAGATATCACCCAGAGCACTTCTCATTTGCTCTTGCAACACCTTCAGATCAGGCCTGCCTGATTTGAGCTATTTAGTATTTAATATTAGCATGATCCTGTTTATGCAAAGTTTAAGGCATTTCACTTTTTTGAGTTTCCTAGACCATTACTAGAAGAACCCCTGACTAGGAAATTTCTTCAAGCTTACTAGGAGTAGTCAATATTGATGAATCTGAAAGGCCTCCCTCCTCCTAAGTCACCTAATAGGCAGTTAACTAGAAGAGGAGAATGATCAGCAAAAGAAGGATTACCATACCGGACTACCACCTTTCCAGTAAGTGGTACCAGGGGATTACCAAGAGCCCTTGTGCTCCATATTCTCTCATCACCCAGGCCCACAACTTGGAACAACTCTCGAATTGCTTACAGTCAAAAGAATGGTTTTTCACGCAACACTTCTTTCTCTAGCTTCGAATCATTGACCCTCGGCGACCTACATGTTTGTTTTGACTTAGCACAAAATTCTTCTAGATGAAGTCCTTTTGTCCTCCACAGGGGCATTAGGAGTATTCTTCAATGGTGAGTCTTACAACTCATTGTGTTGATATATATATCCAGTAGCTCAGCAGTCCAACAGTAGCAACTCCACAACATGCCTTGCTCACTCAAGCTCCAACTATAGAGGCTCTAACTAACCCTTTCTCCACCTCAGCTTCAACTTGTAACGAAGCTGTTATATTTGTTGTAAAGAAGCTGTTATGTTTGTTTAGGAGTTAGTTATGAGTTAGTTATGAGAATGACAGCTCATCATTCTCATAACAGATTCTATGATTTCACGTAACTAGCTAGTATAAATAAACCTCTTCTATTTCTAGTTTGTAATAAGAGATTTAATTCTCTCTACAAAATCTCAATAAGATTTCTCTCTTTCCCTCTCTCAATCTTATTATTTCTAGTTCATATATTTGATGTGTTTCTGAGCTCAAGAAGAGCTGAGTGTTAGAACAGGAAGTTCAACACTACATTCAGTGATTTTATGTGAAGTATTTTCACATAAAATCCTTTACATTGTGTATGATGGTTGCAACATTACGTGTAAAGGTCTCATAGTGTTGTTCACTAGACCAAGCTCTCATTCAACTGTAACGAATTTCGCCTTTTAGACGACCAAGGTGCAAGCGTGATGATGCATGACCCTTGTGGATGTGTAGCACGCACAAGCAAACATTTTAGAAGTAAGAAGGGACACTCTTGAGTCTTGCCTATCGGGGACAACAATGTGAGCTTTCACTGCGCAGGTCTTGGGCTTAATCATGAGTTTGTGACCTATAAACAGTCTTAAATGAGTGATAGTTGTTTGGCACGGTAAATGTTGGAGCAGCATAATTTGAAAGAAAAATCTAACCTACAAGTCCTAGAAACATGCAATATATAGTGCAAAGCATTTCCATCCCTACCTCTGTCCCACATAGCTCATCAATTTACCACTTAAGTCTCCATCTTTGTACACTTTTATGGCTTTTGTCTGATTTCCTAGATTGGCATAAGATGAATTTTGACAAGAATATGGCAAAGGTTGCCTTTCATTAAACATTAAGGAGTATATATACACACTAGGAAACAATAAGATAGAATTTCCTAATTATACTCTAAAAGATATTAAAGATATTATACTCTAAAAGATATTACTCCTAAATATTATCTCAACAATATCAATATTATCTTAACACCCCCCCTCAAGTTGGAGCATGCAAGTCAGAAATGCCCAACTTGCAAAGTAAGAACTCAAACTGCTTCTTCCCAAGAGCTTTGGTGAACACATCCGCTAGTTGATTTGTGGTAGGAACATAGGACGGAGCAATGAGACCCTCCTGTATAGCATCACGCACAAAGTGGCAATCTACCTCGATGTGCTTAGTACGTTCATGAAATACAGGATTTTGTGCTATATGTAAAGCTGACTGACTGTCACAGAAGAGAGGAATAGCTTTAGGATGATGAACTCCTAAACTCAACAAGAGACCCTTGATCCATTTAAGCTCACAAGTGATAGAGGCCATAGATCGATATTCAGCTTCAGCAGAGGAGCGGGAAACTGTATGCTGTTTCTTAGTCTTCCAAGAGATGGGAGAAGCACCAAGAAACACCAACCATCCTGTAAGAGACCGACGAGATATAGGACATGCTGCCCAATCTGAGTCGCACCAACCCTGGAGAGAAAGATCACTAGTAGAACTGAGAAGGATGCCCTGACCGGGACATCCTTTCAAATATCGCACAATACGATGTGCACCCTCCAAGTGTGTCTGTGTGGGAGCATGCATAAACTGAGACAAAACATGAACCGCATAAGCCAAATCAGGGCGTGTAACGGCAAGATAGATCAGACGACCCATGAGGCGTCGATATGGTTCTGGATCATCAAGGAGAGGACCATCATCCCGACCAAGATGATGATTTTGTTCAATAGGCGTAGCTACGGGCTTCGAGCCAAGCAATCCTGTTTCAGAAATAATATCTAGGGCATACTTCCGTTGACACAGAAAGATCCCCTTAGAACTACGAGCAACCTCAAGCCCTAAGAAATATTTGAGAACACCTAAGTCCTTCATATGAAAACAACGCCCTAAATAGGTTTTAAAGTCCTTCAAAGCAGCGGAATCATTTCCTGAGAGAATAAGATCATCTACATACACCAAAACATTAATCTGCACACCTTGCTTAGTGTATGTAAATAATGAGTAATCAGAGTAGGAATGGCAAAACCCATACTCTTTAAGAGCAGAAACCAACTTCGCAAACCAACAACGAGGAGCTTGTTTTAGACCATAAAGAGATTTGCGGAGACGGCAAACCTGATTTGACGACGAAGATCCAAAACCAGGAGGAATTTTCATGTACACTTCCTCGCTCAAATCCCCATGAAGGAAGGCATTATGGACGTCCATCTGGTGTAGTTCCCAATTTTTAGAGGCGACAATGGACAAGAAAGCTCGAACAGTAACCATCTTTGCCACAGGAGCGAAGGTCTCATTATAGTCAAGGCCTTCGGTTTGGTGATTCCCAAAGACCACAAGGCGAGCTTTTAATCTCTCAATGCTACCATCTGAGTTATACTTTATTTTATACACCCACTTGCTTCCTAGTGCCTTTTTGCCTGCTGGAAGTGTTTCCATCGTCCACGTGCCATTATTTTCAAGTGCTTGGATCTCAGCTTGCATGGCCTTTTTCCATTCAGGGTGTTTCATTGCTTCCTTAAAGAATTGAGGCTCGAAACCTGCAGTGATGGCTGCCAAGAAATGTCTATGCTTCACAGAAAACTTATCACAATTAACATAATGTGCTATAGGAAATGGTGTACCTGAGGATGCCGTTGGACCAGGTTGAGAGTGAGATGGACTTTTGGAACAAGAAGCCGTAGTAGTGTAGCTTACAAAGTCATTGAGAAGAACCGATTTCCATTTTTCACGCATGCCTCTCCCCATTTTATCATTGTTCTCCACATTATCAGTATCATCCACACCATTATTTACATGATGATTACCCAATGAGGGTGTAGTATCATAAACCTGCTCACCCGCGGTTTCTTCCCGCGCCCGCGGAGATATGGGTGAAGGCTGCTTACCCTGCGCCCGCAGGCCACCCGCGGGCTCAGTCGTGGAGTCGTCACCAAACGTCTGCCCACCTGCAGGGTACTCCCGCGCCCGCGGGCTGCCTGGGCCAGCACCAACATCATCACTATTCCCATAAAAAGGCTCCGTGGGGTATGCCTCCCAATCACCACACGGAACATGGTCATGTTCAACATGTGGGGGCGTAAAATTAACCGCCTCATGATCCAAATATGGAAACACATCTTCAAAAAACTTGACATCACGAGATACAAAATATTCATGCAACTCAAGGTCATAAAGTAGCCATCCTTTCTTTGTAAAGGGGTAGCCAACAAACACACATTTGCGACTACGACTAGCAAACTTATCCCCTTTAGACCTTTGATTGTGAGCAAAACAAAGACAACCAAAGACTTTCAAAGCATCAAACATCGGAGGAGCACAAAGAGCAATTCATACGGGATTTTCTTGTTATGTAACATGGATGGGGTCCGATTAATCACATGAGCCGCAGCTAACACACATTCACCCCAAAAGGATATAGGTAGGTGGGCTTGGAAGCGTAGAGCGCGAGAAACATTCAAGATGTGTTGATGCTTGCGTTCTACCCTTCCATTTTGTTGAGGGGTGCCTACACATGATTTTTGAAAAATGATCCCCACAGTGTGAAAATAACCCTCAAGACATTTAAACTCTGTCTCATTATCACTGCGCACAATTTTTATATATGTGGAAAATTGACGTTTAATCATAGCAATAAACGACATGAATAAGCCAAACACTTCTGTTTTATCAACCATCAAGTAAACCCACACAGCACGGGAATAGTCATCAACCAAAGTAAAAAAAAATAACGAGAATCACAAGAAGAGGGTGTCGCATAGGGACCCCATAAGTCACAATGAACCATCTCAAAAATCCTAGATGCTTTATTCTCGCTCAGTTTAAAACTAAATCTAGAGTGTTTAGCCTTATGACACACTACACATCCTTTATCTAAATGTGTTGCAGTAGTAACAAAGGGAAGTGACTTCACCACAGCTTCGGAAGGATGACCTAATCTCATGTGCCAGAGCGCCAAGTCAGAAGTAGCAGAACTGTCAACTGAGACTGCAAGTGCTGTAGATTGCTGCCGAAGGTAGTAAAGTCCATCCCGTCTCTCACCCGTTCCAATCAGCTCCCTCGAACGAAGGTCCAGAATAGCACAAATGTTAGAAGTGAAAGTGACAAAGCAAGACAATGCATCACTCAATTGGGTCACAGATATGAGGTTACAATGTAGATTAGGGACATAAAGAACATGTTCTAGAACAAGGAAGGCACTCAAATGAACCGTTCCTTCCTCGGTGGCAACAACGGATGCCCCATTAGGAAGACCAACAGGACAATCTATAATAGAATGAATATCACACAAGTAGGCACGATTACCAGTCACATGATGACTACATCCCGTATCAATAATCCAAGAGGAGACTTCGAACTTACCGTTCAAGCGGTTCGAAGGGGGGTTAGTAGAGTTACCAAAGGTGGCATAAAACGCTTGCCACTGTTCGGGAGAGATAGCGGGGGCGTTTTGTGTAGATGAACGTCCGATAGCGGCTTCAGTGGTGGCATTGGCACGAGCATGACCAAAACCGCGCCCATTAGAGCGGGGGCGAGAGATTGCACGGGAAGTAGAACTTCCATCGTCCGATTTGTTGCCATATTTCTCATACCACCAATCCGGAAGAGAGAAGCAAGTAGTGTCATCATGACCGGATTTGTGACAATGAGAGCACATTAGAGTACCCTTGGGAGGACGAGAAGACGCAACGCCCCTCCCACGTCCCTCCGTTTGGAGAGCGAAACCAACCACTTCGGGTTTGTCATCCTTGGCGCGCGTGAAACCACGCACCCTTTCTTCTTGAGACACTTGTTGAAAAGCTTTATTGAGAGTGGGCAACGGATCTTGGGAAAGCAACGAGGAACGAAGGGTACCATAGTAGTCCGAATAGAGGCCAAAAAGAAATTGATGCAAATGAATACTATCACGTTGTTTTTGTAAGGCCGGGCCAAGTTCACCACATTTACACCCAAGAGAGGGTTCATGTAAAGCTAATTCATCCCAAAGGACCTTTAATTTGCCAAAATAAGTAGCAACGGACATTGATTTTGTTTGCTCACAACGTATAATATCGGACCTAAGTTGATGAATACGAGTGCCATTGACAACCGAATAACGCTCATGAAGATCATCCCATAAAGTTTTAGCATTGTCATAGTATGAAAGGGTACTACTAACCTCGGAATCGATAGTATTTGTAATCCAAGAAACAAGCATATAGTGAATTGTATTCCAATCATCCTCCGAACATGGTGATTTCGGAGCCATAATAGTGCCATCTAAAAAACCGTACTTGCGGCGAGAACTAAGGGCAACACGTATTGCACGTGCCCATGAATCAAAATTATCGGCTTTGAGGCGAACGGGAGTAATGAAATCCCCGGGTCTGTCTTGTGGACCGAGGAAAAAAGGAGAGGAGGGCTCGATTTTGAGCGTAGCACCGCCGGTAGGGGGCGGCTGTTCGTCGGCCATGGTGCCGATGGGGAAGGGTTAGGGAATTAGGGTTTGTTTTTAGTTTTGGCTCTTGATACCATGACAAGAATATGGCAAAGGTTGCCTTTCATTAAACATTAAGGAGTATATATACACACTAGGAAACAATAAGATAGAATTTCCTAATTATACTCTTAAAGATATTAAAGATATTATACTCTAAAAGATATTACTCCTAAATATTATCTCAACAATATCAATATTATCTCAACAAATTTACTCATTCTTTGCCGTTACATGCTCCGGAATGTTACTGGTTATGATTCAATGTATTGGTCTTTCAATTGTGTTACACTCTCTTGGCCTTCTTATGTGTATTATGATTGGGCGTTATCAATGGTGCCATGGCGGTGTATTGAGGGGCTCGAATGGTGGTGGAGTTAACACTTAGACAGTGACCGGAGATGATCACCAATCACTACTGATTTTGATGCTAATATTTGATGTTGGTCATGAGATGGTGAGCCTATATAGAAAGCAATAGTGATGTAGAGGATTCTGGAACCAAATAGGAACGGTGAATTTAGTATATTTGTATCTGTTTCTTCTTGTTTCATAAAAATATTTTATCTTTCTATTTTTAGTGTTTGCTGTTATTTTTTTGCTATTCTTGTTGTGAATACTGAAATTGTTTTATTAGTATTACGTTATTATGCGTCTTTTTTTTTGTTTTCATTGTTCTATAATGCCGTCTTTCTACTACCACTGCCACTCTTTTTTTGTTATTAAATCTTAGAATGAATGCCCATCATTTTTAAAGAACGAGTGTTATCTTCTTTCCAGAGATGCATATTGGATCTTACTAGATACAAAATGGAAAAGAAAGCATTTGAGGCGTTTCGGGATCTTTGTTGAAGGCGAAGAACTGGAACCTGCTGACTGGCCCACCGTCAAAAGATATGTTAAGATCCTAAACCACATTGATGGGGAGCGGGTCAACCCCCACGATGATTCTCTTTCTTCTTCTAACAATGGGGGGTTTTCCGGATACCATGAACTTGAAAGATATGCGTCTCTTAAATGGTACTGAATTTTCTGAGCTTCCTAACTTTCTATGACATGATTTACTCAAGTTTTACTATTCTAGTAATTATATTAACCTCCTTCTTCTCCATGTAACTTTTTCTAGTTAGTGGAATGACATGATGAAGAAAAGAATATTTGCATAGCTGGTGCACGATTCTAGGTCCAAGGTCGAAAAATCGGAGCCAATGTTAAGCCTATGATCGGGTCATAACGCTCTCAATTCAACATATGAAGTACGATCACTCACATAATCAGAATCATATAGGCAGAGGAAGTTTTCTTTTCCTGGAAACTATCATAAAACAACAAAAGCTACTAGTGTCAGTATGAATTGGCAGTAGTAGGTCATGGGTTGATAAATATGCTTATCATCCAACAGGATGAATATGGATTGGTTGGAAATCTTTTGAAGTTACAGTGTGCTGCATTTACAGCCATTCTCAATTTTCTGAGTGTTAGATTGCTGATGCTAATGTTATTTTTTTGCTTTTCAGATGGAGTGTGTGGGTTACACAATCGTTTATCGAGTTCCTCTTTAGTGATCCTTAACAAATGGCTACTAACATCTCTCAACCATGAATGCTTGGTGACTTTATGGAGTGGTCTATTCTTAAGACAGGATTAATGTAGCCCTTGTGTGTTTATATATTGCTAGTTCTGATGAGTTGAAATCTGTGGTCATTACTATTCTTAGAATAATTAAGGCCAAGCTATTCAAAGAATATAATAAATCTACTCTTAGTAATACTGAAGGGATGACTAGGGTTCATCTACACCATACAAATGAGGAGGATAAAGAAAATTTGCTAGGAGATAAGTGAAGAAGATGAGATGATAGTTGAAGTTTTTTTAGGGTTGTGTTTTTCAATTAATAAAAATGTTGAGATTAGCACGGTTTAGAGCTGAAGATGGGATAGTGATGAGAAGAAAAGAATTTGAAGTGACAGCTAATTTGCTGTCATTTAAAATCTAATAAGATCAGGCCTTCTCAAATCATCAAGGGTTTGGGCCAAATTCAGATAGAAATTATTGTATTAGCCAAACATGTCATTTGGCCGAAATCCATAATTGGAAATGAAATGTTAGTATCCAAACACAGCATTATCTTCTTTGCCAAAAAGCAAAAGTTTAAGATGGTTATTCTCTGAGTAAGACAGCATTACTGTTGAAGTTTCACCAGGATAAGTGATGCTGTTCCATTCATGTTGTAATAGATTGCTCCAGTGAGGCAGTGACCCCTTTTCCTTTCATATCTGATCTAAGTTTCTCTACGTTTTATTTAGCTTTTGGGATTTTTAAGCCACTCAAATGCTTGATTTATCCTTTGATTTTCTGTAATGTCCACTTATTAATCCAAGGTTCATTTTCAGTCCTTTATTATTTTCATAACCTTTTCTCGTTACGTTAATTCATAACAGATTCCTGTTTGGCCTTCAACTTTGTTACTAGACATTGATATTTCTGAAAATCAGGTGTTCAAGCTGCTTACTGGGTGATGCTTGATGAAGGAAGCATAACACAAACTACAGCAAAGATCTTAATGCAATCGGTTAATGAAGCACTTGACATGGTGCATAACGAGCCATTATGTGATTGGAAAGGGTTGAAACATAATGTTCACTTTCCAAATTACTATCGGTTCCTTCAAGGCAGCATCTTTCCAAATAAGCTGGTTACATTTTTTACAGCTAGAAGATTAGAATCTGCATGCCAACTATGTGCCGCGTTTCTGCAGGCCCATAGAATTGCTCGTGGCCAACTGCATGCTTTCATTGGTGAGCTAAGAAATTGTAGATCTTTGGTCATTCTGGTGGCAGTTGCATTGTTTTTCCATCCATTATTTTGTCTTTATGTAATGGACCTATGCTGGTACAGGCGACAGTGAGATACCTTCTGCTGTCATCAATGAAAGTGAGACAGAAGGAGAGGAAACAATAACGTTTTTGGATGATGTCCGCATTAACTTTCCCGAGGTTACATTGTGTCTTTTTCACTTTTTTTTTATCACCACCATATCCATTTCATTCGTTCAATTGACTAATTTATATTTAACTATCCTGACGGCCATTTGGTAGATGGTTACAAATTGCAGTACTATTTATGTTTTTTATGTTATTTTGGTAGGAAACTCAATTTCCATGGTAATGCCAAATCCCTAAAGACATTCATTTGATTCATAGAACACATCACCATTCACCACCCATCACCCCTTTAGAAGTGGTGTTCAATGGTGAGGGTAGTGAAAAATAAATGAAGAATAAAGTGATATTTGGGGGGTGGACAAGCTTTACCATGGTACGGAGTATGGACATGTGACTTTCATTGCAAACGTACATTATTACCATTTATTATTACCTACCAAACGGGGCATGGAATCTTTTATATTTTTCTCTATTAAGGTATTGACCATAGTTTCTGGGAAATTCGGGTATTACAAGTTGTAAAGACGAGGCAAGTAATATATGCCGTATTGCAACATTTAACTGATTATATTCAGAGTCTAGAGAAGGCAGGAGTATTGGAAAAGAGAGAGATGCTTTCTCTTCATGAAGCTGTCCAGGTAATTGTGTCTTTTACTTATATATTGCAGCTTCTTTGTCAACTTACAAATCTTCTCTATTGCAGACTGATATGAAAAGCCTTCCACGCAATCCTCCTACTGTTAAGATTCCAAAGGTTGAGGATCTGCTCACGACACATCCGTTTCACGGAGCCTTGCCCTCAACTGTTCATGATCTTCTGGTTGGTTCTACAAAAGAAGTTAAAGTACGTGGAATGACGCTATATAAGGAGGGTGGCAAGCCAAATGGGATTTGGCTTAAATCAAATGGAATGGTCCAGGTAAATGAAAAAGGGTCTTTCATGTTAGCCGACCACAAATCATTTTGATAATAACGCGTAGTTGTTGTTGGAAATTTAAATGGACAGAAGCTTCTATTTTGTAGTGGGCCAGCAAGGACAGTAAAAATAAGCATGGCTTGCCTCGAAAATTTACCCATGGAAGTACTTTGGGGCTATATGAAGTGCTGATCGGAAAGCCTTATATTTGTGACATGATAGATTCTATTGTAGTTTGCTTCTTTATCGAAACAGAGAAGATTCTTGCAGTTCTGCAATCACATATTGTAGTGGAGCATTTCTTCTGTGTTAGTTTTTAGAGTAGAGAGGAGAGTAAATAAAATATGGAGAAGTTTTGCGTTAAACTTACTCAATTAATCTCAATATCATAAGTGCCTTTTATAGGCTTATAATATATAACAACTAACCTAAAAGATAGACACATATTTAAGTAGTGGAGAATATGTCCCGTACCATATCCTCCATAACTAATAGCCACTAATCACATTTTAATTATAAAATAAATTACCTACTAACTTACTACTAGCCACTAATGCTACTTATTAGGAACTACTTTGGGGCATTATCCAACACACTCCCTTACTCCAAAAGTGTTATGAGTCATTTTCAAATTGCAACATTTCACATTGCGTCATGTCGAACCCCCTTTGTCAAAATTTCAATTTGTTGATGCACATTATATCAATGCCCTATTTTTCGGTGCACTTCTCTCCGCACGATCTTGTGAAGCACTTCTCTTCACCACGAATTTGTGAAGCACTTCTCTTTACCACTTTGCATAATCACAAACTTTTTTTATCAACCACTCTTGCCATGGTGGTTTGCCCTACATTTTTTTCACTCATAAACGGAAGATGGCCTGCAATGGCTTACTTCCTAATCTCTCTCTCTCTTTTTGGCCTCCAAAGATCCAACCTAAAGCTCTTGATACCATGTTAGTTTTTAGAGTAGAGAGGAGAGTAAATAAAATATGGAATGTGGTGGATCAAAGGAGTAGTATGAGAGACGAAGATAATGAAACCAAGAGTGAAAAAGCCTTTTATGCAAAGTCGCAAAAGGGAAAAGCAAAGTCCCTCCAATGCACCAATTGTCACAAGATTGGTCATGAAGAGAAGGATTGTTGGCATAAGGGAAAGCCAAAATGCTTCAAATGTCAAAAATTTGGGCATATGGCTAAGAATTGCAGGTATGAAAATGATGACAAAGAAGATATGGCGCAAGTGGCCATAGAAGAAAACTTATTTTGAACTTGAGGGTGAGAAGTGCACCATGGAGAGAAGTGCTCAAAAAAAATTCGAAGCGTAATGTTGAGAGAAGTGCATCAACCAAAAACAAAACTGAAGGCGATGAGATGTGCATTGCGGTTGAAGAGAAGTGCTTCACAAATTATCAACTTTGAAGCAAGGGGTTGTGTTGAAGTGTGCTTCAAAGTATTTAATTAATTTAGTTAAATTTTATTTAGGGTAGTTTATTTTATTTAGTCAAAGTCAGTAATTAGAAGTGGTGTTAGTGGCATGTTAATAGGCTACGGTTAGTAAGCAACTAATATGTTAGTGCTTGGTGGTAGCAAAATTTCAGCTTTTGTTTGTTATGTTGGCCTATATAATAGGTTCTTTATTTTGTATTTCAATTGAATTATTAAGCAGTATTTCATTTTTCCACGCTTATCTCTATTACTCTTGCTTTTTAATTCCAACAAATATCCTACTCTCTCTCTCTCTCTCTCTCTTTTTGGCCTCCAAAGATCTAACCTAAAGCTCTGATACCATGTTAGTTTTTAGAGTAGAGAGGAGAGTAAATAAAATATGGAGAAGTTTTGCGTTAAACTTACTCAATTAATCTCAATATCATAAGTGCCTTTTATAGGCTTACAATATATAACAACTAACCTAAAAGATAGACACATATTTAATTAGTGGAGAATATGTCCCGTACCATATCCTCCATAACTACTAGCCACTAATCACATTTTAATTATAAAATAAATTACCCACTAACTTACTACTAGCCACTAATGCTACTTATTAGGAACTACTTTGGGGCATTATCCAACACACTCCCTTGCTCCAAAAGTGTTATGAGTCATTTGCAAATTGCAACATTCCACATTGCGTCATGTCGAACCCCCTTTGTCAAAATTTCAATTTGTTGATGCACATTATATCAATGCCCTATTTTTCGGTGCACTTCTCTCCGCACGATCTTGTGAAGCACTTCTCTTTACCACGACTTTGTGAAGCACTTCTTTCTGGAAGGTATGTTCATGCCGAAGATTTAGTTCTACAAGTCTAACATTTTTTTGCTGACTTCCAGCATTGGGGATGTTTAGCAGCAAGTTGGGAAAACTCAAGATTTTGCTTCCCATTTTTAAGATGAGTAAGAATGGGGGGTGGGGCTTCAGACAGCGGGACTAGTGAGGAACCCCGTGTTCACTTTTCAACGAGGGGAGAGGATATATGCTATACTAATACTGGACTGTCGACTGATGCATGGGTTGTATTTTGCAGAGCTTATTTCTGTATGTTTTTTATGGAGATACTAAACGCGACATTAAAGTAGGTAAAAGGATGAGGATATCTCAGGGGCATTGATTATTCATTGAGATGTTATTTCAGTATATTTGATTCAATGGTGTTTTGTTAAAACTAGTTGTAGTTTAAAGCTGAGAATTCTTTGGATTTCAAGTTCTTTCTCTTAATACTAATTATTCAAAGAGACATCTGGTCACTAAAGGGATTAAACTAGTTGCTAAAAGGAATAAAAATTGGATTAGTGAATGTATTAAAATAGTCACGAAATGAAATAAACAAGTCATGTATTGGACTAGTTGTCTTCTGAATATTGAAGTTGCTGCTGCCTAATTTTAATTTAAAAGTAGGCGATCTCTTACAAAACTGGCTGTTCAATTAATTTGATAATGGACACACACAGTATAGAAAGAAATATGCGGCTGGTTCTCTGTAGTGATTAAGGCACATATTATCATTGTTCTTGTGACAAAGAGTTGGTACCAGTAACGTATACTTCATATCTTCTTGTCTAAAATATTATGGAAGGAAGCCCAAACTTTTATCTGTAATGGGAAAAAAAAGTGAGAAAATGTTAAGTATGTAGCGAATTCTAGTAAAGTTTCTGGCATCTTGCTTTAAGAGTTATTGCAGAGGAATGTTTGCCTCATGTTGCTCTTTTTCCAAATGAATGTTGTTAACGAGTCTGTCTTAGCCAGTTATACGCAGTAGCTAATGTGAGATATCAAACTTTAGTACTAATCTTATGATGAAATACTAACCAAGTGTCGTATCTTTTTCAGGAAAGTGTTAATGTGCTTGCCAAAGTCGTCCTTCCTAAAGTTTATGAAAATATGTCAGTGCAAGACATGAGAATGCTCAATGCTGAGAGATCAACATTAAATACATACCTGAGTGATGAAACTACGGAAGTCCAACTACATTCTATTGGGTTGTTATTAGAAGGCTTCATAAAATGCCATTCTCTCGTTACGGAACTGCTAACATCACCAGCAGCTTTATGGCCTGCACAAGGAACTTTGAGCTTCCTCAGCCAAGACAGTTCTGGTCAGCCATTGTTCTTCATACATTTTTTGTTTTTTTCCCCTTTTTTCATCATTTTGTCTGTCAATGTGCCTAAGTGTTGGCTTTGCTTAGGATATCAATCAACCAACTTTCTACATCAAGGAACATCATACTATGTTGAGACAAGAGCTAGAGTCATTTGGATTGACATGGCTGCAATACAATCTCATATTACTCTACAGAGGGGCAGGGGCGGATCCAGGGGGTACATTGGGGTACAGGCGTATCCCAATTCCGAAATATGAAAAACAAGCAAAAAACGGAAGGCCCAACCTATAGTATATATGTAGGTAGCACTTTTTAAGGTGAATACGGGCCAAAAAGACCTTAAAAACCCATCTTTTGGAATAAAACAAACCTGACCCAATAAAGAATTGTAGGCTCTCTCTCTTTCACAATACGCCGCTCACCTTAGAGGCTCGGACCTTACCTCTGCACTCTTCACGCAGACACACATTGGTTTTTACAAGGTTTAAATTTATATTTACATTTACTTCAAAAAAAAATTTATATTTACATTGGTTTTTGCAATATTGCATTGTTTTTAATTTTCGTTTTTACCAGATGGTTAATTTATTTTGCAACCGCACCCCCACCTTCCCAATCCTGGATCCGCCACTGCAGAGGGGGATCCTCCTTTCTTCACTATCAGTCCTTAAGATCTCGGTCTAAAGAACATGGTGGTCTTGTGAGTTGACCCTAAGCAGCACTACAAGTTACATGAGCATCTAAGGGGCGGCAAAGAGATAGATGAGAATCAAAACTTGCCAGCCAAAGCAAATAGAGTTGAGCGTCTATGGCAGCACGGTAACCTTCTCTCTGAGAAAATCCTCTAAGCCATAATAATGTAACATATTGGCATGTTTTAGCATTACTGCATAATTCCATCAAGTAATATTATTATTCACTACAAGTCATATTCCATCAGTTTTCTAATCTAGTTAGAGCTTTCATATATTGTTTACCTACTGAATCCTTTCCAATCTACATCCACTCTTGAGTCTTGAATGATCCTTTGTAGAAGTATTTATGTTTATATCCTTTTTTTCATTTTGATAGGATACACGAATAGCTTAGGGGATGAACTCGTGGAACTTGTCGGGGATGTACTCGTGGAACTTGTCATCTAAGTAAGTGTCCATTCTCTTCATATTAAAAGAATATGTTTCACGGCTGATAATAAATCCAGTCAGAAATTCAAGTGAAAAGAATGCACCAAGGGAACTTTCTCAGATAACCCTTGGTTAAAACAAATGCTCTTAGAAATGTAGTTGCCATATATGTCTTGCCCTCTCTCTCTTCCCGTCTCTCGTTTCTTCTCTCTTATGAAAATAAAAGAAAGAACTCTCCTTTCCATTTTTGTCCTTTTTTCCTCATTTTCTCCTTATTAATTTATATTGCAAAAGGTTAAGGGATCAACCCCCATTAAGGGTTCCTTTGGGATGGGGATTGTTTCATCCTTTCCCTTACTCCCAAAAGATCTGCTAAGCTGAAGTGGTTGACGTGTTAGAGCCTTAGAGGTGTTGGTCCACTAAGGTTTTACTCGTACCAAAAATAAAATAAGAAAAAATCTACTTAGTTTCTTCTTTGACATGGCTCTCCTTGATTTTGCATGTCTTTCCAATTCTTTGAGGCGAAAACTTAAGCAACTACTTTGATCTTTCCCTTCGAGAATAAGAAAAAGAGGACTTCTTTATTGATGCCTTTAGTTATGTGATCCTTAACAATTCTTTTCAAATGTTCAAAGTAAAAGATGCCCCTCCTCGAGCTGCTATTGATGAGGAACATTGTCCTCTCACTTCAGTAAAATCAGGATCTACTACTGCTAGAAAGAGAGGTGAAAAGGACATAATGAGGCAACATGTTCTACCTACATCATATAGTAGGGACTAGGGACCCAAGTCGTGCAAGAGATGATTTGCAGCTTGTTTGGATAGCCAAAATAGGAGGGAATAGGGGGGGAAGGGAAGGGAGATGGCAAAAATTTATTGTTTGGATACCAAGAGAGGGGGTGAAGGATCTGGATGGGAGGGAAATTGAAGGATTAATTTATAAGAAATTTCTCCCTCCAACAATAGAGAAATTTGGAAGGAAAAGTCGTCCTTGTTTGCTTTGAATCAGTATTGCAAGAATTTAAGCTTTGAAGTTTATAGAAGCCATCACATCCTTTACGAAGGCCACAATAAAAATTCTGCGGTCAATAATTAAGAAATTTTGAATAAATGGATTTGTGCCTCATGAGGAATTCCTTTTATTGCATGGGACAAAATTTGTGCCCGAGGAGCTTTAGGAGGCCTTGGTCTACGAAAAAGTCATCATATGAACCAACTCACCAAGGCCTCCTAGCAAAATTAGAATGGAAAATTTTGGTTGATCCAAATAGTTCTTGGACAACTAAAGTTTGAGAAAAATATTTAAAAGAAAACTTCTATCTTTGAATATAAAACAAAGCAGACTGACTCCATCATTTGGAAAGCTTTTCTGCAAATAAGAGACTTAATAAGACGAAGAATCAGACGGAAAATTGGGTCTGAAAAGGATATCTTCTTGCTAAATAATTGGTGCAATAATACCAGTATCTTAGAACTAATGAAGTAAAGCCTAACATCAATTGCAAATATAAATCTTAAAGTCAACGAAGTAATTTGTTGTGACATGTCTTGGGACATGAATAAACTGCAATTTGGTTCCAGTCATATACATGATCTCAATGGAAGTGTCCCGCTACTCTCTACTCCACAAAGAAAACACCTTGTCGAGGGTTAACGGCCTCAGGAGTATATTCAGTTAAGTTACTCACTTGGTTGTCCCATAACCCACTATATTTCGAACTTTCAAAATGGGACTACAACTAGATCTGGAATGTAGAAATTCAACCAAAAATTAAAATTTTCATTTAGCAAATTTTTGACAATGTTTTGTCAACAAAAGATAATCTTGTCATCAAACATATTCCTACCAGATTGTCGAGTTTGTAAAAAAGTTGTGGAAACAATTGACCATTTGTTCATCACAATCGAGCATTTCCGCACGCCGCTTCACTCTTGATACTAACATTAATATTTTCCTCACCGAAAACAATAGATTGAACCCTATGGAGTATTTGGAAAGAATGAAATTTAATAGTATTTCAAAATGAGTCTTATGACCTTCAAAGGGTCTGGTTTCACCCTAAACATGCCGTCAGTGAATTGAACTTTCGTTCCACATAAGATACAATAAACATATCATTCTCCCCCTCACCTTACAGAGTCCAGAAATCAAAGCAAGTTGGATGGTCGCCTCCTCCTCAATACACTCAGTCTTCGTTGACAGGCTGCGTTACAAGCAATACTCTTACAACTGCTGAAGTTATTGCTTTAAAAAATGGAATTATACAAGTTAGAGACAAGCGGATCAAGAACCTCATCATACAAGGAGACAATGTGGTTCTCATTAACTTTGTAATTTTTCACACGCCTTGGAAATTACATACTCTAGTGACCGGCATCTACAACCTACTATGCAACTTCAACTTCGACTTCGACTCAATCACGCATATTTTAAAAGAATCAAATCAGGTTGCAGAGTACATCTACAAACTAGAATTGAGGTATCTTGTTCTTTAACGGCTTAATATCGACATGCATTTCTTTATCTCAAGATTGTGCGGTCCATCTCTTAAATTGTAATAGACACATTATCTCATTTACTCATGGCAATCCGTCTTCAAGCATATTACACTTACATTAGCAGGAACCCTTGTTTGCAAGGACCAACAACTCCTAGGAGAGTGGATCACCACTCCCCAACGCTCTGGACATCTTGCAACGGGGTGTCAGTTGCTTGCTGATAGAGTTTTGTCCCAACAAATCATTGACGGAAGTCTTGTCCTAAGAGCGGTTGATAAATTTCTGTTCCAACAAGTGGTTGCATATTTTTATTCTAACAATAAGTTTTATAATATTGTTTTTGTTCAGCGCTCCGTAAAAGTCTGAAACAGCTCTGTTGCTGAGCATGCCTACTCGAACTTTAAGAAGTTAACTCATAAGCTACTCCAAGTCTCTAATGTTTCACCACATACTACCTCCGTTCCAAGTGTATTGCAACATAGGGGGTTGGCACATTTATTAAGAAAAGAAAAAAAGTGGGTCATCTTCTCCACTTGCATCATGTGATAATAAGTAATGAAGAGAGAGAAAGGTTGCACATGTGATCTTTTTGATGATTAAAATAGAAAGGTTGCAATTAATATGAAATTGTCAAATAAGGTAAATGTTGCAATACACTTGGAATGGATGTAGTATGTACTAAAGGTCTGGTGTTATTATCCTAGACTCCTAGCCCATGTTTGGTTTGCAATTTTCAATCCGTTGGAAATGGTATCTATTACTGAATCCGTTATTAGATGTTTGGTATGGAGATGTTAATTTCCATTCTGTTTTCAGGCGTAATCCCAATCCCCCAAAATGTTACCACTCATTATGTTCCAGTAGCAAATACCATTACTTGGGCCAATTAACCAATATGGTAAAAAAAACAGATACATGACGACAAATTGGTAAATTTTAACAAAGTGACGACAATTTAGTAAATTTAAAAAGTTCAATGACAAATAAACCATAAAGTTCACCTAAAATTGCAAAAACATACGCGTGTTGTTCACCGTTGCTATTTTCGAAATTAATCACAATTCCAATATTTTATACTTTTATGTTGCAAAATTTCTACATTAAAAAGTTATAGTCTCCTAAAGACAAAAGGTTTCCTTCCACCTCCACACCGTCATTTCATCTCCCCCCCAAAAAAAAACCCCAAATCCTACCCAAAAGATATACCCAAATTCTTGGATTCTTGATATAACTATGTAGAACTTCTGGTAACTTCATCAAAGAACGGTAGTACTTCATCAAAGATCAAGAATTGAGGTATTATCTATTTTCTTTTCTAATTCAAATATATTAGCAAGTAAAATAGAGATTATTTTTTTCTTCTTAAGGTTGACAAAAAAATAAACTAGGAGAGTCATTCTAAGTTTAATGAGGTTAGTGTCATACAAAATAAGAATTTAATTACTGAAATTTAGACACAATTTTGGGTTATTAATTATGTTGAAATAGCTCGTATATTCCGCAAAAGAGTAATTTTTTTTTTAAATTCAGTTTTTTAAGATGAGATAATTGATGTTCTTGACAAATATGAGTGATACTGTACTATGTAATTCAAGCAAAAAAAAACAAAGGTTTGATTTTGGTATTATATGAATTATCAATTGTGGTTATAGATGAAAATTCTTTGTAGTAGTAGTATGTAACTATTGGGTTCTGTAGAATGCATTAGTTGATTGTTTTCAGTGATCCTTTTTTATTATGTCATATTGCAGATGGAAAATGATGGTTATTTGAGCATGCATTGTAGTGGAGGTATTGATGTTGATTATGGTAGATGTCTTGAAATGGTTAATATGGATGAAGTATTAACTGAGCTAAATCATAATGTTGAGACACTAAAGAAATTGACACCCAAAAAGCAGAGAGAGACCACCTCATTCTGTTTTGTTGACTCACATGCTGAAGCACAATTTCCTAACAAAACGCCACCTACTTTCATGCATCTTTTATTACAAGAAGGAGACATGGAAGGTCTATCCTCGACCTCATCCGAAGACACAGTAGAAGATAAAAATTATAAGATGGACCCTAATGAGTTGGACAATGAAGATAATGATGATGTAGGTGAATCAAAGGGGCGTATGAAAGGTAATGGGACCAAAGAAGATGGGTATTGGCAAGTCGAAGGAAATGATTTAGATTTTGATGTGGCCGAAAGATATGATTATGAATCTGACAATAGCGTACATTGTTGTGAAATTTTAGGAGAGGAGTTTGGTTACGATGATGATGAGCTAATTGCAATTAGGGAAGAAAAGTTAAAAAAAAAAAAGGAAGGATCAATTAGCAACAAAATGGCCTTGCAAAGACAATGAAAGGATTCAAAATGCAACTGAGGATATACTGGTTGTACAAGAACATGACAGAGAACTCTTAAACATAAGTGAGAACAATGAAGGTTCAAGAGGATGCTCGAGTGTTCAGTGGCCGAAATATTGGACCTCGTTTGAGGGAGGGTACGAATCTGAGCAAGGGAGTCTGATGACGAAGGTCCTTTGTCTAGTGATGAAGATTCTGATGTTGAAGTTCCCAGGTTAAAAAAGAAATCTAAAGTAGTTTATCCCATTTTCAATGAAAAATGTGACATGAACAAGGTGGAGTTTGTAGTTGGACTAAGGTTTACATCGAGGATAATTTTCAAAGAAGCGATTCTTGCTTATTCAATTCAAAATCACAAAGATTTGGCATTTATGAAGAATGACAAAAAAATCGTTAGCATTGGTTGCTCTAACTGCAGGTGGGAGCTTACTTCTGGGCCTGATGTTGAAGATCCCACAGGCTGGCAAATAAAGTCACTTCAACCAATCCATGAAAAGTGTCCAAGGACATTCAAGAATAGGCTAATAACTGAGAATTGGTTAGCTCAAGAGTATCTAGATAGAATATTGAGAAACCCATTAATGTCGACACGAGAAATAAAACAAGACATGAAGGATAGATATGAGCTTGTTGTGATCATCCGTAAAGTGCAAAGAGCAAAGCTAAAGGCATTGAATGCTGTTCAACATCTCATGAAAAGACAATATGGTATTTTAAAACCATACTTGAATGAGCTTGTAAAGTCAAACCCTGGCACTACTTGTGTACTGAAGACTTGTGAAGGGGAAGATGGACAACCCAAGCAATTTTTAAGGTTTTATGTGTGTTTTGCAGCATTGAAGAGTAGTTTCTTAGAGAATTGCAGACCTATTATTGGTGTTGATGGGTGTTTCTTAAAGCATGCTTGCGGTGGGCAATTACTGTGTGCAGTTGGCAGGGATGCTAACTATCACATGTTCCCGATTGCGTGGGCTGTAGTTGAAAGAGAAAGAACAAGCAGTTGGGAATGGTTTATGCGGTTGCTAAGTGAAGATTTGAAAATGGAAGATGGTAATGGTTGGACTGTAATCTCCGATCAACAAAAGGTATGTTTTATACTAATACTCCTATTTACTATTCTGCTTTCTATTATCCTGAACTAAAACTCGATTCAATTTTTTTATTGTCTTTTTTTCTAAAACAGGGCTTAATTAATTCCATTAGCATAATATGGCCGAAAATAGAGCATCGACAATGTGCTAGGCACATATTCTCTAATTGGAGGAAGAAACACAGCGGGAAAGTACTAGAGAAGCAATTTTGGAGGTGTGTAAAAGCAACGAGCATTGGACAATATGAAAAAAATATGGCAGATTTAAAGAAATTGTCACCTGAAGCACATATTGACTTTGAGAAAAGGAATACAGAGACATTTTGTAAGTCTAAATTCAAAACGCATTCATGCTGTGATATAGTAGATAACAATATGGCTGAAACTTTCAATTCCTTTATCCTTCTAGCTAGGTACAAACCTATTGTGACTATGTTGGAGGATATTAGACTAGCCCTTATGGAAAGAATGAAAAATAAAAAAAAATAGTTAGGCAATTTGTAGCTGGGATTGCACCTAGGATTAGTCAAAAACTAGAAGAAGCTTATGAAGAACAAAGTAAATGTGAATGTAGATGGAATGGTGAGGATTGTCAAACCGGTTTTGAGGTTCATCACTATGGTGTCGGCCATGCAGTAGATCTAGAGAAAAAGACATGTAGTTGTAGATCTTGTGAGTTAACAGGAATCCCATGTGCTCATGCTATGAGTGCAATCTTGTTTATGCAACATCAACCTGAAGACTTCTTGGCATCATGGTACACATCCCAAACATATGAGAAGACATATTCTCACTTGTTACAACCAGTTCCTGGAAGCACCTTTTGGAACCATGATGGAGAAGGTTTAGTCTTACCACCAGACATCATAAAAAAAGGTCCTGGTAAGCGAAAGACAACAAGAAGGAGAGAAGCCGAGGAGGCAAGTAGAGGGAAAGTGAAATATAATAGGAAAGGTTTACCAACAAAGTGTTCCAATTGTGGTGAATATGACATGACAAAAGAAAATGCCAACTCCCTCCCAAAATACCCAAGGTAACCACACACTAATTATTCAAATTATTAGTACTTCGACTACTCATTTGATGTAATTTAATCATTCTTTCATGTGTTTTGATGCACTAGGATGTAAACATTGAAGCTACATGTTCAAGCACTGGAAATTCACAAAAGGGGAGAAAAAAGGGAAGCAAGAGTAGAGTTGGTAGACCAATTTCAGATTTGGTTAATGATAATGTCCCAACTCCTTCACAGTATATACAACAAACCAGGAATCACAAGGAACTCGGTGGAAATTCTGACCAGGAAAATGGAGCCGTAAGGTGTTCTGAACAATGGTTGCAAGCAAGAGAGACCAAAGGAAGAGGAAAAGGAAAAGTAAAAAGAAAGAATCAAGAACCTGGGGGAGTTGGCATACTCTATGGGGAACAAGGTCAAGTGTTCTTCTGTCCTTCACATTCATCTCCAACTTTTTCCATGAATAATAGTCAATTCCCCACTTCTCAACCTACATCAGGGGCTCCATCTTCACAGCAACAATAATGGTGTTCTTCAATTTAGGTTTTAATTTGCTGACTTGTGGGAAGCAACTCCTAAATTGGGTGTGATATCTCCAACTTTTTGTGCGGTTACTCTTGTCTTTTGAACATTATGATGTAGTGCTCTATTTTTATTTTTATTTTTATTTTTACTTTTAATATGAACTTTAGTTAAGAATCTATTGTTAAAGCAGCAAAGATAAGGGTATTACAAGGAATTCATGTGAGTTCAATTTTTGGTTTTATAGTGAAACCATTTTATCAAACCACTATGATTTCATTTTATATTCTGTTTTTGCTTTGATATGTAGTAATTCTTGATTTGTTGTACATTAGAGGTAAAATTTGCAATCAATTGCTCAAGACATTAGGCACCCGTCAACGACTTTAAGGATCATTGTTTTATTATATTTAATTCTTTTCTTTTAATTTTGACTCAACAAATACAGATGAACTACAATAGTTTTATTTCCTTAAGCATTTTCTAAAAGTTAAAATTTTGGCTTATATGAGATATAAATGGTTGGGGTCTTCTAAATCTTCATTGAATATATAAAAAAGAATAAAAAAAGAATCGACAAATGTTAAGTGATATATACTCAAGTTCCAAATATCATAGTGCATTACACGCATGGCCTCAGGCAAACTTTATGGCCTATTTGTCATTGAATTTTTTTAAATTTACTAAATTGTCGTCACTTTGTTAAAATTTACCAATTTGTCACCATGGATCTGTTTTTTTTGCCATATTGGTTAATTGGCCCCATCACTTGGGGGAAACATAATCATCCCATCTCTTCAAGCCTACCCTATCATCAACACCAACCCAACGCAAGGCCACTACCTGCTTGTGGCCGGACAACCACCACCAAGGCCACATCTTCACATAGTAAACTCCAAAAATCAGTAGAAGAGAGAGAAACAAAGTGACGAAGATAGAGATACATATCCAAAATTGACAAAGCCATGTTCAGGTGACTTTGGCCAATCAAATTCTATGGGTCAAAGTCTTGCAATCTTTTTTTTTGAAGGTAAAATTAATTCATTAATAAAAGAGTCATACGGCATCTACAATAGAAATTGGAACTAACAAATACAAAATAATTTGGATCAAATAAAATTCTAATTTGACAAAACCACGATCGTTGTAGATGAGATTAGACACTGATGAATACCCTCTTTCACATCGCTGTTTCATACAGCCTTCTACGAGGGGGTCTTCCGATTCGTTGTAGTCTTGAAATTGAACTGAATCTGATAAAATTGTTTGTAGATGTAGAACTGACCTTCGTTGCGACACCGCACAAATCTTCATCAACAAATCAATGTCTGCAAAACTAAAGAACGTCACCAAAACTCTCACAAGGAGAGAGACAAAACCCAATATATGGGTAGATAAAACCCAATAATTGGGTAGAAAAACTCTCAAATTGAGAGAGAATGGATGTTTATTCACCATAAAATTTAAAAACTAGTAGTAAGTAAGGAAAATAGGGGCTTATCATCAACCAAAAGGTTGAAGGTAGCCCCTGAATCAACAAAAGTTTTTTAGGGTTTTTGGAAGAAGAGGAGAAAAGTCGAAAGAGAATATAATTGTTACCATATAAGTTTTCTAAAAGTCTTGCAATCTTGAGTTTGCTAATGATTTTCAAAGTAATGGCCATTGAATTGGAGCAACAACATCTCCAATTGTTTATTTTTGGCAACCGGCGCACTAACCACATCAAGAAGACTTCCACTGAGAGAGAAGGAACATTGAAATCCAAAGTAATAAATTGTAAAAATAGGAAAATCAATGAGAAAGATGGAGAAATATGAATACAAATCATAAGATGAAGGACATGTATTGAGAAATGATAAAAAGGGATGAGAGAAGAAAAACTTTTTGGATGAGAAGTTATAGGCAAGAGAAACAGGCAGATGTGAAGGTTTTAGTATTTTTTTTTGGGAATATAAAGGTACTTGCTTACTAGGTGTGGAAAATATCAAAAATTCGATCCGGTTTTAATTTCCGGATTTTTCGGGCAAGATACGGATCGTCATTTAAGAGTTCGTTTATAGCCAAGTAGTTTAACATTTTAGATTTTTCTAAACAACTGCAAGCTAATTAGTTTGCTTTTCATATTTTGGTTTCTGATTATCAAGAAAACTGAATACAAAAAAAAACAAATAAGGCTTTAGTAACCGGGAGTATATGGGTAATTTTTATATTTTTATTAAACATTAATGCAAATTTTTTATTATGTTAGAAAAGACAAGCCAATTCCAATAAAAAAAATTTGGTAAACTTATGGAATTAAAATGTAATAAGTAAAAAAGCAAATAAAAAATGTGCTCATATCCTCTATGTATATTTAATTTTAAAAAAATGAATGTCAATAGTTGAATTTGTCCCACAAATTAGTGATTAGGTTGGTGAAACTTCGAAATTTGTGAGGTTAGTGTTTCCTTTTCTTATACCAAATAACAAGAAAGGGAAATAAGGATAGTGTTTTTCTTATTATGTTTATACCAAAACATAATAACCTTAACTTTTTGTCATTACCATTCCCCTTCCTTAACCCTTTTTATTTCATTTTCTTTCCATCTTTCATACCAATTACCAAATAAGGGCCTAGTGAGTGCTTGTTAGCGCATGTGGACTATGCTGCTATAGTGCTGGGTAGATGGTGTCTTTCTTGAGCCCATGTGCTCGCTTAATATTCACTCAAGTGTACTGGCAATGTTGGCCCTAAATAAGCGTTACTCTTTGGGCAATAAAAGCATATTTATTGGCAGACTGGCAGTTATCAAGTATTGCATTGAGCCACCGGCTAATATATTCACCCCGCTAGTTTTGGTTTTAATGAGCCACCGGTGTAGAGAACTTATAATATACATCTTGAAATATATAGAATTATGTAGGGTACCTTCAATTAAGTAGTACTTAATTTATTGGTAAGGAGAGCACTCTTTCAACTTTAAGGTTGGAGGTTTAATCCCCACTAGAGACACTTTAAGGGTGGGGATTATCTTTACCCTTTCCCCCTACTCTCAAGTGTCTGGCATATTAGGACCTCAACGGGGTACATGCCACATCTTCTTACAAAAAAATAAAATTATTGGGTACCTTCATAAAAGCTATATAGAGTTTGTTTTCAACTTAGGCCCTGTTCAGTTCACCTTAAAATAATAATATTCAGTAAAAATAAGTTCAGTTCAGCAAAAATAAGTTCAGTTCAGTAAAAAAAAGTTCAGTTCAGTAAAAATCAGCAGTTCAAAGAAGAAAAAACAACATCAATCAGTAGAAATAAGTTCAGTTCAGTAGAAATAAGTTTAGTTCAGTAAAAATAAGTTCAGTTAAGTAAAAATAAGTTCAGTTCAGGTTAAATAAGTTGAACTGAACATGGCCTTATTATTGTTTATCTGAACTTATCTTAACTTGTAAGGACTAAAAAGACCTTATTAGACCTTATCAACACTTATCTGAACTTATCTAAACTTATAAGGAATACATATAAGTTAAAAAGAACGGATCGGTAATCTCAATATGCGATCTTATTATTTTATTTTTCTTTTCTCTTGCTGGCCCACTAATTATCTTGGATGTATGTAGCTCTATGTACTCCAAGTTGTGCCTAACAAATTGATATGCTTGTGAGATCATTGTGCAGGTGTTTTCTAAATCTCCTTATTCTTGTATATAGAGGGCTATTTGATGTATCCGATCCTCAATATCGGCTATAACTTACATAGTTACAAGGAACTGTATCAACTAATTTTGTCAACATTTCTATTGTACAGATGTTTTCTTAGACACGCTGTCATGAAACTACTAAAATATTTTTTACGGAGAATCCACCAAGATATGATAAATTCCAGTGACCCGAACACTACACCTAGTGACCTAGCACATGTTTGTTGATGCTTATGAGATAGTGATATGGTCGAGGAGATTTGTAAAGAAGAAAGATTGCAAGGGCATCATGAAGCCAAATCCAATACTTTGTTTGATTGGACAGAAAATAATATCAACACAATATGAATTTCACGAATGTAATCTCTCAAGGTGAAGAATAAAAGTTTATATAGTTTTATCTTAATTTAGATTTTTTAACACAAAAACGAAATCAGCAAGACATACATCAACCTATTTGACATGTCTAAATGACTGGGATCCAAGCTAAAGTTTAATATGAGAAAAATATTTTGCGACCATGTACCTATTGTGTAGTGGGTACCATTGAAAACGGTTCTGGTATATTGTCTACTCATTAATATAAAAGATATTATCTTGAGTTAATACCTATACTTGAGTTATTAATTCAAATAACTTAATATTTATCCATTCCATTAATATAAATAACTTATTTTGTAGTTCATTTATAAGTTGATTGGCTACCCGCTGCAAAAATCGATGTCGTTAGTTTCGAGCTCTGTTCCTACAAGTTGGAACTACTATAACCAGGATTGGGACAGTTTCAAAAGAAAAGCAATTCTAATCGAGTCCTAACCCAGGCTTTAGAAATCTTATCGAGTGCCCGATCGCATTTACCCCTATCCACAAATCGCACGCATTCACCCCTTGGTTAGTTGCTAAACAAATATGCGGGATCATAACTTTTATTAAAATTTCAAATACATATAGATGATTCAAATAATAATTGTCCTCACAACTTCAATAAATCGTCAGATTGCCTGTTTGAAAAAAGTTGTATATTCCAGCTATATGGGCAGCAGATCTCTACAGTGCAAAATCTCTACGACGATTGAATAGTTTTGATTAAAGAAACCTTTATTTGATTAATTTTTTTTACTTATTTGTTAGATTCGGATTTCTATTATAAATGTTGAATTTTCTGTATTAACAAATTGATTTTACTGTTTAAAAAAGAACTAAAAGCACATTTCAACAAAACACTAAACAATGGTTGTATGCCTGAGTGTCCTAAGTTTTTACTACTTTTCGTTTTTGTTATTGTAACACTTTCGAAAAGAGGAGGTTTGGAATTAATTTTAACATTTTCTTTTGGGCAAATTTTTGTCTCTATCTCTCTCCTATGTCCTATCACGCTATCACATGGGTGTGCTTCTTTTTTTTCTCTCTATCTTTTCTCTCCAAAAATTGTCTAAGAATCCCTAAAATCAATATGTCATTTTAATAAAAAAAAAGGGAGTAAATATTAGTTTTGCAAGATTCTATTTCTAGCCCTAGTATGAAATGATTATGGCACAGTTTGAATTATAAGCAAACTATCATGCTTTTTTGCTGAGCATGGTAATTTCGCTAAATCTAATTTTGGCCGATAGCTTTTCAACTACTATCCATAATCGTGAAACGTCAAGTAGGGAAACAGTGAGTCAGTGACAAAACAGTTCAACAAGAAGTAAAAAGTATGAGGGACATGTGATTGAAAAGCAAGAAATTTCGAGCATAAAATCCACCCACCAAATCTTTTTTAAAACCCTCCAAATCTTCTTAGATACCCATGGGATTAAAAAATAGAAATTTAAATGAAATTTACAGAAAAATTGTCAAAAACCACCTAATAAGCGTTTTATTATATTAAACCACCTATTAAGACATTTTTTTTTAAAACACCACCACTTAACGGTCGATTTGTAACTCCGTTAACTCTAATTAAACTTCCCTCCAATTTTGCTTGTAATGTGAAAAGACGAAATTGCCCTTTTGCTTTGAAAATCAACTAACTGTTCATTTACCCCTTTATACGTTCATCATTCAAGCTTCAAACCTCTGAGAAATGAAAACTCACCACGCCAAACAAGAATCACCACTCCAAGTAAGCTTCAATTACTTTATCACATTAAACCTACAAGAACCCTAAATTGGAATTTCGTCCTTTTACCGATTAGTGAAGAATTGGAGTGGAAGTTGTTGTTGATGAACAGAAAGATTCTACAAATCTGACAAGGATGTTGGGTATGTTAACAAGTATTAAATTTTCATTTTTTTCATTATATATTTTCCTTTTCTTTATGCTTTAAGTGTATAAAACTGGAACCCTAACTTGAAAATCGAAAATACCTATGTGTGTTTAGTAGTTGAATAATGTAGGAAGAGGTTGTGCAGATTTGTAGGATGATTGAGACATCCTACAATTTGAGGAAAAAAAAAGAGAAAGAGGAAGATTAATCCAAAAACAACATAAACCCTAATTTTACTTGTGCAAAATTTAAACAAACGAAGAGCAATTACCTTCGATTGGATGAATGAAATGCAGATGTGAAACCTTAATTTCAGTGCTATGAACCCTAATTAAAGGATTGAAGGTAAAAACCAAGAATTTGAGCGAATTTAAAATGTGAGTGATTAGGTGCAATAAAAGGGGGGAAAATTGGTAGGAAATCTGGATTGAAATAGGAGGGAAAAACATAAAATTGCAAGCAAAATTGGAGGGAAGTCTAATTAGAGTTAACGGAGTTACAGATCGACCGTTAAGTGGTGGTGTTTTAAAAAAAAATGTCTTAATAGGTGGTTTAATATAATAAAACGTTTATTAGGTAGTTTTCTCAAAAAAAAGTGACTTTATAAGGTGGTTTCTGACAATTTTTCCGAAATTTAATGGTGATAATCTCTATAGTATAAGGAAGAAGGGAGTGGACGACACAAATAAATAAAGAAAAAGCAAATAAAATAAATCAAGAAACTTCTATAATTAAGGAATTAAGGGCCTGTTTATTTCAGCTTAATTTCAGTTTAGTTTAGTTCAGCTCTAATCAGTTCAGTTTAGTTCAGCTCTAATCAGTTCAGTTCAACTCTAATCAGTTCGGTTCTATTTTCAATTTTAGCTATAATTTTTAGCAAAAAATGTTTAAAACTTCTAAGTAAAATATATGAAAATCTACGTTAAAACAATTAAAAATATATATCAATGGTTATATTTTCTTGAGATCCATAAGTAGACACCCACTTTACTATATTTTTATATACTTTTGAATTTTTTCATTTTCAAATACGTGAGTGATTGCTCGTGAGAGGGGAGAATTTCATCAAATCGATCATGAAACATGATAAAGCATTGTAGGATGAGTGAGGGCATGTTCTCTTCGTCTGATTCTAGCTGAATGAAACTGAACTGAACTTATTGGAGCTGAACTGAACTGAAAAGAACTGATTGGAGCTAGAGATTACAATATCTAATGGATGATTCATCATCCGCTCCACCCGAAAAACAAAAAGGACGAAAAATCGAGTTAAATGGGTGATGTACGGGTGACGGATGAACGAGTAACGGGTGATGGATGGATTAGGGTGAGAAAGTTTCATCCATCCCCCAACCCATCACTCGTTTATAACCCGCTTCATCACTCGTTTGTTACATTTTCTTAAATGTCAATCATTTTATTTACATTAGTATAATATTTTTCCCTTTTGATAATTATCGGCATGTTTACGTACACTTAAATTATCTTAATTTGACATAAGTTTATATATAAATTGTGATTTTGCAAGTTTCACTAGTGGAAAAAGAGTCATTAGTTGGGGCCATAAAGGGCTTATAGCTGCGTATTTGTATTCGTAGCTATTGCAGGTACAGCAACAAGTCACATACAATAGTTGCGTACAATATGCAGCTAATAGAACATTGACAAAAATGGTACAGGGATTGACTGATATTTCTTAATGTCAATCCATTCTCCTTTCCTGATCTGTTTTCGTATTGTCTTTAGAGATTAAGCTACCTCAAAATATATATCACAGTATAGGACTGGCCGAGCACTTATTATTGTACTAGATATCTATGCACGCGATGTGTGCGACAATAATTTTATTATGAAATTTTATAATTTATGGTAGATTATTTTATTGATAGTCGCATCTTACCATAACTTTTCATATTTTTAGAAACTCCCATCTTAATGAGTTTTTTATAAAAATTCCACCTACCATTTACAATTCTATCAAAAACTCCCACCACTTAACGGTTTTTGTCAAATTTCATTAACAAAACCGTTAAGTGGGTCTCACAGATACATTTTGTTAACAAAATGGAACTTGAAATAATTGCAATTCTTTTCAAATAGTTGTAATTCGGCAAATGTGTTGAGGATTTGCCCTTAAATTGATTAAATTGACTTCAATTTCAGCGTAAACTGATAATAAAATGCATATAGGGGGCCCATTTCACGGTTTTGTTAACGGAATTGAACAAAAATCATTAAATGGTGGGAGTTTCTAATAAAATTGGGAATAATAGGTGGAAATTTAAAAGAAAAATTCATTAAGGTGGGAGTTTCTAAAAACGTGAAAATTTAAAAGTACTTGAAAATACTTTATCATATTTCTCACTCATGCATACTTTATCATGATCAATTTGATCAAATTTGCCTTCACTCATGAACAATCAATTACTCATGAACAATCAATTACTCATGTATTTCAAAATAAAAAATTTCAAAAATATATAAAAGTTAGCAAAGTGGGTGTCTATCTATAGATCTCAAGAAAATATAATCGTTGATATTTTTAAAAATTGGTTTTAATTTGTAGGTTTTTAGATATTTTAGTTAGAAGTTTTGAACATCTTTTATTAAAAATCTAATGGCTAAATTTGGAAATAAAACTTAATTACTTAATAAACTCATTGATTTATTTTATTTATTTTTCCTTTTTTTCTATTTGGCGTCCACCCCACTTCTTCACTTATATAATAGAGATATGTCGTTCAGTTTTCTAACCTTGTTTTTGTAATGAAATTGATTTGCACAAAAAACAATGGGCTTCATAATGATGAGAGTATCAGACTCACACGATACAGTGGCCTTCAGGTTCTTCATCTATGTTCACCCCCCCTCTCACAGAAACCCTTACCTCACGAAACCCCTGCACAGACTCACTTCCCTACTCTCTGCCACCTTCCAATGCTATGTTCATCAGTTCATTGACACCTAAGATTTTGTCCATAGGGTGTTTCACCCAATTTTAATCTATTAGCAAAATTGCCAAGAAAGAAATTGCTATCTTCATACAGAAGCCATATATACAAAATAGAATCATTTAAAGGCAAAAGAAGGGTATGGATGTTGTACAAAATGGTATCATCGACGAAATCCGGAGCCATTAGATTTCAGAAGTAACACTCTAGAGGAACTCATACAACACATGCAACTGTCAAAAGTCAATATTCAAAACTCAGCACAGAACAATTTACTAAACAGAGTGTAAACAACTCTACAAGTTGTAAACAACTCTATAGTCTATAGTATCATTTCTTAGCACAAAACCTTTTCATTTGTCTATAGTCAAAACTCAACACAAAACCTTTTTATTTAGCATCTCTAACATCTCTCGGGGTTGTAAACAACTTTATAGTCTATAGTATCATTTCTTGAGAAAAAGGTAGTAGTTAGTCAATATCTTTTGGGGTCGTGTTTGATTTGAAGGTAACATTTCCAAATGAATTTTACTTTTAAAGACAGTAATATTTCAATAATATAAGATATGATAAGGACACTGCCCTATAATTGGACATGAATGCAGGGACAATGCGTTTATGAAATATACTCGTGACTTCAAAAACTCTTTGGGCTAAGGTTTTCACGTAGAGATAGTTATATACACATTGCATTTTAATCTGTTAGCCAATTCTTGTTATAATATAATCTCAAGCCCATTTGTGAGTACATGTGTCACCAGACAGGCAGACACATTGGAGAATGACTTACCGACTTTAGATATAGCCTTCATATGGATTGCAGACTGTAAAAGCTCCAAAAAATCAGTACCTAGCACAAATAGTGACATAGTAAAGCATCATCCACATACACATTTGCTTAAAGAATTCCAACTTCAACAACAAAAACTCGAATTACACACAAATTAACAATAAAAAGACTCAGAATAATACCTGTTGATTGAAGAGGTACTACCACCACCAATGCTAGCAACTGTTAGAAAATAAACAATGGAACAAGAGGAAACCGGATAATCACCACTCCAAGGCACGGAAACTACGCTTTCCTATTAGTTTTATTTCGCCCCTCTAGGATCACCGGGTTACACGAAACAACTAATGAGATACAACGGAGTAACAATTCACTTCTATGATCTTAGAAAAGAATCCTTAAGAACTTGTGTTTGATGTGTTTAGGAAGAACACTTAAGAAAGTTAATCAGAAATTCTTAAGTAAGCAATCAAGGTTTTCCCAAAGGATGGAGATCACCTCCTCCTTTTATAGTCACATATGCAAGGGCCCTCATTAAGGACCTTTAATAGGCACCTTAATGAGGTCCTTAATTCAGAGAATAAAGCCAGCCATTAACCATGTAATAACCAAGCATAACCGAGCAAAAACGCTTCAACGGATATAAATGGACAAAATGTGAACTGAAGCGTCACAGAGCAGAGCCTGGTCGCGACTCGCGACCACGGGTCGCGGCCCGCGAGCTGCCTGCTCCCTCTTTTCTCTTGTTTTCCGGAATTAATTCTACAACTTCTATTAATTCCCCCATATGTGATTAATCCAAACCCATTACCCTTACAAATGTTCCAACAATCCTCCTCCCATTTGTAGAGTAATGTTGAACGGTTTACCTCATGCAAAATCATAAACAAACATGCTCATGCATCATAGAAATATCTAATGATTGAATTTCCACTAGTATATGTAAACTTAACAACAATTAAGATTGAGATGATAGACTAAGCTTTGAATCATTCAACCACTACAAATTATTGAAGTTACAAATACACATAAGCACAAAACTAATGTTCTTTTAAAACCTCCGACATCTTAGTAGCCATGGTGTCCATATCCATTCATGAGCGTTCCAAGTCAAGCCTAGACTTGTTGAAGCGGCCAAACCCCTAACTCATATAGGTAAATCTTTTCGCACATGCTCCTGCAATTGAGCACTTTATCAAAGATTTATTAAGAATTTACGTTCAACCTCCTTTACATTGCAGTGTCAAGCACTAACCTTGGGATGTATATCACACAAGTGCTTCCAACCTTTGAAGAAAAGTACTATCCTCATTGAATTTGAGATCTAACGTTGTATTAGACATTAAATTAAGTTTTCCTTAGTTAAAGGTTGATCAATAGGCTTAAGACCCATCCCTTTGTTCATTTTGTTCACTAGTTCCCTTGACAACGGTTTTGTAAACGTATCCGCCAAGTTTACACTAGACCGAACAAAATCAATGGTTATACAACCATTCCTTATCATTTCACGTACATAGCTATGTCTAACCCCAATGTGCCTTGACTTGCCATTGTAGACTTTACTATACGCTTTGGCTATTGTGGATGCACTATCACAATGGATAGCTAGAGGAGACATTGGTTTGACCCATAAGTCAACCTCACTCAACACATTCCTTAGCCATTCCGCTTCTTGACAACAAGAAGCTAATGCGATGAATTCCGATGCCATAGTGGGATCGGTAATACATGTTTGCTTCTTAGATGCCCATGAGACGGCACCTCCTCCAAGAAGAAACACCCATCCACTTGTGGAAGAATAATCTTCCTTATTGGATATCCAACTAGCATCCGAGTACCCTTCAATGATTAACGGTTCTCCCGTATAAGTTAAACCATAATCTTTGGTTTTGTTCATATACCTTATTACTCTTCTCAAAGCTTGCCAATGTATCATACTAGGTTTACTAGTATATCGGCTAAGCTTGCCAATAGCAAATGCTATATCCGGACGAGTGCTAGTCATAACATACATCAAGCTTCCAACCAAGCTTGCATACTCCAATTGAGCAATAGGAGTACCACTACCCGGAACCAAGTGAATACTAGGATCCATAGGAGTAGCAAAATGAGACGAATTTGACTCATTGTACCTCTTTACCACTTTCTCAATGTAATGAGCTTGTGATAACGAAATAGTACCTTTACCTCTCATTATTCTAATACCAAGAATAACATCCGCTTGACCCAAGTCTTTCATTGAGAAGCTACTTGAGAGAAAAGCTTTAGTATTTTCCACTTGTTCCAAATCAGTCCCAAAGATGAGCATATCATCTACATATAAGCAATTTATAACTCCTTTACCGTTATTATCAAATTTGCTATATACACATTTATCGGACTGATTTATTTTAAATCCCTTAGCCAAGACTACATCATCAAATTTTTGATGCCATTGTTTTGGTGCTTTCTTAAGTCCATACAAAGATCTAATCAACTTGCAAACCTTAGACTCTTGACCTTTGACCACAAATCCTTCGGGTTGATTCATGTATACTTCCTCCTCCAATTCATCATTAAGGAATGCCGTTTTAACATCCATTTGGTGAATTACAAGACCACGAATCGCCGATAAAGCTATCAATAGTCTAATGGTAGCAATTCTTGCTACCGGAGCATAAGTGTCAAAGTAATCGATACCATATTTTTGCCTAAAACCTTGGACCACTAACCGGGCCTTGTGTTTTAATATGGTTCCATCGATTTTCCGTTTTCTTACGAAAATCCATTTACAACCTAAGGGTTTGCAACCGGGAGGTAAATTAGCTAAAACCCATGTATTATTCCCCATTATTGAATCCATTTCATCATTCACGGCCTCTTTCCAAAAGGCGGAATCATGAGACTTTATAGCCTCATCAAAGGTCCTAGGATCCTCCTCCATATTGTAACAATATGAGAATTGAGTCATAATTGACTCCCTTGACCCTTCAACTAAATAAAGTTGAAAATCCGGTCCAAAAGATTTCTCTTTTCCAATTCTTTTACTTTTCCTAATTTCCGGTGTTGTGGTTTCATGATCATCAATGATGTCACCCACAACTTTGGAACTAGTACTAGGTACCATGTCCTTTGGTCTAGGAATCGAAGAGAAACGAGTCTCATCAAATATTGCATCTCTTGACTCTATCACGGTGTGAATAAAGACAAAATCATTATGTTCAATGACATAAAACCTATAGGCTTTGCTATTTTCCGCATAGCCTATAAAAATGCAATCAATTCCTCTTTCACCTAACGTTTTACGTTTAGATTCCGTCAATTTGACAACCGCCCTACATCCCCATACCTTAAGATAATTGAGATTATGTTTTTTCTTTGACCAAAGTTCATATGGGGTAGTCTTGTTCCTTTTATTAGGAACTCTATTTAAAATATAGCATGCCGTTAAAATAGCATCACCCCAAAAACCTTCACTAAGACCCGAATTAGAAAGCATGGTATTAACCATTTCTTTTAAAGTCCTATTTTTCCTTTCCGCCACACCATTACTTTGAGGTGAGTATGGTGCGGTAGTTTCATGGATTATTCCAATGGAATTAAAATAACTAGGATTATAGTATTCACCACCCCTATCCGTTCGAAGCCTTTGAACTTTTTCACTAAGTTGAAGTTCCACTTCGGTCTTATAGATCTTAAACTTTTCAAGTGCTTCATCTTTTGAGAATAATAAATAAATGTAACAATACCTTGAAAAATCATCAATAAAAGTTACAACATATTTTTTATTTCCCAAAGATGGTGAACTATGAAAGTCACACAAGTCACTATGCACCAATTCTAGCAATACCGATTGTCTTGTCATACTAGGAAAAGGATTCTTTGTAATTTTGTTTAACATACATGTCTTGCACTTCTCTAAATTTAAATCAAAGGAAGGTATTAAACCTAACTTAGACATGTCATATAATCTACGATAGTTCACATGACATAACCGATTGTGCCATAGAGAAGAAACATCAAGCATGTAAATAGAACTAGCAATTTTATTATCAATGCTAAACTTAAACATTCCATTACAAAAATAACCTTGACCAACATAAATACCACTCTTAGACACTATAAATTTGTCGGATTCAAAAACAACCTTAAAACCAAACTTATTCAAAAGTCCTCCCGACACAAGATTTTTCCTAACTTCCGGAACATAAACAACATCCCGGAGAGTTAGAGTCTTTCCCGAGGTTAACAACAATTCTACTTGGCCAATTCCCTTAGCCTTTACCGTAGAATCATTACCCATGTACAAAATTGGACCATCATCCAATTCCTTCAAAGACTTGAAATGGTGCCTATTATTGCACACATGTCGAGAAGCTCCCGAATCAATCCACCAAGAATCATCAACCTGCACAACATTAATTTCAGAAATCATTGCAATAAGATTCATTTCTTCAACTATGTTTTCATGTGCAACCATACCTTGGTTTTGACCAACACTAGGTTGATCTTTCTTTGTCGTCTTCTTTTTCTTCCAAGACGGACAATCCCTCTTCAAATGAGGACCATTGCACACCCAACAAGTAAGAGTTTTCCTCTTCTTGTTTGCAACATTGGTTTTAGATTGAACATTGATTTCTTGGTCCCATTAGACCCACCAACCTCTACCATATTAACGGTAGACTTAGGAGCACTAGAAATTGTGTCCTTAACCCCATGTTGAGCCCGGATCCCTTCTTCAATACGAAGATGAGTTCCTAATTGCTCCATGGAAAGATCCTCTTTCTTATGTTTCAAAGTATGTATAGTGTCTTTCCAAGAAGATGGTAGTTTATCAATAATGGATGCAACGACAATTGCTTCATCTATTACCATACCATGTGACCTTATTTGATTTAAAATGTGATGAACTTCGTGAAATTGCTCCATTATAGGCCTTTCATTAGTCATTTTAAACATATTAAAATTACTAACAAGAAACTTCTTACTTGAAGCATCTTCTGAGATGTACTTGGCCTCTAGAGAATCCCAAAGCTCCTTTGCACTCTCCACATTTTGAAAAAGATCAAACAAGGCATCCGAAAGTGCATTAAGAATATGACCACGACAAATGTAGTCATCATTCTCCCACTTTGTACGCCTCCTCGTAGTCTCCAAAGGTTCCTCAACCCCTTCTTCCGGATAAGCCGGAATTGGTGTTGTAAGTACATACACCACATTGAGGGTCGTTAAGAGGAAATGAATCTTCTTTTGCCAACGACGAAAACCCACACCTTCGAACTTGTCCAACTTTTGGAAGTTCAAAGTAAGGTCCTTGAGTGATGAAGCCATATCCGTAAAGAAAGTAAAACTAATAGATTGTTAGAAAATAAACAATGGAACAAGAGGAAACCGGATAATCACCACTCCAAGGCACGGAAACTACGCTTTCCTATTAGTTTTATTTCGCCCCTCTAGGATCACCGGGTTACACGAAACAACTAATGAGATACAACGGAGTAACAATTCACTTCTATGATCTTAGAAGAGAATCCTTAAGAACTTGTGTTTGATGTGTTTAGGAAGAACACTTAAGAAAGTTAATCAGAAATTCTTAAGCAAGCAATCAAGGTTTTCCCAAAGGATGGTGATCACCTCCTCCTTTTATAGTCACATATGCAAGGGCCCTCATTAAGGACCTTTAATAGGCACCTTAATGAGGTCCTTAATTCAGAGAATAAAGCCAGCCATTAACCATGTAATAACCAAGCATAACCGAGCAAAAACGCTTCAACGGATATAAATGGACAAAATGTGAACTGAAGCGTCACAGAGCAGAGCCTGGTCGCGGCCCGCGAGCTGCCTGCTCCCTCTTTTCTCTTGTTTTCCGGAATTAATTCTACAACTTCTATTAATTCCCCCATATGTGATTAATCCAAACCCATTACCCTTACAAATGTTCCAACAGCAACAACTCATCAAAACTAGACATCGCCTTATCATACTCCTTAGAACCAGCCCCCACCGACCTCGCCGTCGATTGAGGTTGCTTCTTCCCTAATATACGGACAAAAACAGGTCAAACAAAAGAAAAAGAAGAAGAAATAGCGATTGGAAGAGAAAACTAAAACGCAAACCCTAACCTCTTTCTCAACTGATTTTATAAGAATTCCCATCTCGTTATCTATCGATATCTGCACTAAATATTGAGAAAATGGGAGGTAATTAACGAAATTCGTCCTATTCTCGTTATCTATCGATTTCTACACTAAATATTGTGAAAATTTTAGTTTTATTTATGTTTTGTGGGATGTTGTTCAAGCAAACGTGCAACAAATCAAACACAATAGACATGAAAATCATAATTAAACCATACGAAATCAAACTCGGCATTTTAGAGAAATCCTAGCTGGATAAACACGGGAAATCGGAGATTGAAAGGATCAACGAGAGGAAAGCCAACACAAACCTGAGATTGGGGCGAACTGAGATGGGAGTATGGGACGCAACTTCAATGAAAGAGAGGGAAAGAGAGGACAAAGCGGCCCTTATGCGTTATACCTAAAATGAAATTAATTTTAAAAACTTTTTTTTTTGGCCGATATAGCTGCGGGCCTACACGAAGCGCCCGCAACAACCAATCTGTAGCTGTGGGCTGACCCACAAGCCCGCCGCAAAATCAAGCTAGCTACGGCTTATCCACAAGCACGTAGCTAGAAGGGAGCAGCAATAAATATTTTTTCCACTAGTGTTTGGTATAACTTTTCTCGTTTAATTATCTTTAATAGATGATCACCTTGTCCACCCGATTCACCTGCGGGTGGTGGATGGATGGAAAACGGGTGATGGTCTTACCGGGTGACGGATGGATGGATGAGAGTTGATTTCACAGAGTGACAGATGTGGGTGATGGCTCACCCGACCCAAATCTCACCCGTTGCCATTCCTAATTGGAGCTAAACTAAACTGAACTTATTGGAGCTGAACTGAACTGAACTGAACTGAATTGAATAGTAACAAATATATAAATAATGAGTAAATAATTATTATTATGAATATTAAATAATAAGTAATTATAATTCTAACTAATAATTAATAATAATAAATTATTTAGAAAGATATTAAATGAATAATGATAAAATTATTGCTGATATTATTAAATGATTGTTATAAATAATAACAATAATGATAAATTAATTTTAAAAATAATAATTATCGATAATAATGAATAATTACTATTATTAGTATTAATATATTATATTTGATAATGATAGTATAATAACAATAATGTCTAAGAAGTAAATTAATATTATCATTATAATAATAATTAGTAATTATAATAATAATTAACTTAAAACATGGGTTGGTGTGTGCTTCTAACCAAACCATGATTTGTCTATAATATTTATAAATCAAACCCCACCACGAACCGCCAAAGTATCTTTAATATTCAAAGTAACGACGATGTTGTAACTTAAATAGTACTCCAGTATATTAGCAACTTTTTAATTTTTTAAGATATTTAGCTTTTCGTAACATATTTGTATGATGTAATAATGAATATCAAGTCGGTAAAATAAAACAACAATTGCAAATTATAGAATACTCGGATTGACATGAAATTTGGTTAAACTGCGTACCAATTCAAACCATGCTCAGCCATGGTAATAATAGTAATAATAATGAGTAAAGATATGATAACAAAGATATATAAAAATAAAAATAAATATTAATAATAATGTAACAATAATAATAACAGTAATAATTATAATAACAATAATGAGTAAAATAAATTAGACAAATAATAGTAATAATAATAATAAACAAAATGGTTAAATAATAAATGGAGCTGAATTTAACTGGATTGAACTTAACTGCACTTATTGGAGTTGAATTGAACTAAATTGAACCGGACCGAACTGAACTTATTAGAGCTGAACTGAACTAAACTGAATTGTAAATAAATTGAACAAAACAGGTCCTGAGAAAGTGGTAGAGAGGGAGGGATGAGTACAATTGATTACTCATGAGTAATGATGCTCTAAATGACATCTTTCATCAATCTTTAGTAAGATTTTTTGTCTTTTTTGAGTTTTATTTGTAAATCACTAATGCTAATCTACTCTCTAAAATTTATTACTCTTTCTTTTTAGAAAATATTCATTAACTATGTATGTTCTAACAACTTATGAACATGTCGAATTGAACATAGTATCATATTACCACGTTAAATTATGCCCCAAAAATATGGATTCAGATTTTTTCAAAGGATGGCATTTTGCCAGTATCAACTTTAGTAAAATATCTAAAATTATTAATAGGGCCAAAAAGTTCCTTATATTACAATATACTACCTCTGTTTTTATTTAGTTGCAAGGTTTCCAAAAAAATGGAAACCAATGCAAAATTTTTAAGTAGATATTAGGGTATACAATTAAGGGGGAGTGGGGACCAATGCTATGTAATTGAATACATCACCCACCACCTTCACTGCCACCACAACCCACCACACCACCACAAACAGCACCCCCTCCCCAAAAACGCACAGCAGCGCACCACCACAGACCACCACCACAGCACCCCCCACCCCCCAAAATTGCACACCACCGCACCACCACACCACCACAAACCACCACCACAACACCACAAACAGCAACCCTCCCCCAAAATCGCACACCACCACAACAACACCAACCTCACCACCACAACACCAAACCACCACAACAACACCACAAACAGCAACCCCCCCCCCAAATTCGCACACCACCGCAACCCCACAACAACACCAAACCACCACCATAAACCACCACAACACCACAAATCGCACACCACCACACCCTCGCAATTCGCACACCACCACACCCCCGGAATTTGCACACCACCACAGATCTGGCCATTTTCGTTCTTTGTGTGGTTTTTCGGCCGTTTCTGACTTTCTGGGCTTTAAGGTGGTGTTTTCGACCGTTTGCAACATTGGGGCTGGTGTTTTTGGACAATTTCAGAGGTGGTGGTGGTGTTTTCGGCCTTGGGTCTGGTGTTTTCAGACGAATTCAGAGATGGTGGTGGTGTTTTCGGTCTTGATGGGTGGTGTTGAGTCCGGCCTTGGCGGTGATTAGTGGTGATGCCGGTGGTTTTTCCAGTTGAAGGTTGAGAGAAGGGGAGATGAAGGTTGAGAGAAGGGGAGGAGAGGTGAAGATGGCAGAGAAATGGTGGGGGTGGGGGTAGGGTGGGGATGGGGATGGGGGTTAGGTTAGGTTAATTTAGTGGGGGTCATTAGGTTGAATGAAGTAAGATTAAGTAATGTTAATTATATTTAGTAAGGGTAATATAGTAATTTTACAGGGTTTTTTTTTAACTAAATAAAGAAAGAAAAAGAAACATTGCAACCTTTGGGAAAATTCCGTTTTAGGAAACCATTGCAACTAAAAAAACGGAGGTAGTATAAATACGTTAGAATATATTCATCCCAAGAAACTAGTCTTGTTATGACGACTTATGAATATTTGGAATTTAATAAAATATCATAATATCAATTAAAACTATGTCTAAAGTTGTAATCACACGACTTTATAATAATTATTTGATTTATTTTTAATAAACTAAAATATTCGAAATATACTAGATTTTTTTATCAAGTTTATATAATGAAATATTAATCCATAAACAACTTTTATTATTTTTGATAAAATGTTAGAAAGTTATAAAAATATGACATAATAAGGCAAGCCCAACAATTGTTTTTACACTATAAAAAACATTGTACATCAGAATAAATAAAACAATAAGTAAAAAAAATCAAAGTCACACGATTTGATGATCATTTAATATTTTTACTTAATTTTTATACAGATATTATACCTTTTCATTTCCCAAAATTAATTAAGTAAATCAAATACAAAAAAGAATAGATCAAATTATATTACATAACAGAAAAGGATATGACATTTAAGGGGGCAATAAAAAAAATATGAGGCAATAAAGATGTGATGTAATAAGGAATGAAAAAATCATTTTTATAAGAATTATTACAACTATATATATTTTCTTAGCAAAATATATTAAGCAAGAAATTAAAAATTATAATATCACGAGATTTCAATGGGATATCACAAAATACATCATATAATATAAATAAAGTAACAATTTAGTTTACATAAAATCTATATTCTCAACATATAATATGTTTACTTAACTTAAAATAACAAATATTTTTTGGTTACCAAAATCAAGTTTTCTAAAATAACAAGTATACTGTAAGAAGAAAAAAATCAGGTAACATATATTCTTCGTCCCAGATTTCAAAAAAATCGGGTTACATAGTATTTTGTTAATATGTAAATAGAAGCCTTACCAATCGGGTAACATACATCTCTTACTTTTCTAAAAGTTCACTTACTCCTCTAATCTTTTGTAATCCGGTTTGACATAATTCTCAACACAATAAAATATAAGATTAATTGTAGCATGTAAACATTTCTTACTTCTTTACACGTTCATTCACTTCTTTTATTTGAAGTTCAAAATCTTTGACATATGCGTTAAAACAACGATAATATATTAGGTTTCAAACTTAAAATAATTGAATAATTATCAAAACAAAAACAACAAAATTTTCAAACTTAACTTAGTTCTCTATCTATGAGATAAATCATGGATTTAAGTCATATGATGATGTTTCTATAAATATGATAAAAATCTTCCAATCACCTTGTAACACCCCTGAAATTCCGCTACTTTTATAAAAAAGGTAATATAATAAATAATTTAAGGAAATTCCAAAGGTGCTACGCCGCGATAATTAATAATAATCACCGCAAGGCAAAAGGTTCTAATTAAAATAAATAGTCAATAAGGTTTAACTAATCAAACTAACTAGAATCTAAATAATTATTACAGATTGAAATAAAATACTAAAGTCAAAAGAATAACAGCGGAAGTCTTATTAAACCTACTAACGTATAACTAAATCCATCGCACTCTTTAATCCAATCTTGAGCTAACCACCTTCAAATCCCTGCACTTTGAACACTATAGTATCAGCCAAAAGGCTGAGCAAGATTTCATACTGTACTAAAACAAAACTATCCAATGTGCAGGTAAGATATATAGGAATATCTTACAAATTCATTTCCAACCTGTACAAATTAAATATATAAAATAAAATAACTTTTCAACAAATCTCAACTTTTTCTGTCTTTTTGAAACAATTCTTTAAATACATTTAAAATATAACTGTTTTGAAACCTGTGAGTAGGAAGTATTAAAGTCCAATGAGCTAGCTAGGCTCACGAGACGGGTAAACACCAAAGCCCCTAGTATGCATACCCCTAACTTGATAACGAACCAAGAAGGAAGACAAATGGCAAGTGTATTGATCAACATACACCCAACTACTAAATAATGGTTGAGACAAAACTCATCAACCTACTTCCAAACCCGAGGAATACCGCTTACCGGCAACCCCACAAAAAACATTCTTATAAAACCTGATAAATCAATTAAGTAAACCTAGAAACATTCTAGTTTACTCAAAACCTGTAACAATGAGGAACATCCTCCTTATAAATCTCAACTTGGCATATGAGGAACTTCCACCCTTTTGCATCTCATAAATAATCTCATAATTTTCTTTCACAATCAATATCGTCAAAACGATTTAAATCTCATTAGATAAATAATGTAAAACCTTTTACATCTCAATGTATAAATAACGTAAAACTTTTTTTAAAAAATCTCCATATGTAAATCACATAAAACCTTTTAAATCTCAATATAAACTTTAAACCAACATCATTCATTTTCCAAAATAATTTGTACAAGACTTAGTAAGAAATCTTACCTTTTCAGCAACCACAATCAACCAAACTCTATTTCAAGTCAATAAGGTTCTTCTACGAACCCACAATTTGATTAATAGAGTGATTGGAATATAGAATAGTATTAAAAGATCCAAAATTTGTCTCTTTTGACCCGAAATTCGACCCAAAAACATTGCCCAACGAAACCTTTTTTTTTTTCCTTTGAAAGCCGCCCAAACAAGATAAGATTGTAATGATGATGGATGTGTATGGTCAAGATGGTGATGGATGCTTTCTATAAATATGGAGTAAAGCTCTTGAGTGGTTAATGGAGCACAATTGTGAAGCAAAGCAGAGGGTGAAGAAATAGTGGAGGCGTCGAAGGTAGTGTCGCCTAAGTAAATGGGTTATGGGTATTTAACCTAATCAAACTAGAAATAAGTTTTTGGCTATTTCTAAGATAAGGTCAAAGTTTGGAAGAAATAATTTAATAAAAAGGCTAATAATAATTATTTTCGTAAAATAATTATTATAAATATCTACTAACAATATATAAAATACGGGGTGTTACACACCTTCATCAATGGGATCATGAGTTACAACTTTAATATTTAGAGGAGTTTTAAGTGAACACAAGACGAGTTTGAGCATTAAAAAGTTGGTCAAAGGTAAACTAACAATAATATATGTTCTTATTTTAGTGTCAATTTTATAAAATTAATAAAAATAGTAAGAACTATAATAGATACGCTAAAAGTCATGATTGTGCAAAGCACAGGTCATAAGCCAATTTTAAATAATTCTCAATAAGAGAAAGGAAAAATTGACAAGAACAAGCCAAACTATTGGCCATCTTCTATAAACAGTCCAAACTATTGATAATCCATGAACAGTCCAAACTATGACACCCATCGTTGTAGCAGGTAAAAAAAAAACTTTTTTTTTTATTTTAATAACCTGATTTAACTTTAAAAAAACAAAAAAAAAGCCCACCCCACCACCTGCCAGCCCCCTTCCCACACCCACACCACCACAAACTCCATTAACACCACCACAAACAAAAACAAAACCTTCCCCCCCCCCACTCCCCTGTCAGCCCCCTTCCCACCCCTGTTTTAGTTTCCCCTCTAAACTCCATTAACACCAGAAAAAAAATTTGGAGTTTTTTTTTCTTCACCCCCACCCACCCAACCACAACCTCCAACACCTGCCACCCCAACAACTGACACCAGCCACCACAACCACCACCTTCACCCACCTCGAAACAACAACCAGCCACTCCAACCCACAACCGCCAACCACTAGCCACTCCATCCATCCTCAAAACCGCCAATCACCAGCCACTCCATCCATCCCCAAAACCGCCAACTACCAGCCACCACAAACCCGAGAGCCACCCAGCTACCCCAAGGTCCCCAACCACCCAACCACCTCCACAAACCATGAAACAACGCTAACCACAGCCCCAAAACCACCCGAAAATCCCTCCACAACAACCAGCCACTCCAACCCACAACCCAAAACCACCAAATTGCCCTCAACCACCACCACTATTAACACAAACCCACCACCACGAACCGCATTTCGACAAAAATGGAGGTTGCTGGCCAACAAAAATCATAATTTCCCAGATAAAAAAGTTTGCAGTAAGAATGTGAGTGAGAGGATCGCTATCTAGCAGGGAGAAGGTGAAGAAGGGGGGACTAGAGGTTGAGGAAGAAGAAATGCTCCATCAATGAATCCAATGTGGGATGGACAAAATTCGAGGAGGAGGGTGAATTTGAGAGAGAAACGTATGTAAGTGGTGTAATTGATGCGCCATATTATTATACTTGGGGAACAAAAATCACTACTCCATTATTTTTAATGGTGCCTATAAAGAAGGGAAAATTGGGGGTGTGTGGTGGCTGGAACAAAGAAGGAAGAAGAAGAGAGGGTGGAGGACGGGGAAGGAAGAAGAAGACAAGGTGGAGGTGGGTGGTGAACTAAAACAAGAAGAAGAAAAAAAGGAAAAAAAAATCATTAAAAAGGTCACATGTTAGTCACGTGACCTCTAGATTACCTATTAGAACAGGTTACCAGGTCACTGGGACTGTTTATGGAAGATGGGTGTCATAGTTTGGACTGTTTATGGATTATCAATAGTTTGGACTGTTTATAGAAGATGGCCAATAGTTTGGACTGTTCTTGTCAATTTTTCCTAAGAGAAATTATAAATTTTTTTAAAAAATTTGTCCATCACATGATCTTAGAATTGTGTGACAATATTTTATTATTTATTTGTTCGTACACCATAATTATAGAAATTTTATGAGAAAATGTACATATTATTATCTTCAATTTTTTTAGGCTTCCAACGCAATTGATAATCTACTAAAATATGAATAAAGTTACATCGAATAAACAAAAATAATTCTTGTGCATGGTGCACGGGACTAAACCCTAGGTTTCCTTAATTGTGCATGGTGCACGGGACTAAACCCTAGGTTTCAGAAACAAACAAAAGTACTCCGTAATAAGGTATTTCTCTAAAGAGCTAGTAAGTATTAAGATACATGATTATTAAGTGATGTTTTTGTAAAACAAAGTTTATCCTATATATATACTCGTATTTAATATGGAATATTCTTTTATTATGTATCAACAAAATCTTTTTCGCATCGACAATAATATGACAGATGTTTAACCTTTCAAGATAAAAGAAGTGACATCTTTTTACCATGAAACACTTGAATCTAGAATAAGGTACATCACTTATGTGGCCCTTTAAGAACATTTGATCACTCTTTTCCCTTTTCTAAAAACAACAAAAATATATCTATTTTTATATATTCCACTATTAGTGAAAAATGTCATACTCTAATAGACCATGATTATTATATAAATAACATCGAATCAACTAATATATATTAAAATATGTGTTTAGAACAATTCTTATGGAATAGATGACCATTATCACTATATATGCAAAAACAAATGTTAGAAATATTGTTTGTAAAACTGTTATGATGATTAACGTTGATCATAATATACGGAGTTGTAGTCTTTTCTAGTTTATATCTTAATTACCTAAGATGTTAGTTTTATTAGTATTTGTTATTAGGTAGGTGCATAGATAATTAAGGATTAAGTAAAATTAATTTTATATTATGTTTTTATATATATTTTTTCTTTATGTTCATTTCACCATAACTATCACCGTGCTTTTGCATGCGTTTAAAACTAGTATTTATAAATCTATAATAGGTTGTACCTCAATGAAATACTCCTTAACAATCATTTTTCCAATTCTATTCTTCTATTCTCTTTTCCTAATCTAATCAAAATCCTATATTGTTTTACATCACTAGTTGATATTTTTACAAAATAATCTTCTGTTTTTATAATCTAGTTGTTCATATTGGATTCTAAAGATGATTTTGAAAAAAGGATCTTTTGCTTTGCCTTCTCCGTGACCTAGAAACCATGATTATTATTTAATGAAAGGGGTTAAATTTTGGGATAAAATTTTGATTCTAGTCCCGTAGAAGAACCAATAAAACTCCCCAGTGCTGTGTGATTCAAGTATGTGGGGCTCATAAATTAACTCTAGTTAATAATTATATTCCAAATGTGTGTTTGGATTAGGGATATCAGTGGGGCGGGGTTTCTGAAGACCCGCCCTGCACCGGCCCCAATTAGGTGGAGATGGGGGAAGATTTCGCGGATGATGGGGCGGGAATGGGGATGAAAATTATCTTCGTCATGGGTGGTGGGGCGGGTGTAGAGTTTAGAATGTATCCTCCATTTCCACCTACCACGCCTTATCCCCGCACGCCACGTTTCATCCCCGCCTACTAAGTACTTATTAATTAATCTATGATAAAAACTATATTGAATATACTTATTTTATTTTAACATGTTTTTAAAAATATTAGCACGTAGTTTAATAAACATGTGACGTATGTTAAGGTGGGTATGGCGAATGTTGGGGCGGATATGGTGGGTATGAGACAGGTGCAGAGACCCACGTATCTAGGTAGGGTTGGGAAAGTTTTTATTGCGTATCCGTTGAGGTGGGGATGAGGATAAAAAAAATTATCCGACATGGGGGATGGAGCGAAAATGGGGATGAGATTTTTAGGCGGATATGAATATGAAGGGACCATTATCTGCACCCGCTCCATCCTATTGACATCTCTAATTTAAATCCTAAACGGTGAAAAAAATAAAATAGATCTCAAAAAATGAAAGAGAAGCAAACTTTAGATATAAGAACAATTAGCTTAACTCCTTTCATCACAAAAAAAAAAAAAAAGAATGAACTTGCATAGTAGTTCAAATAGCCACCAGAAGGAGTGGATGAGCTGAGGCATCAGAGGTAGGTTGGCCCATGAGTATAGAAGACGTTCCAATGTCAGCTTTGTGACGTGGATGATGAGCTGGCAACTGATCAAAAAGTGACCCTTCATTTTACCAAAGGGTTTTCCACAATGACCCCTCCAAATAGGTTTAATTAATTAAGAAAAAAGTTAATTAATTTTTGCACACGTGTTTTGTGTTCTTTGCCACAACATCACCACATGTATATCTGATCCCTGTACTTGCTCATATCACGTGCGTCGGTGCAAAGTTCTATGCCTCCCCCACCCCTTGTAAACAAGAATTGGATAGGCCTGGTTGGGATGGGCCGGGTTGGCGGTGAGCTGGGCTGCCCAAATTTTAACGGGTATAGGATCGGGAAACTAGCGGGCTAGGTGGGTTGGTGGTTGGGTTGAAGGATCGACCCATTACAAATTTGGATGAGCCTTTAGCGGTTAATAGGACGCACTGGGTGCGCTTATAAAGCGGGTCGGATTGGTCAATGGGCTAGGTGGGTTGGTTAATGGGTTGGGTGGGCTCTGGGCTGGGTGGTTTATTTAGTTGGATTGGATGGCTTGAATGAGTTAGTAAGTTTGATTTTGCATTTGTAATTCTGTATCAATTAAGATATACTCCATCCGTTTCATTTTATTTGTCTCATTTATTGTAGCTCCAAATACCAAGGAGAGTGATGTCATAGATATGTGGGTGGGGACAACAATTAATAAGTTCATTTATTTACTAGTAAATTGGTGATTAAAGTAGATGAGAGAAGATTAAAAGGTACATGTGGGACCAAAAAGTGATAAAGTAGGGGTAAATGAGTAATATAATATTTATATATAAGGAAAGATGAAAAAGTAGGACAAACAAAAAGAAACGGACTAAAACGAAAAGTAGGACAAACAAAAATAAACGGAGGGAGTAACCGTGAAACATGATTGCAAATACGAAATATTTGGTTTAAAATTTTCATTTAATTAATAATTATGAATAATGATTAATTTTTATAATATCGTAATTATTTATTAGCATCTCTTTTCCAGTATCATCAGTTATTTAAAATCGTACTATAGTAATAAAGAATAAGATTATAATAAGGATTAAATATTGAATAATGTATTATCCAACAATTTTGATTAATGATTAATTTAATAATATCCTAATTATTTTCTATTAGCATCGTTTTATACTTTTGGATGATAAAATGTGAATAAATTAGTTATGTTATGATAAACCTTTTGGATTGGGATGGGGGACTTGAGCTTAACTTTTTAATTTAGCTTGACAATTAAAGTAAACTTTTCAAGAATAAGTTGTCTAGGTATCTCAAAGGAATCAAAGCCTACGTAGTTCTTTACCTGCAAGAAATGCATTAGTAATTATACAATAAAGAATAAATAAGAATAATACCTTTAATACATTAATAAAATGAAGTACCTAGTTTATTAGATTCAATGCTTACAATTTTTCACGAGTTTTGAGTTTTAATATTCAAATATGATTGAAATTTGAAAGAATTAAATACAAAGTTACTTTTATATTAAATTCAGCACCAACCTTTTTTAAAATTGACTTTGGTGATTGTAAGAAAAATTAGTTGAATTATAATTAAACAATAAATAATAAAATTTTCAAATACCGATAATAATATACAAAACAAACTTCACAAGGTTGTTCTCAAAAATTCCAAATATTATTGCTATAAAGTTATTTATTTTTTGAAAATATTATTCCTATAGTATTATAGATTTGACAGGTTGATTCAGTGGATAGAGCTGTTCAAAAATGATCTTGGCCTGAAAAATAGATCGAATAAGACTGGTATCAGACTATACCGGACATGAGCTAACCGGTCTGGCTTTTAAGTTGCCATTTTTTTGGTTTTCGGTCCAGTCCATTTGCCTTGTTTGGCTGGAATGGACCTATTTTGCCTTTTATTTATAAGTTATATCATGTGCAACAAAAATTATTCTCTTCCCTAATATGTTCAAACACGTACTAATGGTTAGGCGAAATGACCATAATTATTGTTGTTGGGTACAAAAGATTTTTTCCCTAAAATTTTCCCTTATTCAAAACAACTCATATTTTTGTGTATACTTCTGTGTTTTACCGGTCCGAGATGACTTGTTTATCTGAGTTATAACTGTTCCGGTCTCTGTTTCTCAAATTTTATTTTCCGAGTATTGAATCCGTTCGGTCCGATTTCAGACTGGTGAGCACCCTATCAGTAGATAAATGGACTGATGTTAATACTTCATCTGTTTCTTTTTAAGTGCAACATTTGACTTTTCGCACTTGATGAGGCAGATTTTGTACCGTTTTTATCTTTAGTTATGCATATGTAAAAATTACGACAACGGGATATGAATAATGTATACATCGAGACGAGTCAAACGAGATCCAACAAAATTATATTTTTCCTTATGCATAAATCATAAAAGCCGGCAAACTTATAATGAATGAATAGTATCAAAGTTAATATGTTGCACTTAAAAAAACGGAGGAAGTATATGATTTTAAATTGTTTTTGCACCGAGTTGGAATCCACTATTTTTTATTATTTTAGTAGTAGGATATCTATTTAGTGAATCAACTAAATTTTCTCCTACTTTTTTTTTTGTTAAGAAGAAGTAGTCCAGACTTCATTCGGATTCCATTTTAAAAGAGAGAAAATGATAAAAATTAAGTTAATCACTAGTAAAAATGAGAGAGACTTTTAACCTAGAGATTTGATATTCAATCCCGTTAAATCTATATCTATACATATTAAAATGTGGGAGTAGAGAAATTACTGTTAGGAGGAACAGTACCCACGTGCCTCTCACGTGGCCCCTTTCATACACTGTTTGAAGTTTGCAAACAACAGAGGACGGCGCAGGGAAGAAGAAGCTGATTTTTTTTTCTCTTTTTTTTTTCACAAATTTAAGAGTGAATTTAATTATGAAATAGACCAAGCAACTGGGTATAAAGTATGAGTTTGTATGTACATCCCAAACCCATGGGTTTGACACATAGCCCCCATACCTCATGCCAAGTGTGAACTAGATGCCTCTTTAATGGTTTTGATTGATTTTGGAGCTCAGAATGTTTATAAGTTTATTTAATTTGTTTACGTGTTTGGTGGAATTAAAGTAATTTAGATGGGAGTATTTTAGTAATATAGTTTTTTGGCCTTTATTAGTGCATTAATAGGTGTGTTTGTGCTTTTTTTTAAAAAGATAATTTGGTTATTTAGTTTGTTTGAGATTAATTAGTGTTACTAAGCTCTGATGACTATCATAAGTCTTGTATGCGGCTTGTCGCACGATTAACAAACCGCATGACGGACACACAATGACTATTTCAGGGGGATTACCAACTACCTTAGGGGGGTTAGCAATTGTTTTGGGCATTATGGCTATTTAGGGAGGTTACCGACTATTTTGGAGGGGTGTTACAGAATATTAAGGGGAGGGGTCAACAAGTATTGGATGAGTTTGGGGAGTGAAAGAATAATATATAGAATGCTAAATAGTCCTGCCACTCCATTATTCAATGGTGTGGTCAGTCGTATATAAGACTATTTTACATAATATTCTCTTTAGGGTTTTATATTTCGCTATTTTACTTTTAATTGGCAAGTGTTTAACTGAACATATATGTATTGATATGTACAGATTTGTTCATTTTATACTATGGAATGAAGTGAATGTTATAAGTACATTAGCTTCCTATATAGAGCTTTTTTTCTTTTCTTTTGGCATATTTTTTCATACAATTTGTTTATGATGCTAGGATTTTCTATTATTGATTTTTCTTAATTCATTTTTCTCCAGTCTATAGAAGCTCATCTACCCTAAAAGAAACTTGTACATATGTTTTAATACGTAATGGAATCATATTACACTAAAAGGAAAAAGATGATAATTATCTTAGGGATCACAATTAAGTGTCTTATGTATGTTAACACGATAATTCTGTAGCAGTACCTTAGAAGTAAAGTACCGTAATTAGTGAATATTAAATGAGAGGTTGACATTACTTTGAGTCAATTGAAGTTGAGAACATGAGAAAGCAGGAGGAAGGGGGAGAGAGCGAGAGTAAGCGGGGGAGAAGAGGGGGGGCGAGTGTAAGAGAAATAGGGAAAGCGAGACATCGAGAGATAGAGTTTGATAGACAGAGAGATAGAGAAAAAAGGAGGGAGTTTAGATATTAACGGTTAATAATCGAGATTTTCAACTCCGGTAAAGTAAAGACTGGACACATAACGATTAATGATTTTTTTTCTAGAGTGATTGCCATGGTATATTTTCACATATCAAAAATTCGAAACGACAACTTTTGCGGATCTAACCTCTTTTGACTAAAGACAATCATAATCTCTTCATAAAGGCCAAATGTTGACATAAAATTTGAGCGTTATTGACAGAACACAAATTCATGTCATTGTTCATATTTTTTTTTTCAGATCATTGAGGCGTAGAAAGATACATATATTATGTAAAAACTTTATTCAACCATGACTTTGAGTTCACAACTAAAAATAAGGGAGAGCGTGAAAGGCAAAGGAGGTGGGAGCAAAGTGCTAAAGAGATACATAGAGAAGGGGAGTGCTAGCTAGAGAGATAGAGCGAGCAAATAATATATATACTTCCTCCGTTAATTGTGACATTTTTTATTTCCCGGACTCTTAGACAGTTTCTGGAGAGGAAAGAGATAGAGAGGAAGGAAGGAGGAGATCCATTTGATAAGAGAGAGTGAGTGAAAAAAAATTGTATATATGTATAGAGAGAGAGATAAAAGGAGTGACAAAGAGAGAGAAAGCAAGAAGTAACAAGGAATGGGTGAGTGAGTTTAGTTACCAATGGTGAACAATAGAGACTTCTAACTCCCAAAAAGTAAAGATTGAATACAAAGTGGTACTTGATCTATGACTTTAGTGATTACTAACATATATAACAAATATTATCTAAAATATTTTAGGGGATTTAATCCCTTTCCATCGTAGACAAAATCTTATAAATTCTTGTTCATGATAACCTAGCTAGCTCATTAATTACTGCTCATTAAATCTTGAAAAGAAATAATGACATTAGACACTTCATTCTAACAATCATATATCAAACTATGGATTACTCACTTTCCATAGCATAAAAACATTTAATACCTTAACTTGTGAACATTAAAAGAGAAGTTATACATGAATTCGAGCCACTAGAAGCTCAATATATTTGAAAACGGGAGGAAGGGAGAGGAAGAGAGTCAAAGAGAAATCGAGTGATCAAGCCTTGAAATTAAACCCAAAAAAGAGAACATGCCCTTAATATCACAAAATCAAATCATAATATGACTTGTTTTTGGCTGCATATTGTCTCACTATGATATCTTCACTACCTCTTGAAAGTGTTCAGAATCCGACCACGCAATGCATTTCTTCTCACCTATAGTGGAATCTTGGTTGCGTCGGTGATTTCAACCTAACCTTCTTCCTGTAGCTACGATCTTTACTTTCTCTAGGACTACACCACCTCCACCAATGCTACTACCTATTCCAGCAAAAACAAACATGTGTGCCTATTACATTGGTTAAGCTAAATTATTTCATATTAGTTACATTATTTGAAATTCAATGTACCAATTGGCATTATAACACCCCTTTTGCGCGACTATATATCTCGACTTTAAACAAGACAAGCTACTTTGCCAACAAGATTACAACCTTTCCCAAAACGACATATTGGGGCACTGCGCGTATCGCGCGCGGCGCAACAACTTGTCCACATAAAAGTCGTAAACAATTTTGAAGTCTACAATACAATACCGTCAGATTGTCAGTGTATAATTGATTGGTAAATGTAGCATGAGAATTGAGATCAAGTATCACGTGGTCAATGGTCATCATAAAACAAGGGAACTTTTAATTTTTAAGTGTAGAATTATTTGTCATTTTAAAATATTTGTACTTATTTAATTTGTTTTTTCACTCATAAATTATTCTTTCTTTATCCACTTTTTCACTTTTATTTTTTTATTAACCCCTAATGATTAATGAGGGTAATAATTCTTTTCTTTCTTTTATTTTTCTTTTACCAACATCATATTATCCTCTCCACCACCATTTTATCCTCTCTATCATCACCTCTAAATATCTTAGTTTTCCTATCCATCCCAAACATGCCCTAAAAGTTAGATTGGTTCATGTTTTAAAAGGTCAAAATAATCCTAGAGACATTGAAGTGTATAGAGTGATTGCTAGTACATTGTAAATTCATGGTGAATAGTGAGTTTTTATGTCCAGATATCGGGTTATCTTGCTACAATCTACATGTTGACTGTTATTTACTACTTATTTTTATTATTTCATGTCTCATATATTTCCTTATATTAAACTCTACATTGCACAATTTAGGCGCTTAAACATACATATAACATAAAGATATGGTGTATCTAACCATATTCTTTTCAGTTTGTATAACTGAACTTAGAAGAATTTATTTAAACTTTGTGTGTGTGAGGGTTTCGCTTATATTTAGAACTTATAACTTTATAAGTACTTATAAAGATTGAAAATAAGTTGAAATTATTTAAAACTAGATAACTAACAATAAAGCATCATGAGCAATGACCTAATTGTAAAAGTTCATGGAACTAATCATTTGTTTTCTCTCTCCTAAAATATCATCTTTCCACATTTCCTTATTACCAATGACCTAATTGAAGGTTCGTCACTTCTGAAACCATCAACTTATAAGGTTTTTATATTTTATTTAAATTTTCAAAAAAATATAAAAAATGGATATCATTTTGTAGAGAATAAATAAATAAAGTTGTTGGTATTTCATTTTATAATTATGTTATTCACAAAATTGCAAAGATTATTATTTTCTCTCTTCTGACACCTCCGACCAACATGCTCCACCTACGTGACTATGTCTGACACGCTGACGTACTGACGTCAACAGTTAGTTGTATTTACTTATATATATATATATATAGAGAGAGAGCCGAGTTCTGCTAAAAACATATAATTTGCTTAAAACTAAAAACTAACAATCCTGGTTAGAAAAAGGGGCACATATAAGATTTAGAAGGGCACATATTACGATTAGAGGGTACGCGTGCTTCTAACATCATAGTTGTGCTGCTAACATTAAAATTATCAGTATTTATAAAAATGTCATTAATGAAAGACGCGTACCCTGTTTATGTTAACATGTACCCCTTTACTTGGTTTTCACGGTGAAAACAGTTTTCACTTGATCCTATTCCTATACCTATATATACGTGCAAAATCAATTGTTGTCATTAAACCGTTACGGAGGGAGTACTTCTTAGTATATATTTTAGTAGCAACATCTAGACTTATGTACCCATATTTGAAATACACTAAGTGATGCTATTGTTAATTAGATTCATAGTTACTATTTATTTTCAAGATATGAAATTTATAAGTAATGCTTATTGATTAAAAATCAAATAATTGCAAGTAATGGATGATCTATAGGAAACATGCTCTACAAGATAAAGTATAATAAGAAAATTCGCACTTTGAAACTCCATGTATATATGTTGATCATGGATCAAGAGTTATCTTTGGTTCATATAGACATGGAAATGTTAATAACATGTATTAATTCCTCCGATATACTTATATTTATAAGGTCAATTTTATAAGCACTGATCACAAATTCTCACTATTATATAAGGGGGGGAAAATTTATATAAAATCTTGTTCAACTATTCATTTTAATGTGTATATTTAAAAATTAACTTTTTATAATTTTCTCTCATATAGTAGTAATATAAAAGATATTAATAATTCAAGAGGTATATTAAAGATTATAATTTGGCTATATGACAACTGTTTGCAAAAATAATGAAGCCAAGGAAATAGGAGTATTATAGTGGTTCTCTACAATCCACCATAGTGTGAACTAAAAATTACCTTATGTTAATGATTTTATGTCGTGGATGTTAGTGCTTCTCCACAATCCACGATACATGGACTAAATTGTCTTGGACAGAGCAATTGGCTACGCGATTTGCATGCAGACTGTATATATGCCTACATAGTCTCACTAGAGAAAACTCGTGGTCCCAAAGTTTCATCTCTATCTCCTCCTCTAAGCTTAGCTAGCTTAGAGTCATGATTCAACCTATTGCACGTACTTGCACCATTAAGCGGCTGAGCACATTAGCAATGCTCTTTTGCTAAAATTCATGTGACAAACTTTTTTAAAAATCTTATTAACAAATTATCTAATATTAAAAGTTTATTATAATAGGTTATTTAATGACCTATTGGAATAACCTTTTGAAATAAGGTTATGCAGTGGACAATTAGCAAAATTCTGCTAGATATAAATAAAAATACCGAATTTTGTCTAAAATGAATATAAGGATGTTGTATTGGACTTGCGAAAAGGAATATATATATATATATATATATATATATATATAAAACCTAGGAGAACGTATTGTGTTAGATGCGTCTGACCATAACATTTGGTCAGACCACTTCAGTTTGTTTCAGTTTTTTTCAGTTGGATGTATTTTGATTTTAGTTGTTCAGTGGATCATTCTATTCTTTCAGTTGCATGTGTTTTAAGTTCAGTTGGACCTTGTATTCATTCAGTTGGATGATTTTCTATATGTTTGAGTTTGATCAATTAGATTTATTTTAGTTTTAGTTAGATAAGTTTGAGTGTCAGTTATATAAGTTTGAATTTTAGTTTGATGTATTTGAGTTTCAGTTCAACATAATTTAAGTTTCAGTTATATAATTTTGGGTTTCATTTAAATAGATTTGGGTTTCGGTTAAATATTTGAGTTTTAATGATCAATTGATCAAATTCAGTTGCAATCATTTTCGATTCGAGGTTTATGCGATTCAAATTGTAGTGTTACGACGGTGATGGCTAGCCGGTGGTCGTGGCTTGGGTTAGCTGTGTCGTCGTGAGTAATGTTGCTACTTCATTGTTGTTGTTGTTGTTTGCGTGAAGAAGAAAATTAAGTATTGGGCTAAACCCGTCTGACAGTAAGCATTGATCAGACGGTCTGACCCAATACTTTCACGAAAACTAGATATTAATATTCTACATATCAAGAAGAATCTAACAAGATCCCACATGACTATATTTTTTCTTATGTATAAATCACAAACGATGGTCAAAGTGAAATATGTTAATAGTGTAAAATGTCAAAGTGTAACAATTTTTAGGAAACAAAAGTAGTAATTCAGAAAGGTCATTGGGTTCTTATAAACGTTCCTTGTACACTTGCACATGCACAAATATATAATTTCTACGCGTGCGCAAGTAAGTGTAGAACAGACTAATTGCCTCTTTGTCATATAGAATGTGTTAAAAAATTATATGTGTTTATATTGTAATGGAATTATATCATTTAATAAGGAAAATTAAAACTCTTAATTCCATATATGAGTCATATGTATGACTGATTTGTTTTAGAAAAGTTTTTAAACTTTCAATAATTATCTTAAAATGGTTCCAATTTTAAAAGCTATTTTTCCCTCGACAAGCCCCAATCATTCACCTTGATCAACCTACTAAATTAATATGCGTTGATACATAACATCATTCCATTGGCTTAACATACTTACAGCAAAATACATTTGACCGGATTTCAGGCTAGCAGAATCTAATTGTTACTGTTAACAAGATTTATAAAGTTATAATCTTGCTTTTCAGTACCTATATATTTGGTCGTTACATGAAAGAATCTCGTAATATCAGTTAGTATAAAATCAATGGTGTACCGAAAACTTGGGCAGTACCGTATGTTATAAAGTACTATGACACTAATTTTTTAAGCTAAGTATTATTATAATTGGTAATTATTATTATAATAGCAATATTAATTTACTTAATTATTTAGACATTATTGTTTTTTTTTTGGTGTTAAGAGAGCCACAAGGGCGGGGGATGAGAATCGATCCCAGGATCTCCTGGAACCGGAAGGGGAAGCTTTAACCACTTGAGCTACCCCTCACTCTCTATTTAGACATTATTGTTACTATACAATCATCATCAAGTATTAATATATTAATATTAATAATAGAAATTACTCATTATTAATTATTACTATTATCAGTAATTATTATTTTTAAAATTAATTTATCATTATTACTATTATTTATTCATTTATAACTATCATTTTATAACATCAAAAATAATAGTATTATCATTATTCATTAATTAATATTCTAAATTATCAATTATTATTACTTAGAAGAAATATAATTATTATTTAATATTCATAATTATTATTGTTTAATTATTAATTATGTATTTATTTCAATTGAAAAACAATTAAATTCAGTCCAGTCCAGTTCCGTTCAGCTCTAATAAGTTCAGTTCAGTTCAGCTCCAATAAATTCAGTTCAGCTCCAATAAGTTCAGTTCAGTTCAGCTCCAATAAGTTAAGTTTTGTTCAGTTCAGCTAGAATCAGACGAAGGGAACAGGCCCGAAGTATATGAAATCTTATTATACCTTATTAGACCTGTATCTAAACTTAAATGGATCAAGTGAGAAGTGACCATAAACATGAATCTTTTTTATTTTTTTGCGAACTATATAAAATCAAATCGTATCATATAAACATATATTAGGAAGTTAAATATATGGTGGAAGATGCATGCCTGAGATTGTTAAGCATAAACACACAATCTTTCCACAATACTTCTCATCTACCGTTATTATTCTGACTATCTTAATAAGATTAGGAGCACTCATGTGTTCTAGGATTCTAAATTCTTTTTTTCCAAGATTGATTCATTATACTCTCTCCGTATCAAAAAGATTGCAATAAATTATTTTCCACGTATATTGAAGAAAAGATTTGATAGTATAAATGAGCAAATTAAGCAAAATAATTTTAATGCTATCAAGAATGAGATTATAGGTTACCAGTCCTTGAAATTATTTTGATTAATTTGCTCGTTTTCACTATTAAATCTCTTTCTCAAAATGCGTGCAAATTGACTTGTTGCAATTTTTTTCATACAGAGGAAATATATAAAAACTAGCTCAATCGCGTGCAAAAAATAGTTAAATTAATATGTAAAACGGTTAATTGTCGAATAATTAGAGTAATTAAGGATTTTTTTTCATTTTTGGAGTCCACCCCATCTCCCCTATATAATAGAGGTACATGGCTACGATTGAAAGTAAAAAAGAAAATAAAAATCTAAGCTTTAACTTCCTTGATCTATGAAAATTTTATTTTTTATTTTTTTAATTATTTTTGGTGTCCACCCCCCTTCGCTTCCCTTATAGTATATAGATAAAATTTTATTTATACTCACCTAGTAATCATAATGAGATTAGAATTGATTAAAAGCGTACTCAACAAATTAGTAGAGAATATCTTGAACTTTTTATTAGATAATGTTCATGACAATATTTTATTTGGTGGCTTAAAGTTGTGGAAAATAGAAAGTCTAATATGGACCCGGTCTACACTAAACTTATTGTAGACCAGGGCTAGGTCTCAAAGTTAAGGTTTTTTTAGCAAAAGTTAAATTTTTGCTCACCAAAAGTTAAGGTTTCTTTACCAAAAGTTAAGATTTTTTAATTAAAAGTTAAGTTTTTATAGTCAAAAGTTACGTGTTATGAATGAAAAGTTAGGTTTTTTTAGCAAAAGTTAAGATTTTGTAATTAAAAGTTAAGGTTTTGTAATCAAAAGTTAAGTGTTATAAATGAAAAGTTAAGGTTTCTTTAGCAAAAGTTAAGATTTTATAAATAAAAGTTAAGGTTTAGCAATCAAAAGTTAAGTGTTTAAGAATGAAAAGTTAAGATTTTTTTAACAAAAGTTAAGATTTTCAACCAAAACTAATTCGAATTTAAGCTTAAGCTAAGCTAATCCGAATACAGAAATAGACAATAGTTTAAAGAAGAAGAATTTTACCAGAAGTACAAGAGAGAGAGAAAATTTCAACCAAAAGTTGAAACCTTACAATTTCTTCACTTTCCTCCATTTTTTTCCCCTCTCTCTCCTAAATCGCCATTGATGTAAAGCTTCATCAACTTCAACCATGTCGAAGATGAAGCATCTCCTTCGTAAGCTCCACATCGGTAACGACCATCACAACAATCAAACCCAACTTATCCCCATCTTCCTCCTCAATTCAACTTATTTCTCACAGTCATTATATCAAACACATAGTGAGCAATAATGTCACTTGATCCCTAGCACAACAACAACAGCACAACGCCATCCACCCCATTTTCAGTGACTTCCCCTCTTCATTTTACCCTATCTCCCTCTCTTTAACATACATTCTTTCATTTTCTTTTGCTTTTGCGGTCTTCTCCTTCCTTGGTGCTCACAATGAGGTCGATTTCGTCATTTTTGAACTCAATTTGTACCTAAGCGTCATCGAAGAAGATGCTATAGTCGCCGGTGAATGTCGATTTCGATTTCCGACGCTTTTAATGAAGTTTTCCGGCAAGTGCAAGTGGCCGGTCCACACTAAAGGTAAGGTGGACCAGGTCCACGCAAATATTAATGGAAATTCATTATATGTTTGCTTTTAGTTATTTTTTTTACGAGCTTACAAGCAAGAAGCTAAAAAGGAAAGTCCCGACGTGCCTGAATTGCAAGGACGTGTGCTTCCTGAACTAAGCTACGATCTACTTTAACACAAACAAACGAAGTGAAGGTGGAGACAATGGAGAGGATAGGTCGCAAGAGATTGACACACAAGGCTTCACACGTGCCCACCCACAAAATAGTAGTGTTGTCCTGAGCCACCTGCATACATACAATGCCATTAATTCAGCATGAAAAAGAGTTAATGCAAAGACACAACAAACCGCCCGAGGTAGTCTGAGTAGGAGTCGAAGTTGCCAACCAACTGTTGCCACTATAATGTCATTTTTGTGCAGCTTCCAAGCCCCATCAACTATAAAAAGAACCACGGGATCCCCAAAGAGAGTGTCTGCCATGAACTAAGAGGGCCTGCTGAGAAAGCTCCCGAGGGGTGCGAGGGTGACCGCAAGAAGCATTGATGCTTGGGAGGTAGCGTTGGATGTTAGCTTGGAGTTGTTTAAGAATCTTCCAAAGGGAACAGGAAATTCCCCGGAAAACAAGGGTGTTACGGTAACACGAGGTTGTCCAAAAAGTAGTTGCAAACATGAACTTAATTTTACTAAAATGAACTTATTTTTGCATTGCTAAACTGAACTTATTTTACTTGAACAAGAGTATCACTGATTTATGTTGTTTTCTCGCTCTTCTTAGCACTATTAATTTTTTTTGATCTAAAACTTATTTTTACTGAATTGAAACTTAGCTTATTTTGCAGAATTGAACTTCTCTTAACAACATATCATCGATCTTATAGTCATGCATTAAAAATATGCATATGGAACTCACAACAAATGTTATATGAGATGGATATTTAACCATTACTCCACAACTTTGTTGTTGCTTTTATTATCAATACCAATGATGCTATTATGGATTTACAATGAAAATCAAGAGTCAAGTTAGAATATTACTAGCCATATATGCACGCGATGCGTGCCTCCTGAGAAAGATTAATATGCAAGGATTTGGGAGAAACTACATTATTATTTCTCCAGTGAAGTGTATTTCGAACCCATGACCTCCGCATATGAAACAAAGAGTATTAGCCATTGTGCTACCACATTCTTACTGCTTCTCTTATCACAAATAAGAATATTATTATGGGGTTTAAATGACAATCAAGAAATCACAAATAAGAATATTATTATGGGGTTTAAATGACAATCAAGAAAGAAAAATAAATTATAAATGTTGTCTATATGGAGTTTCGAACTCATGACCTCCGCATATGAAACAATTGCGCTACCACACTCTTAATGCTTTCTTATCACAACTTAAAATATTATTATGGAGTCTAAATGACGATCAAGAAAGAAAAAATTAAGAACTAAACTATAATAAAATGCATGATATAAATAAGATGAGTTATTTTATTTTCTTAGTCTTCTTTTCCTTTTACCTTAATCTAACTTTGAGAATAAGTAAAGAGATTTCATTCATTATAATCTTTCATGATCCTTTTAAATTCTTTCATTGGTTATGAAATTATGCCCTTAAATTTTTATTTTTAAAAACAAAAAAAAAAATTCATCAATGAAGATACTTTTCTAATTCAATTAATATAAAAAATGGACCCAGAGCATCGCAGATGCCACAAACTAGTTGCAATATCAAAAGAGTTTAAATAGTGAAATAATTTAATTACATATAAAAGAGTAATAATATATTCGAGAGTAGATTAACGATAGTGATTTAAGAACAAAATGCCAAAAAAGACAAAAAAAATAAAGGAAGATGTCATTAGCATCATCACTCATGTCATGAGTAACATCCCTCTCCTTCTACAACTTTGTCACTCATCCTAATATAGTTTGTTATATTTCACAATTTGATCAAATGTACCTTCACTCATGAGCAATCAATCACTCATGTATTTGAAAATTAAAAAAATAAATCAAAAGTGTATAAAAATATAGCAAAGTAGGTGTCTATTTATAGATTTCAAGAAAATATAACATATTTTTATAATTTTTTTTACTTTGTAGATTTTCAGAAATTTTAGTTTAAAATTTTAAACATTTTTTGCTAAAAACCTGATGGCTAAACTTTGAAAATAAAACTTAATTATTCCTTGATTTATTTTATTGATTTATTCTTTTCTTAATTTTGGTATCCACCCGTCTTTCCTTGTAATATAAAGATAAATGTATAATATAAATAAAATAGAGTAACTCTTGTATGGACCCGGTCCACACTAAAAATAGTGTAGACCCACTCTCTCTCCTCACTCCCTTCTCCTCACTGCTCTCCTTCCTCCTCTTTGAAACCACCATCACCACCACGCCAATCTGCACAGTTGCACTCCCCTTCCCCTAAACCACCACCACCCACAACCTTCCCTCACTCTCTTCACTCCCCTCAACCACGCAGGACTACGACACACCCGTTTTCCGGCGGCTTCTCCGACGTAACATCTTCCACCTCTGCCTTCTCTCTTAATTTATGATTCGAGATCTGCAGTTGGGGGAGAGAAATCGAAGAAGGGTGAGCAAAAATTAGGTATATTTAAGCATAAAATCCCCTTCTTTTAGGTTTTAATTTCGTGAATTCAAATGCTTTTTACGAATTGGAATGTTAAATCCCGATTTAACACCCAATCAAATCGAATTGGGGAAAAATTTAGGGTTTTATTTTGATAATAAAACCTTAACTTTTCCTTCCTAACATTTAACTTTTGATTACCAAACCTTAACTTTTGATTGTTAAACCTGAACTTTTAATTACAAAATATTAACTTTTGCTTAAAAAACCTTAACTTTTCTTTCATAACACTTAACTTTTGATTATAAAACCTTAACTTTTAATTAAAATTTATTACTTTTGATAAAGCAACCTTAACTTTTTGGTGAGCAAAAATTTAACTTTTGATAAAAAACCTAACTTTTGGGGCCTAGCTACGGTCCACAATAAGTTTAGTGTAGACCGGGTTATACTAGACTTTCTAAATAAAATAACTTATTTTCTAAATAGTTATACACAAAAGCTCGGGCATCGCCAGGCCTAATAAATTAGTTGAAAGCTTGAAAGAATTTTCAACTAAAGTGAAAAAAAACGAGTACCAGAATTAGACAGCTCTTTAGTACTAGTCACTTACTCAGTGACAACCGTTACAAGCTACACCCAACTAGGATTGAGAAAGTTTTATTCACCCAACCCCCCAAACCTTGGAGATTATTATCCATTAATTTTTAAACACGTGGCTGTATTATTCCTACTACACTCTTTACCCCAATTCACTCTCGCTTATTTTAGCCACTACCCGTACGCTGTCTCACCCCAACGGCTTTTGTAGCCCCTAAAGTGCGCTTTGATTCCCTTTTTATTTCTTTTTCCTTTTGTTTTCTTATGGTCCTTTCAAGAAACTTTCTCTTTCAGTCGAGATTCAGTACCCCCTTCTTTATTTTATTTGAGAAACTTTTTAAGGTTGGTAAACAAAAATATAGTGAAATTTCCTATACATATTGGGAATTTTTATTTGAGATTTTTTTAAAGGTTGGTATAGAAAAAAGTAGTGAATTTTATTTAAAGGTTGCTAAAGAAAAATATGGGTTAACTTGATTTAGAAATTATTTAAAAAGGCC